>OZ030394.1:44359523-44959523 GCA_964023965.1 Melinopterus prodromus
ATAACAACATGTGGAAAAGCGGGCACGCTTTTATGCCTTCAAGAAAATAGCGGCCAATTTGAACATTTACTTAAAAAATAATTTTTATGTTGTATAAACTTGCTTCTTTTACAATCTGAATGTTTTAAATCCAAAGCACTCTTGGTCAGTCCGGCGCCGGCGGTCTGTAAGCAAGTTGCAGTTGGTTACTTGATAAGCACGACAAACAACAAGAAAAAGAAGAACGTGTTTTTTAATTACTAAAGCATTGTTTTAAAAAATAATGCCAACATGTTATACATTTCGAAAATGAGAAAAGACATGACTATCGGAAAATGTCAAAATTCAATTAAACTCTTAATTATATCACGCCTTTCGTTATTGGTAAACGGCATTTTACATCCACAATCAACCACAATTAAGGTTAATTTGGTTAAATGGCAAACCTAACGCTGAGGGCTCCGTTTGATCCAAGTGCTTTTGTTGGTGTTGCTTGGCAACGACTCCGGCGGTCTGTAACCAAGCTCCAGTTGGGTACCTGAAGGTTTTTTGATTATTACACCATTATTTTAAAAAAGAATGGTAACATGTTATACATTGCGGAAATGAGAAAAAACACGAGCATCAGAAAATGCCAAAACTCAATATGGCGCCCATAAGAAAAACAAAAGTTGGCCATGGTTACGCCGCTATCTTTGATGTTATTTCAAATTAAAAAATGACACTGCATTCCTTGTTAAAAAGTAAAAAAGTTAAAAAGTTTTTGTTTCAAATGTCTAGCTACATTTGGTTTTGAATAAAAAATTATAAACGATATCTTAAAATTTCAGTTTTTTGTGGATATCTTCAAAATGAAAAATGATAGCTTAAATTTCTTTTCAGATAATTGATTAGCACAAAAATACGAAACTTTGCCAAATTTAAACATAGGCTCTATCTCCAGTAATAAGCGAGATCTCCATGGTGAGGATCGAAATTGAATCACCCGGTATAGGCTGTAAACTCTCACGCTAAAATTTTTGCATGTACGCTCGGCTATATGTTCATCAAATAAGCATTAAAAAAAATTCCAATATGAAACGTATTGTGACTTATTTCTCAGATCTCAAGAATCATTTATGCAACAAACAAACAAAAATTAAAATGGAGAGTGGCATTACCCCAAAATCAGGCTAGAACTTTTATAATCTGTCCCTTGTAACGCAACAATAAAACAATAAAATCGGGGTGTCCGGGGTGTCTTTTGCGCCCATAGATTTTCAATGGGCAAACATAATTCAAATAAAAAAAAAATCTGATGTCGCCAGGCACATGACTTTATCATACTATATATAAAATTAGTAGTTTAGCTGCGTGATATTCTATTTAATCGACATCGATCGTGTCTGCATTAAAATAAAACTAGTTAATATTAATAATAATAATGTTATTGGCGATATTCATATGTTACATAGTTTCGCAGGTCACTCGTCAATTAAAGCAATTTAAAAATCAAAAGTACACAAATATACGGAAGGATACAGTTAACATACAGAGTACAATATAATCGAACGCACACACTTACACATTGATGCAAGTCATCCGTTACGTGAAACAACTTAAAATACATAAGCACACACATAAAGACAAAGATACAATCCACGTACAGAATGCAGTAATAATCGAACAAAGCTCATCAACAAAGCTGTCCCGAAGGTATTCCTCTAAACTGCAAAATACCTTCCCCAGCAGGTAATGTTTCATTATGAATTTAAATTTTGTCGGATTGAGTACCTTAACATGATCGGGAAGGACGTTATAAAATCTAACACCATAGTAATTTGGTCAGTCTCTCGCCCTCTCCGTTCAATCAACTTAAAAATGAGACTGTTCTTATTCCGGGTATTATGCCGATGTTCGTCCTCGAGTCTTCTATATGAGCCAATGTTTGCCCTAACATACAACAGACAACTTTGAATGTACACTAGGGTGGTCCAAATTTATACCTTGCAAAATCATTTTTTTGCTGGAGGGCAACGATACCCAGAATCGGTTCTGTTTCCAGAAAAAAAATTTGAGAAAAATCGGTTAACGTTAACACGTGCCACCGAGCACCTCAAATTTCGCGTTTAAAATACATTGGAAAACCGCATATTTTTTACTTTATCATACGCAGTATGATAAAGTATTGCAATCGTGCCGAAAAAAAAAATTTTAGATTTTAGCAGAAATAGGTCTTCTTGGGTCCCCTGATCATTTTTGACCACGGTACAAAAAAATGTCTGTGTGTGTGTGTGTGTGTGTGTATGTATGTATGTGTGTACCCGATTTTTGTGGAGACGAATCCGGAGAAACTACTAAAAGTATCGGGACGAAAGTTCATATTTAGCAGTTTTATGACCAAACAAGCTGAAAACCTTTTGGTTCAAAATGGTCCAAAGGAACTGGGTGTTTCCTCTAAGCTGTTTTCAAGGATTTTGGAAATGAGCCGCCATTTCTGAAATTTCGTCAAAATAGTTAAATAATAAATTAAAGTAGAGGAAATTTTGTATATTTTATATTTATGACATTTTTTGGTAAAATTAATAGTTTAGCTGCAGGAAAAAATTCTATTTGATCGAAATCGTGTCTGCATTAATACTTGGTAGCCAGGATATTTTGAAACTTTTGACAGTATTCAGAACGTCATCGTTTGCGAAACGTCAATTCAACACGCATATGCACGGAGAATTGCCATGAGGAGAGCTTAGCTGAGAAATAAATGCGTATTTCCAGTGCGGATAGCAATGTTGTTGTTTTTGCGAATAAATACAAGAGAGATTGTAAGTCGGTATGTTAACCTTAAAACTTATTTGGAATATTGAGCATAATTCTTTATGATCTTTGGTAGTTAGCACTAAAGACGGGTTAAAACCCGAAAATATAGTATGCTAGAAGCCAATATAATATAGTAATCATCATAACCAAGAACGTTTTTACATTACCATGTGTTTGTTTTTTTTTTTTTGAGATTTTTGCGGATGTTAGTCGTATCGGGTCCCCTAAATATTTTTGACCAAGGTACACAAAAATGTTTGTGTGTGTGTGCGTGTGTATATATGTGTGTGTGTGTGTGTGTGTGTGTGTGTGTGTGTGTGTGTGTGTGTGTGTGTGTGTGTGTGTGTGTGTGTGTGTGTGTGTGTCCGTTTTTGTGGCGACGATTCCGGAGAAATTACTAAAGGTATCGGGACGAAACTTCATATTTATAAGTCTCATGACGAAACTTAGAGCTGAAAAGCTTTCTGTTGAAAAGGGTCTAAAGGAACTGGAGGTTTAGTCTTAGCATTTTTGAAAGATTTGCAAATAAACCGCTATTTCTGGAATTTCGTCGAAACAGTTAAATAATAAATGAAAGTAGAGGAAATTCTGAATAATTTGTGACTATGACATTTTTTGGTAAAATTAATAGTTTTGCCGCATGAGCAAATTCTATTTCATCGCTTGTACTGCATTAAAACTAGTTAGCCAAACGCTGATGTTTCGACATTACCTACTGTAAATATAAATATCTGTCTAGTTCTAGTAGTTTTATGTTAACGCAGACATGGCCGATCTCGATCAAATAGAATCTCATGCAGCTAAACTATTAATTTTATATATGGTATGATAAAGTCATGTGCCTGGCCAAATCAGATTTTTTCATTTTTCCACGTTTCGGATTTAGAAAAAAAGTTGTTACGCGATTTATTATAACTAATTTAAAAATTAAAAAATTGGTTGAACTTATAATTTGTTTAAACAAAAATATACGATGTTACGAACTCATTTATCCATTTGTTTTTATCCACATATTTTTCTAATTTTGCAAAAATTATTGGAGTATAGGTACTTTTTGTCATTTTTAAACTAATTTGCAATTGTTTAAACAAATACCATTTGTTTAAACAATAATTGTAATGGACATAATTTCTATATTTTTTGCATAAATTTGTATTAGATTATTGGCACTTTTATGAGATTTATTAACTAATTTGTAATTGTTTACACAAATAGTAATTGTTTAAACAAATATTATATATTATTATTTATCGTGGAAACTATTAATAGCGTATTGGCTTTTTTGTCGTTTATTAATGAATTTGCAATTCCTTTTTGGTTTTTCTTGTGTACAAATTATTATTGTTACATTATTGGCATGTTTTTTGTAATTTGTTACTTAATGTGCAATGGCTTGAACAAATAAACTTGTTTAACCAGTAATATACTATGTTAGTACGTATTTCTTGACAAAAATTATTATAGGTTTTATGATATCGGCCAAACAAGCATTGTGGTTGCAACGCTAATTATTATTATAGGTTATAATTGAAAATGAGTTTGGCAAGAAAAAAAAAGACAAGAAATACAATAATAATTTTTGCCAAACAGATATGTCAGTACCATTGTATATTTTGTAAAATAAATGGCATTTATTTAAACAATTGCAAACTAGTTAATTAATGACAGACTGCCAACAATCTAATAATAATTTCTCAGGAAAAAGAAAAATATGTCCGTAACATTGTATATTTTTGTAAACAATTGGTATTTGTTTAAACTATTGCAAATTAGTTAGTAAATGACCAAAAATGCTCCTTATAATAATTTCCTTTGAAAAATAGAAAACATGGTCGCAAAATTGTACATATATATTTGTTTAAAGAAATGGTATTTGTTTAAACACAGCAAAAAAATCCAATAATTTAATAACTTCTACAAAAAAATAGAAAAATATGTTCGTACCATCGCATATTTTGTTTAAACAAATTGTACCTAGTTAAACAACAACATAATCTAATAATAACCACTGCTGCCAAAAACAATAGTAAAACACGTAACATTGTAAAATTGTAAATTTGTAGAAACTTTTGTCTCATATTTAGGGTACTATGGCGAGGGTAGGGGGTGGTGAACGAAAAAATAGTGGTTTGTGGATTTGTTCCTTGGCGAGTATTGAACAATTTCTGATAATCTCCCGCAACTTTTTTCTAAATCCGAAACATGAAAAAAGGGAAAAGACGCATGTTGCAATGTATTTTAAATGGGAAATTTGAGGTGCTCGGTGGCACGTTAACCGATTTTTCTTAAATTTTCGGGGAATTTTTTTCTTGATATGGAATAAAGTCCGTTTTTTGGGCCACCCTAACGTACACACACGGAAGGGTCAAAATTTTTAGTTCTTTAAAGCTCGCTCTACAGCACTCCCTGTAATTCAGACCAGTAGGTATAAGGTCGGTTCTGCGGCGCATGCGCGAACTTTTGGCGCCAAATTTGAATCTGCGCATGGCGGGAAATTTGAAATTTCAAGATGGCCGACTTCCGGAAGACGTCCATTTTGAAAACGTCAAACCGGAAGTCGGCCATTTTGGCGGGAAATTTTGAAATTTCAAGATGGCCGACTTCCTTGGCGGGAAATTTTGAATTTTCAACATGGCCACCGGAAGTCAGCCATTTTGGCGGGAAATTTGAAAATTTCAAGATGGCCACCGGAAGCCATTTTTTGGCGTGGACCTTGAAATGACCTTGCCACCAGAACCCCGCCTGAGCCTCTCTGACGTCACACTGACCTTGATAGCCTTATCTGACCTGTGATCTCTTATCTTGTTGACGTGTGTGTGTGTGTGTGTGGTTGTTGTTCGACCTTTGAGCTTGTTGACATGTGTGCTGTTGCTATGCGCACCTTATCTTATGTACTGGCTGTAATCGAACAAGTCTGGACTTGCAACCTTGGTGCCGACTTGCTGGCGCCCAGTTTAGCGGGAGATTTGAAATAATGTTAAAAAACAGGCGTGCGGTTGGATTCGAACCGGAGACCGCGCTAGACCTATAGTTTACAATGCAATCGACTGACACCACTCGACCACTCGCCCATTTACGGTGAAGAAGCGCTCGTTGGTGATTAGTAGTATGGTTAGAGCGCTCTTCAAGGTCAAATAAAGAAAAAAAAAGTACGAGAAATATCCACAAGCCTAGACTAGCCTAAACCTGTAATGTCTAACTCTCCCCCCTCACCCCCTGATCGGCCATTTCGAACCGGAAGTCGGCCATTTCGAACCGGAAGTCGGCCATTTTGAACCGGAAGTCGGCCATTATGAACCGGAAGTTGGTCATTTCGAACCGGAAGTCGGCCATTTGGGGAGGGGGCGAGGCGTTAATGTGAGGGGGAGAGGCGCTAATGGGACGGGGAAGGATGATATTGGAAGGGGGAAGGCACGATACAGGGTCTGTATAATTTATACAGGGTCTGTATACAGGGTCTGTATAATTTATACAGGGTCTGTATACAGGTTCTGTTGTGATTATACAGGGTCTGTATACAGGGTCTGTTGTGATTATACAGGGTCTGTATACAGGGTCTGTTGTGATTATACAGGGTCTGTATAATTTATACAGGGTCTGTACAGGGACAAGTCCAAGTCCAAGTCCAAGTCCAAGTGCAAGTCCAAGTCCAAGTCCAAGTCCAAGTGTTGACAGCTACTATAAATTGGTAATCATATGCGCTACTTCTTCAGTATTATTTATGATGAAGGTCGTTAATCATCCATCATTATCTCTTCCATTAAATAATCTAGACGGTCTTTGCTCAAATGAGTCAAAACATCAACGGCATGGTGAGCTCCTACCAAACACTATAAGAGCAATTATTTGCGGGCCATCTGGATGCGGAAAGACAAATCTTCTACTTAGTTTGCTATTTGAGGAAAACGGGTTACGCTTCGAGAATATTTACATCTTTTCCAAGACGTTATATCAACCAAAATATGAATTTTTAAATAACATAATCAAGGAAATACCAGAAATTGAAATCTTCAACTATAGTAACAATGATGAAATTGTGGATCCTGAAGATGCTAAAAACAACTCTGTATTTATTTTCGATGACATAACATGTGATAAACAGGATAAAATACGGTCATATTTTTGCATGGGGCGACATAAACTTGTTGATGCGTTCTACTTAACACAGACTTACACACGAATTCCTAAACATTTGGTGCGTGATAATGCGAACGTAATAGTTTTATTCCCACAAGATGTTCTGAATTTACGTCATATATATGATGAGCATGCTTCCACGGATATGAATTTTGAAAAGTTTCGAGAAATGTGTTCAGAGTGTTGGAAAGGAGGAAAACATAATGCATTAGTAATAATGAAAGATTTTGAAATTAAAGATGGTCGATACAGAATGGGGTTTGATCAGTATATATTAGGGGTATCATAGAAAATATCATCAGTATCAATAAACCATTGTGTAGAAGAACAATGATGATGAAGAAGAAGAACCAGTTGAGATATGGCAATCTCAAAAAGCGATCACTACTTCAGCGAGATGGAAAACACATTAAGCGACGAATTAGTGAAATTGCAAACGTTGTAAGAAAAAAATATCTAGCATTGAGATTGGGGCGTGAACATGATGCAGAAACAATTGAGCGTGTTGTAAAACCCATAACTAACTCTTTAAAAGACATTTCATCCAACACCTTAAATTTACTGAAGAAAAACATTAAAAACGAGGAAGATATTAAACAAGAAAATATTAAACACGAAGAATACGAAGAAGACGTTAAGACAGAAGATTCAAAGGTGGAAAAGTATGAAACAATGGACTTATCAACAATTCCAGCCGAAATTAGAGAATTATATGAAACCGGTGTAAAAGGGCGACTAGATACGAGCTATGGAGTACAATACAATGACGGTACCAATACTTGGACCTTAGGCTCTAAACCCATAGAATTTTCGGGAGATAAAATCATTATCGATAATCGAAATACTTTTCGCGGAAGTAAAGGGTTATATGAATTAATATTTCTAAAGAAACCTATCGGGTATACGTCAAAAGATTTTAATACGTACGGCGAAATCATAAATTTAACGAGTGTGCATAAACGTAAATTTGAGGAGGATGCTCAAAATAGAGGGAGTAGATCATTCAAATACATTAAAATAATAAAGCCCTTGCTTGAAAAGGCAACTAATCCGGATAGTCCTATAACAAAAACGAAAAAGAGTGGTGATGGACTTCAATAATAAGAAGGTGGAGTATATATACTTTGACGACATCAACGAATTGATAGAACGATTAAAGCTATTGACCGCTTCACAAGCTGCCGGAAATAATTCTCATACTAACGAAATTGCCTCTATTATCGAAGAACTGAGAGAACTTGAAGTAATTTTCTAACATGGGTGTAGATAAATTTGGAAGATCGCCTAGATCTACAACTAGCCGACAAGGTCAGCGAGCAACAATGTTGCCACTAACTAAAGATGGGGGTTATGATATTCAAAGTCGTAAGTTGAGCAATATCGGGGCTCCCATAAATGATCACGATAGCGTTCACAAACAATACGCTGACACCGGAATTCTAGAATCCATCAATTTTACAAAGAAGGAATTGAAGACGTTGATGCAAAAGACAATCCCCGATAAGTTAACGAAACTGGATAGCGATATTCGAAGTTATATTAATAATGAAATTACCTCTATTAATGATAATATTACTACAACACAATCTCACATCGATTCTTTTAAAAGTATCGCTACCAACGACATCAAATCGGGGTCATCTAAAACCGACGAATTAGAAGAAAAACAGAAAGAAATATGGGAAGAATTGCGAAAACAACGCGAAAAAATAGTGTTTCTTAATCAAGCTAGTACAGAAGTAAATAAGGATTTGCGATCGTTTGCCCAACTCACTAGAAGTGAGGTCTCAGATATAGAAAAACGCGTATCATCTCTCGAACACAAGTTAAAGTTCAGTTCAACCTCTACCGTCACACCGTAAACTTTATAAAATGATCAAATTTAGCAAGGCAAAGGAGACTGTTGTAAACGAGCTACATAAGCCGGCTCGCAATAAGTTTCCTAGACGAAGAACTATTCTACACGGTATAGATGATCTTTGGCAGGCAGATCTAATCGAGCTCATCAAATATTCCCGCTTCAATAGAGGATTTAAATATATACTAATTGTAATTGATTGTTTCTCAAAATTCGTATGGATGGAGCCGATTAAGAATAAGTCATCGAGTGAAGTGTCACGTGCCATGGGATTAATATTGAAGAATTCACAACAACGTATTCCAAAGAATCTGCAAACCGATAACGGTACCGAATTCTATAACGGCCAGTTTAGTTCGTTAATGAAAAAGTATTCAATCAATCATTACTCAACGTTTAGTGTGATGAAGGCAGCCATAGTTGAACGCGCGATTAGAACCATAAAACAAAACTTATTCAAATTATTTAGCCTATACGGAAATTACAAATGGTATCATCTACTACCAACCGTCACATCAAAGTATAATAATTCAAAACATAGAACCATAGGAAACAAACCCGTAGACGTAAATTCAAAACAAGTGGAAGCTGTACTACTCGGAACCGTTTACAATCACATCAAAATCACTGGTAAGGGTAAATTTAAAATTGGTGATATAGTCCGCATAAGCAAGTTCAAACATGTTTTTACCAAAGGGTATTTACCGAACTGGACAACGGAATTGTTTAAAATTACGTCAGTTAGAATAACAAATCCTGTGACGTATATGCTGAATGATATGGAAGGTCGACCAATAAAGGGGGCATTCTACGAATCAGAATTGTTAAAAGCGAACTTACCCGATGTGTATCTTGTGGAGAAAGTTTTAAGAAAAAGAGGGGGTAAAGTATTTGTAAAATGGCTTGGTTTTGATAACACCCACAACAGCTGGATCCCAAAGTCGAACATAATGTAGTGGGGTAATCATAAATTCAGGCAGCCATCGTCTCATAGATCAGTTGAGTGAAAGGTGATAATGATGAATAGTCCGTGCAACTACTGGTCGACAATCGATAGGTTGTATACCAAATATGAAGAGGCTATAAAAAATGAAACGCGATTCATCAACGAGTCGTGCTATGATGTAGAAAATGTGAAAATAATAACTGGATTAAGTGCTGCTCGAGGTTTTATCCCCATGATACGAATTACATCGTCTGCCGATACCCACAACAATCATATTCCTATAATTCATTGTGATTGGCCAATACTGGTTCGAACGTTGAAGGGCTTCTTGGAAAATGACAACGACCTCCGATACAAGAATATTACAACTGGTGAGGGAGAATTAAAGGTTGAAGAAATTGAGCCTGAACGACACTCATTAGGAGTCAGTGTTGTGCTAACCTTCAGAAATATATCAATTCATCTTTGTGAAATAGACATATCCGGTATTTTGTATCTTGATGATGTAATACAATGTAGGTTAGCAATGTTAAAAACATTAAACTTTGCATATTATTTTAATAAGTTAATGATAACTTTTGTTAGGAATAATGTGCAAAATCCATATTCTAAGATAAAAGAGTTATGTATAAAAAATCCAAATGAATTTAATTATACGGTGTTAGATTATCGTAGTCTTTCTAACACACTCTAAAACCATAACATAATCATATTTAGTCTTCAGTTTGTCATCGTCATTCAGCCGACATGTATCATAAGTCCTCAATTGTGTTATTAGTATTAGTGTATTTGTTCATACGAATAGTTTGTATAAAACTTAGAATAAGATATCAATCAGTCGCTCAGGGCTCTAACGTATGCGATAACGTTATTTCACATATTACACGTGAAATGAGTTTGAGTGATTTTACCGATGAGGAGTTAAGATTATTCCCTATCAAATATCTACGAACACATGTATCTGCACAACAACTGCAAAATGTATGGCATAAACTGCCAAAGGTGTATTTGGAAGATGATGAGTTAAAATCGAAATTACCCTGCTACAAGCATTACAATACTCCGGACCAGATGACGCACTACGAAGGACCACCACCTTCACGAAAAGACTGTCAATTTTGTAAAATATTGAATATGTAGATACAAATTGATGATTTATCTAAATAAATGTATTAAACGAATTATGCTGTATTATTTATTTTTAGTGATGTAAGAAAGGGGTGTCTAAAATATACCATAAAAGGGAGCTACTTTTGAAAATCTCATTACTATCAATGAATACGTATAAGGGAGAGGGTCTCTTAAACAAAGTTATTAATAATCTACCGTTTGAACTACATTTACCGGGGTATCAGTTTTGCGGGCCTGGAACTAAATTACAAAAGAGGCTACAACGCGGTGACGGGGGAGTGAACAAACTGGACACAGCCTGTAGAAAGCACGATATCGCGTATTCCAAACATAAAACTTTAGAGGATCGACATCAGGCAGATAAAGAACTCGAGTATAGTGCTTGGGATAGAGTAAAATCATCAGACTCTAAATTGGGTGAAAAAGTATCCGCTTGGTTTGTTACTAACGGTATGAAATTAAAACGAAAACTTGGTATGGGAATGCCAACATCTAAACGTTCCAAAGTTGTAAAGAAGAAGAAGAGAAGGATGAAGAACCAGAAACCAAAAGTTGCATTCCGCAAAGCAATTGTTGACAAAGTTGCCAAGACTATTAACAAATCTGATAATTTGAGAGACGCATCACGCTTAGCTGTGCAAAGTGCTCGTTTAGCTGTTAAAGATGCTGGGGGAAAGTCAAGAGTACGAGTCCCCCGTATAATCCCAATTCCGAAGACTGGTGGCATCCTTCCTCTACTACCAGCAATTTTTGCCGGACTATCAGCTTTAGGAGGATTGGGCGGTGGAGCAGCTGGTGTATACAGAGCCATAAAGGGTGGACAAGAGAGATAAGTTAAAGGAATCGGAACGTCATAATAAAACGATGGAAGCGATAGCTATTGGTAAAAAAGGATCTGGATTATTCTTGAAGAAACATAAGTCCGGTTTAGGGTTATACTTGAAGAAAAATTTTTGAAAGAGCTACCCAAGAGACCCCCAACCAACATCGATTTAGTGAGATACGCTAAAATATTAAAAATCCCCAATTTTCGGGGAATCTTTATGTGCGACACATTACCGAAAACACCTCACACCCCAAACGAGGCTGGCATTGTTAATTTGGATAATGACAGTGGAGCGGGGACTCATTGGGTAGCATATCGGAAGACAGGACATCAAGTCAGCTACTTTGATAGTTTTGGAAACCTGCGACCGCCAAAGGAGTTGATAAAATATTTCAAACATTGTAAAATAACATATAATCATGAAAATGTACAAAAGAAAAATACTTACAATTGTGGACACTTGTGTTTAGAATTTCTAATAAAGTATAAATAGTAGTACGCACAACAAATTGTTTAATTATGTCTCAAACGTTCACCCTAACAGGTACCAAGAGTACGCTCTCAATTGATTTCTACCCTCTAATAGAATTGGAACATAGATCACAGTATTCCCTAGCTCTACTTGCTCTGCATACGTACAACAGTATTCCCAATATTGAGGAAGGTGTAAACAATAAATTTTATTTCGGAGATCCAAAGTTAGATAAGCAAAAACAACAACACGAAGACGTAATCGAGATTCCTACAGGATCATACGAGCTCAGCGATATTACGTCACACATTCAGGAGGAGTTATCCGCGCGCGGACATATACCGGCATCATCAGATAAATCTACATACGATAATTATCTATCGATCAGGGGAAATAATAATACTTTGAGGTGTGAAGTGAAAAGTGAACTACGAATCAACTTTACTAGTGAGAATTCCATTGGACGAGTGTTGGGGTTTTCATCGAAAGTACTTATACCGAAAACTAAATATCAATCCGACTTACCGGTAAATATAAGTAAGGTTGTTACGATACGTGTTGAGTGCAATATTATCCACGGCTCGTATTATAACGATAAAACCTCGCATACGTTGTATGAGTTTGCTCCAACTGTAGATCCTGGCTATAGTATTGATATAGAACCAAGTAATTTAGTATACCTACCCGTAATAAATCAGCATTCCATATCCAATATCACGATAAATTTACTCGATCAGAGTGAGGAATTGGTCAACTTTCGGGGTGAGAAGATTGTCATTAGATTGGAATTGAGAAAACTCAACTAACATGGGATTGGTTTTCAATACCCAACTACCTGGAAGGTATATAAACAAGCAACATTTTAAAGCAGGATCAGTTAGTGTTCGACCGACAGTAGTAGTACAACCATCATCGATTAAGCGCTCTTCCACATTATCCGCAGAAAATATTCAGTTTTTACGTTCTCTAGGATATCATGTCAGAAAAACTATCGTTATTCGGAAACCCCGAATTTGACACTTCCATAGCGCGAGAAGTGATCCATACTTACCATCCCACAACTAAATCTTTCCAGCCGAATGATGAAATTGAGATCACAATCAATCAGAAAGATGTTCTGGTCTCGATGTATGAGAGCGCTCTGTACATTGAGGGAAATATTGAGCATTCAGCTACGGGGAAGGGTACTGTTAGGATTACAAACAATCTGGGTGCGTTTCTCTTCGGAAGTATCAGCTATGAACTCAACGGTATTGAGATTGATAGAGTTGAAAATCCAGGAATTACGACACTCCTAAAAGCCTACTTGTGCTTAAGTGAAAATGAGTGTAAAGCTCTTCAAATTGCTGGACTCACATACCCGCTTGATAAAAACATGTATACGCTGCACGAGGATAACAAATTCTCTCTTCGTGTCCCTCTAAGTTTTCTGCTGGGTGTTTTTCATAACTATAGACGTGTTATTTGCGGACGTCATAAGCTGCGTTTAGTACGTGCTAAATCTGATAATGATTGCTATCAAATTGTTCTCCCAGAAGCCGATAAGGATGCAACCGATTTGAAAACTTTGAAAATAAATCTCACCAGCGTTCAATTAAAAGCAAAACATATAATCCCCTCAGATATCGTAAAATTAGAAATTTATGAGGAACTTAAGCGTGACAAAGCCATACTAATACCCTTCCATAAGTGGGAATTACATGAGCTACCGAGTCTTAGGAATACCAACAACGATATCTGGGCAGTAAAGACAACCGTCGCCCTCGAGAGACCGCGATTCGTTATTGTTGCATTCCAAACAAATAGGAGAGATAACATTAAGAGTGACATATCATACTTTGATCATCTGAACATCACGGATCTGAGGGTGTACTTAAATTCCGACTGCTATCCGTATGAGTCTATACGTCTGAACTTTGATGAAAAGAGATACACCGAAGCATTCCAGATGTATTTAAACTTTCAGACTAGTTTCTTGGGTCGTAGTCACCCCGAACCTCTGCTAAATTATAAAGATTTTAACGAAAGAGCCGTATTCGTGGTGGACACATCTAAACATAGTTCAGAAGTTGTGCTCCCATCAACCTGCGACATCAAACTTGAATTCCAAAGTTCCAAGCAATTCCCCGATAATACTAAAGCTTATTGTATTATCGTTCACGATAGCATTGTTGAATACATTCCTGTGCATGAGCTCACCCGTCAAATTAGATAGTAGCAGTGGGAGATTTTGTTGATGGAGAATTTTGCTCAGTTTAATTCCTACTCCCATCAACGATGCCGGCTAAAACAGTATCTAAGAAACTAAGCGCTCTTAAACGGAAGCAGCAAGTGTTACGCGACCAATTAAAGTTATTCGTGTCAGAACTGGAGGAATTAAATAGAACTATTGCAATGTACAGTTTTGAGAAGAAGTTTGAAACAATCGACATTACGTCATAGGTGGGGATAAAAAGTAGTATATATTAGTAGGTTATAATTAATTCATTTAGTTTCCAGTTTACCACCAAATAGAAACATTCAAAATGAAAATCGTTGTGGTCGACATCCAAGGTTTCCAACTCAGGTCTGGCGATTTTATAGTAAAAGAATTATGCATTTACGATGGTAAATATCCCGTTAACCATTTATTCATACCATCCACCAAATATGAAGAGCTGAGCGAGCTGGAAAAGAAAACTATCCGCCATCTCTCAACACATCATCATGGTCTCGACTACTGCGGAGGTTTCATAGAGCTGAGCAAACTATCCAACGTCTTGGAATTACATCTCAGTGATGTGGATCGCATCTATGTAAAAGGTGCCGAAAAATATCGAGTACTATTACAACATTTGACCAATATGAAGTTTCAACCACACATTATCAATTTGGAAGGGATTGAATCCTGGTGTCCACCACCACCCCTCATGGAGAAGTTTACACCATGCAAGTTTCATACAAAAGATAATATTAGCGCAGTTTGTGCCATGAATAATTGTAAGCTACTATATAATTATATTATGTCAACTTTACCATTATAACGAAATAAATGCATTAAACGAATTTATTGTGCATTTTATTACATAGGTTAAGAAGTGATATAAGATTAATGTCAATACGGTAAATAAATTAGAAGACGATTATTACGTCATCATGGTAAACATGTTCAATCACGATTTTACGCTCAATATATTTCATGATTAGAACATTGATTATGGCGTCATCATGTAGACATGCTCAAACATGATTTTTACTCAAAACAGATATTTTGATGATTAGAACATTGATTATGGCGTCATCATGTAGACATGCTCAAACATGATTTTTACTCAAAACAGATATTTTGATGATTAGAACATTGATTATGGCGTCATCATGTAGACATGTTCAAACATGATTTTTACTCAAAACAGGTATTTCATGATTAGAACATTGATTATGGCGTCATCATGTAGACATGTTCATACATGATTTTTACTCAATAAAAATAAAAATGCAGATCAATTCAATTAAGTAATTTTATTTAGCATATACAATTTATAAATTTACAAAAGTTATTAGTTGAGCATTAGTAGGCATTCCAACGTTTTTTTCGCCCTTGTATACCATGGCCATTGATGACAGACTCTGGAGTTGGTCTTCAGTGGTGATGGCTTCGGCTAATCTCTTCGGAAGGAATGTTACGAAATTTTCAAACTCCACAAGAACCGACGGCCATTGACACTTTGTAATTATTTTCGCTGATTTAATTGGATACGGTGTATCGATGTCTAGCTCTGATATCTTCTTCTTTGGCTTCATCTCGCAAAGACCCAACTCGGATAGTCTAGATGACATATTGTTTGCTGCTGTAGTTGATGTTACTCTTGAAATCTAGTTGTGAACTACTGACTAATGTTAAATAATAACCCTATTTATAGGAAAGGATGTTGTGGAGAGGGGAAATTGTTTAACCAATTACGACATTAGTTGCGTTGCTTTTTGTAGCCGTAAGGTACAGAGTCGAACACCGTCTTTTTGTTGAATTGGGTCTATACTTTTTCTTTTCCTCAACAGTCACAATCTCATGACATTTAGTTCTTCGAAAACTTGTAGATGTTACTTCGAGGGGAGGAAGTTCTTGAATTATCATGTCTTTTATAGAGTGAAAATTGATTAATTTAGAGATTTCGTAATTGATTCTGATACCCTTCACTTTTACCACTGTTTTTAGAGTGTTCTTCTTGGTAGCGTAAACCTCGTATGCGTAGTTCTTTGGTCCACCGGATACGAAACGTGTTATGTAACTACTCTTGCCGTATTCTTCCAACTCGTCTGTCATATCGCCGAGGAAACTACCTGTTGGTATATCTGCCTCGTCATCTCTGGAGATATAGATGACTGAGTCCGTATCATAGTAAAGAACTCTGTTGCCCAATCTTTCAAGATAGCTGTACAGTTTCAGCCGGGCTTGCGCAGTTGTGTAAGCCGCAAGCGCAACGTTAACGGTGGTTAAGGAATCGTATGTTTCTTCTCTAAATTCGTAGTTTACTACTACTACATCTTCGTTAATAGGAACAATCCCGTTAACGTATAGAGAGGGGTTTGTTAAAAGAGAAAATAAGTCCTCCGGTTGATTGAGAATAACCGTTTTCGGTTGATTTTCTCTTTGACCAAGTTTTCCCCAAAACGAGTTCAGGATTAACTTAGCCAAAGATCTATGTCCGGGGTTACTTACAATTTGGTCAAAATTGAGCTTAATTCCTTCTCTTTTGAAAAATTCTTCGATGTAGTCGTTCTTTTCCTTATCCGATACACAATTTCCGGGCCACCCCGACGCCTGCTGTTTAATGCAAATGAATTCATTCATCATTTCGGTAAACAGACCGCCTGACTTCCGTTCAGGATCATACCGCGAAATTTGATTATACTTCCAAATTTCATGTATTTTCAAAATTTGGTATCCCATCTCCAATGCTTTTCGGACTTCGTCGATCACCCAGGTCCCCGATAAAGCACGCTCCTCCTCATTGTGGTTACATTCGTCGGAACTCATAACCTCACCACAAGTCTTACACAGAACAAACATAAGCTTATTGTTCATTTTAACCGGTAACACTGGGTGATACAAATCCTGTGGCGGTAGTATTGTGCATTTGATCAATCCTTCTGTATTGGGTATTTGCAGCTTTAAACAATCGTCTCCTACATGAACCTTAGGATGACCAACGGGAAATTTCCCATACTTGTATACCCAGGGGTACAAGGAGCATATATCGATATACTTGATTTTTTCCCCTGGTTGACATTCGTAATAGGTAACACAATTTCCAGTTCTTCCTCCGTAGAAGGCGTCGCGGGGATTAAGCGGTGATGTTTGAACCATTGGATGATTAAATGTGTACGCTTGTATTTCGGGGTTGGAAACCAAACAACGTCGAAATTCACACTCCCACATCTCATGCACTTCATATCCTAGTTGTCTTAATCGTTCTGTCTTTGCTATGGTTGACTCTTGCCTTAAATTGAGCGTACCTTCATCGTGTAAAAGGTTATCACGATTAAATTTAAAACATTTTTCACAACCATGATAGAAGCACCCATGGAATTCAAAGACCTTATTGGATTCAGCACAAAATCCATCAACTTTTAATCCTCCAATTATTCTCTCCCGTCCTTTTGCAGCATGAGCTATATCAATGCCTCGTTGATGTTCCTCCCACACAAGCCATTGAATTGCTATTTGTGACTGGTTATCACGATATCGGTAGCCCCCTTTAGGTATTATTCCAATGGTAAATCTTCGTAGAAAGTTTCTGCGGAACACTTTGTTGCAGGTTGATGCAATAGTGCAGGCTTCAGTGAACGGACATACCTTCGAAGTTGTAAGCATTTCCCTCCTAAACTTCAGACATGCTTCCGTTAGAATTTCCACATCACTAACGCAGTAGTCCACCAATTCTTTCTTGAAATCAAAAACATCCTCCCTATGTTCTTCATACCACTTTAGAAACTGCTTTCTCTCATCCATGTTGTCGTCGTCATCCGTACCCATCATGGTGTCGGGGGAGTAATTTTCCAAAGCAGGAAGGGGTCCTACATATTCACTGTTGGCAGCAGTATTAAACATATGAGGGAAGTATCCCTTTTTAAAAATGTCCGGTAACCCGAATGCTTTCGGTAATTTTGATAACGCCATTGGGAAATAGTTTAGGGAATCTATCAACTTCACATTCCCTATGGTCATCTGAACTAATTTCGTTCCTCGCATTATTAATTCAGGAGTTAAATCGGTTTTGGTTATAATATAATTTAGTATAAATTGGTGGTCAAAACTTTGACCATTGTGGGCAATTACGACAACTGTTTTATACTGTTGTCGGCTAGTTAATATGAAGTCTACCAGCCAGTCGACAGGATCCATTTCCGAACTGTTATATTCGTTGTCGGAGGAAATTCGTACTCTGCTAGAGTCAGACCAGTGTCCACAATTACCACAGTTTTTATGCCCTGAGTCAATACATTCTTCGCAGCAGGTTTTATAAACGCACAAATTCGGCCTGTGTAAGCGCGATCCTTTATCGTTTATTATCTCCTCCTGTGTGGTCTCCAGATCGTAAAAGACAAACACAAAGTCTTTCAATTGTGGTTTGCCTTTGTCTGGTAGCATATGGCATTGATGTGTTTGCGGTAGATGTTTTTTTGCAAATCTTGCAATATATTTCTCCGCAAATGTGCTCTCTTTCGGTTCTCACCGTCTTTAAGCACTTTTCGCATTGCAGTATTGTTTGGCATACACTCAACCCATCGTTGATGCCCTTTCTCTTATGGTTATCGAGACAGGTTTGACTGTTGAAGGTTCGATGGCAATCGGGACACTTTACTCTGACTTCTCGGGGACATGCGGGTGACTGATGGCATCCACAACAAATCCCTCCACACCTATGGCCGTTTTTATCGTTGTATGGGATGTGGCAGTCCTCGCAGAAGTATACGCATGTAAAGGCAGCAGTCAGCGATGTAATTACGTTGTAATGTCCCTTATGATAGAGGAGGTTAATCTTTTTATCTTTCTTTAACCCTTGAAACATAACGTCACGACCTTTGTTGCCATACAGATAGACGCAGATGGTGTAGTCTTTCAGGAATTCTTGGAACCTTTGAAGCTCCGGAATTCCGCAGCCGTCTTCAGGTATGGTGACATCAGCATCGCGTATCAGGGCTTGTGCCTTCATGGTCTGCATCTTTCTGGTGTCCTGCCTAATAGCTGTATAATCGGGGTTCTTGTCAACGTTAGCCATGGCGACAACCAGAGCGCGGGGCAGACAAAGGTTATCAGTATTCTTAACGGTTACTATACCTGTACGTTTGCTACACTCTTCGGTGAAAGAGTTGTAGGTAACGACCCGCGTTCCTCCTCCTCTCCCTACAGGCATACGTACGGATGTCACTCCAAGACAAAAGGTGTCTGTACTGAACCCCATTGAATTTGACTGAAACAGCGAGACAAGTACGTTCCAAACATCGTCGGTGTTCAATGCAGAGGCCTCCCGAAATCGTACCCATCCTTCTCCTTTGGCAAATCCTTTACTGCAGATACTCATGCCCACCTGGTCATTTGGGCTGAGATGCTGCGTTGCCGATTGTATGGCCTTGTTGATGGCATCTCGAACCCAGCTTACGGGTTCAGCGTTATCTAAGAAAAAACATATTTAGCACACACAATTAAAATAGAAAAAATTACTTACCAGGTATTGAGTTTATTTTAAACTCCATTGTGCGTCCCTGCATATTGAACCGTTTAATGGTCGTTGTTACATCCTTTGTAATAGTAAACATTGTTGATGTAGTTAGTTGATTACGCAGACTGGTTTTCTCCACTGGCTACCACCGGTTATATAGCAGTTGTTATCGCGAACAAATTCTTATCTCTGACGTCAGCAACTGATAAGATA
Source organism: Melinopterus prodromus (assembly GCA_964023965.1). NCBI lineage: Eukaryota > Metazoa > Arthropoda > Insecta > Coleoptera > Scarabaeidae > Melinopterus > Melinopterus prodromus. The sequence continues at coordinate 44,379,585 of OZ030394.1, forward strand.
CCAACATATATCGTTTCCCCACAATTAAAATAAAAGCAACGTGAAAAATGCGTTGCCGTTGCAAAATTACTTTACATTATTTATACATTGTAAGAAAAATATGGAATTTCTTTTGTTTTATGTACTATCTACACGTGCACTTACTACATTTTTAAGGACTGATAAGAATGATATTCGTTAGCAATGTGAAAAAAATTCGTTAGCGTTATCGCGTTTAGCAATGTCGCCGTTGCAAAATTGCTTTTCATCTATGTAATTATTTACATTGTAAGAAAATATGGAATTTCTTTTGTTTTACGTAATAAATTCATGTTATAACTATTCTTATCTCTGACGTCAGCAACTGATAAGAAACCAACATATTTTTGTGTTAACAATGATATTTTTGTCGGTTGATATATTGTTTATTTTTATGATGGCAGAAATGGAAGAACGGCTTTGGCCGAATTTCAGCCATCAGGTTGAAAGGTTAATGTTTATATGTTGTATAATGTGCCTCCAATGAGTTTTTTCATTATTATTATTATTATTATTTCTTTCTTCGAAACATTTAAATTTTCCCTCCCAAAATGACCGACGATTTCTCGCTAAAAACAACAACTTATGACGTCATTGGTCCATAAAATTACCGTATTTCCTAAACTAAGCCCCCGTATCGAGAAACTAATTGCAAAAATATCCCCCTGACAAATCCCTGTCCGCTTTGACAACTACGAACAAGATGATGGCCGACAATAAATACGAATATATTCTAGACTTTTATTGGCCGACTTCCGGTTCAAAATGGCCGACTTCCGGTTCAAAATGGCCGACTTCCGGTTCGAAATGACCAACTTCCGGTTCGAAATGGCCGACTTCCGGTTCAAAATGGCCGACTTCCGGTTCGAAATGACCAACTTCCGGTTCATAATGGCCGACTTCCGGTTCGAAATGACCAACTTCCGGTTCGAAATGACCAACTTCCGGTTCGAAATGGCCGACTTCCGGTTCAAAATGGCCGACTTCCGGTTCGAAATGACCAACTTCCGGTTCATAATGGCCGACTTCCGGTTCGAAATGACCAACTTCCGGTTCATAATGGCCGACTTCCGGTTCAAAATGGCCGACTTCCGGTTCGAAATGACCAACTTCCGGTTCATAATGGCCGACTTCCGGTTCAAAATGGCCGACTTCCGGTTCGAAATGGCCGACTTCCGGTTCGAAATGGCCGATCAGGGGGTGAGGGGGGAGAGTTAGACATTACAGGTTTAGGCTAGTCTAGGCTTGTGGATATTTCTCGTACTTTTTTTTTCTTTATTTGACCTTGAAGAGCGCTCTAACCATACTACTAATCACCAACGAGCGCTTCTTCACCGTAAATGGGCGAGTGGTCGAGTGGTGTCAGTCGATTGCATTGTAAACTATAGGTCTAGCGCGGTCTCCGGTTCGAATCCAACCGCACGCCTGTTTTTTAACATTATTTCAAATCTCCCGCTAAACTGGGCGCCAGCAAGTCGGCACCAAGGTTGCAAGTCCAGACTTGTTCGATTACAGCCAGTACATAAGATAAGGTGCGCATAGCAACAGCACACATGTCAACAAGCTCAAAGGTCGAACAACAACCACACACACACACACACACGTCAACAAGATAAGAGATCACAGGTCAGATAAGGCTATCAAGGTCAGTGTGACGTCAGAGAGGCTCAGGCGGGGTTCTGGTGGCAAGGTCATTTCAAGGTCCACGCCAAAAAATGGCTTCCGGTGGCCATCTTGAAATTTTCAAATTTCCCGCCAAAATGGCTGACTTCCGGTGGCCATGTTGAAAATTCAAAATTTCCCGCCAAGGAAGTCGGCCATCTTGAAATTTCAAAATTTCCCGCCAAAATGGCCGACTTCCGGTTTGACGTTTTCAAAATGGACGTCTTCCGGAAGTCGGCCATCTTGAAATTTCAAATTTCCCGCCATGCGCAGATTCAAATTTGGCGCCAAAAGTTCGCGCATGCGCCGCAGAACCGACCTTATACCTACTCAGACCACTTATCACTCTGACACATCTCCTCTGAGCGGCAAAAGATAGGGCGGAATTGGCTGAGTGACCCCAACATAAAACGGCATACCTTAAATGGGCGTAAAAGTATCCGTAATAAGCCTTCATCCATTTGCTAATTTATGTTATAATTTTAAGATACGTAATTGTAAATATGACTCGGTTAAGTTTTTATGCCATCTGAATAGCGTCCTCCTCCCATGTTAATTTAGAGTCGATGTAAACACCAAGGTATTTGACAGGTTTATTATCCTCGACTATCTGACGCAATACAAAATTTACCAATTGCGTCTTGCCTTCGTCAACACATAGCGAGTTAGCGGCATACCACTCAAAACACTATCGCGTGACCTCCCAGTGAGGAGCTTTAGTTAGCCAGGATTTGGCAGATATATTCATTCTATTGACAGTAGGTATTGCCAAAACATCAGCATTTGACACTACCGACTGTCATTAGAATGAAAATATCTGCCAAATCCTGGCAGATTCCTGGAACTTTTTTTAAGCATTGTATTATGGCTTGCCACCGGCTCAGGTCGATCGCCCTACCGTCCCCTAACTAAGTATGGAAATAAACTGCTTCCGGGTTATGCCGTGTGTCAAGATTTGTTAATGCTGACGTATTCAATTAGATTTGAAGAAGCGAGCAACATGGTTCGCGAAACGTCAGCATTAACAAATCTTGACACACGGCATAACCCGGAAGCAGTTTATTTTCTAAATAATTCTGGCCGTGAAAGCCTACGTACTTATTTAAGTGTGGAAAGTCTGGGCAAATCCGTAGTTTGAGACACGAGATTGAGTTTTTCGTTATAAATATAATTTCTACTAGTAGGAAGTAGTTGATGAAAAGCTATTTGTCCCTGCCATATACAGCTGAGCCGTGGGGGGCTATCCACAGTACAGTTTTGCATTTTCTAAACATGTCTGACTGCCGATTGTCTTATATTTTAGTCTCGGTAAATCCAAAATGCGACGTACTGTGTCATAAGATCATAACCGGGCACCCACGGTTATGGAAAACTGCCATATTTGCACGTAGAGCCAATGTACGCGTGCATCTTTGATCGTCTGTGGTCTAAAACTGTTGAAACTGTCAGGTAAAGGCACAGCATGATGAGATCTAACTAAGCTTGATTTTTCATGGCGCTTCGCGCGCAACGCTGTCCGTCTGTGAGTTTTTCGTGCCAAGCCTGTCATCTTAATTGTGTTTCGAGGGCCATGGTAGTCTTGTTTCAAAATATGAACAGCATCAGACGCCATTAGCCGCCTGAATAAGCACTCGACCAAATTGTATTTTATGGCGTAGATGTTTTTGTAATTTTGGGGTAAATTGGGATGTTCATATAATGTACAGCCGGGGAAAATTCAATGGTGACAGGCTTGCCGCTAGTGTACACCAAACGTAGGTCGGAGAATGTCGGTCGTCGTATACCTACCTGGTAGTCATAAAACCGAAGAGTCACTTCTGTTTCATTTCATTTTAAGTTTTCTGTATATAGATGGGATGAATATGAGTTTCGTATTTATATAATATATTTTCGATATTCGGAGCGAAACTGCCGCTCGTAGCTAGAGATTGTTATTCGTTAATATTTTTGTTTCATATGCAATTGCAGTATTATTTCGTTTATACTAAAATACATAGTAACGTTAGTTTCTTGTTTCTTTCTATGAAAAATTTAATGAAATCGCACAGAAAGAATAAAAATACTTGCTTTTGGCGACTGAACAATTTATTATATAGTGAGCGCGCCAGGTATGAAAATATGACAGAATCCGAATAAATGCATAACCAAAAATAGCAACATTTTGGATTAATATATTTCCCAACCGTTCGGTGTTGAGTTTGCAGAGTCGGAAAATATTTACATCCAAGATTTCAATATTTTGGCCTAGCTGCTGTAGAGTTCCATTTTGTCAAATTTCTATACTTTATGTGCTGGTTGTAAAGATATATTATTATTGAATAGTGTTAATATCTATTATTATATTAAATAGTACCATTTAATATCAGAGAGCTTTACTTTCAAAATTATCTCGTAAAAGAATATTATGATCAAATATAATTCGATCCGTGCAACGAAGACTATCGTAGCTCAAGTGCAATCCGTATGTAGTTAGTATAGTCTTCGTTGCATGGGTCGATATTATGTATAATATACCTATGTATTATGCAAAGACAACCATCAACCCACAAAAAATGTTTCAGGTTGTCGAACGTATCGCATAAAATATTGGTTTTATGTCGCAATACATTTTTATCATGTTTCATTTTAAATTACATATAATGTTTAAATTGCAATTTAATTAAACTAATGGACGTATTTAATGACCTTTTAGCTGCTCATTATAATTTATAGAGGTTTCGACTGTATTGCACATTTATTTACTTAAGTGTTTAAAATGTATTATAAAAGGAATATTCATATTTATTATATATCCAACATTTTTTCCATGTCATTCAGAGTAAAACTTTTCATATGGACCTAATTGTTATTCCAAATCCTTAAAAAGTTACAGCACACTTGAAATATTAGCAAAATAAATTTTTATATAAAATATAATTTCCGGGGTAATGCCACTGCTTTTCTGTTTGTATTACGTTTGTATTACCAATTGTTATGCAGCAACGGATAACTTTTATGTTTCTTTTACAAATTTTCTGGTGTTCAAATTGACAAGTTGGAGGATTTTTATAATAGCAATTCATTCCAGAGATTTTGTCGTATCCATACCCTACATAATAAATAATATAATTCAATTGATTATTTAATATTAAGGTAAATAACAATTTAATGATAATAAAACAATCAACAAAACCAATAGCACGCAAACATTTTAACAAAACACTTATATTTACAATACACGTATTCATACCCAATGCACTACAATAATAATTTTAATCATACAAAAGCAAACTTACCGATATATTTAGTTCATTTGCGATCTCTCCTTTGTTCCAAAGGGTGACGATTCTTGCACGATCTTCAATAGACAGGTGATAGGGCATTGTAACTCTTCGAAATTGTGTGTCGATGGCACGAAGTCACAACGTTATGTGATACATATTTTCAATATTTGCCTAATTTGCGGAAAGGCCAGCAAAAAAGTAAATTAAGTAACAAAACGCGACCCATAGGGTAATAAAAATACCTATACCTTTGTGCTTGATCGTCCGGTAGGTCGGCCGCAATACAAAATATTATACAAGGAACTAGTGGACTACGGCGAAAACGATTGAGTAACATAAATATAGATTGAAATTTCAATGATTTTATTATAAATTTCAAAGTTATTTGCATATCGTTCTGATGTGATATCATTTATATTGGATTGTAAATCCTGCCCTTACATGTTATACATAAAAGAAAATTGTTTGCGGATGTTATTCTAGAACGTAAATATATAATTTTAATAAACATAAAAATACCAACATTTTTATAATTAAGCTAAAATGCTGAACAACACTGTAGTATCAGTTCTAAAGGGCATATCTGCAGCAAAGAAGAAACCGGGGCAAATACGATTTACAACTACATGCAAAAAATACATTAAATATTACAGTGCACTTTTGTCAGTTTCGGATATCGGAAACATATAACTAGACGAAATTCGATTTCATTCCATAGATACAGAAAAATAAAACGAAACGAAACAAAAGTAACACATTGGTTTTATGACTTTAGCAGGTAGGTATCCGACGACCGACAATCTCCGAGCTACGTTTGGTGTACACTAGCGGCAAGCCTGTCACCATTGAATTTTCCCCGGCTGTACACGCACCTCTCTGTGACAAAACCTGAATCGTGTGTGCCCATAATTCCGTTCCACATTTGCGCTCGAACATGCTTGCGTGCAAATGTAATACATAATCATCATCAAAACATCAAAGTTTATCTATCAAGTTAAATAAATAAATACATAAATAAAAAGAGGCAAAATAATAAAATAAAGTACTTCAAATGTACGTGAAACACTACTGAATAGTATGAATATAGTGAACAAAAAATACGACGTAATGTATTATTACAAAGTAATCATGAAATCCAGATATCTAATTGGATTACTTTGATCATTTAATTCATCTTATGATTTTATTTTTACTTTATCATACCTTTATATATATTTTTATATTTTTATTCTAATGACAGTAGGTAGTGTCAAACGTTGGTGTTTTGACAATACCTACTGTCAATACTATAAACATATCTGTCAAATACCGGCTAACTAGTTTTATTTTAATGCAGACATGACCGATCTCGATCACATCTCATGCAGCTATATTATTTTTATATACAGGTGGTCCCATAAAGATTGCGACAAACTGAAAAGGGTTGTAGTGGACACCTAAGCAAGCATTTTTTTCTTCAATAAACCCATGTCCGGAAAGCAACCGTTTAGGCACTACGCTAAATCAAACGAAAACGAGACTGAATCATTTATGTTTTTATTTATCACAAAAACTGTTCATTAGTTGTCGCTGTTGGTCCATACATTAGTTGAGACGGTGATTTAGGAATGTTCGAACTATATGGTACACTGCAGAAATGTCGCCCGCGCACGTACAATCGAATTGCAACGATAGAACATGTGACACAACTCCACATTCGCAGTTATGTTAGTGTGAATGTTGTGCTCTACTGCGTTCAATTTCAACACAATGTTATTTCAATTGACATTTAGTGCTAAAATGGAATAATTTTCATTTGCCGAATTCGCAGACATGCATCTTTTATGGAGCAGCTCGATATAATGGAAGAAGAGCTGCGCGCTTGTATCGACAAAGATTTCGTCGCCAACCTCATCATAGCATGTTTGCTAGGCTTCATTCTCGCTTGCAAGAAACTGGTAGCTTAAACCGGCAAGGGGGTAGCGGTCGTCCATATTCTGTACGCACTGTTGAGTTTGAAGAAGAAGTGGTCTATCAGTTAGATAATGATCCGTGCACAAGACTATCCTGCGCGAGTACGTTTTTCGTGCTGATGGTTGCAGCAGCATTTGATTGAACCCGATTTCGGCCAATCTGTTTTATTTACTGATGAAGCATGCTTCACGAGGGACTGCTATTACAATAGCAGGAATTGTCATATTTGGGACGTTGAAAATACTTATGCTGTAGTGCGCCGGCGTGATCAACATCAATTCTCAGTAAATATTTGGGCCGGAATTCTAGAAGATAATATTATTTGTCCATACCTACTTCCACAACGTTTGAATGGTTTCATTTATAGATACTTCTTAGAACATGTTCTAAGTGTTCTAACAGAGCTCTTGGAGGATGTTCCGCGTAACATACGACAAGGTATGTGGCTTCAGCATGATGGGTGTCCTGGTCACTTTTCTGTAAATGTGTGTCAGTACTTAAATGAGCAGTTCCCCAGCCGATGGATTGGTCGGGGCGGTACTGTTCAATGGCCCGCGCGATCCCCGGATCTAAATCCACTCGACTTTTTTTTGGGGACACGTAAAAAGTCTGGTCTACGATACACCTATCCATTTGGAAGAAGAATTGCTGGCAAGAGTGATGGCCGCTTACACCACTGTCCAAGACACTCCTGGTATATTCCATGGGGTCCAAACATCCCTAAATAACCGTGCAAACTTGTGTATACAACAACACGGACAACACATTGAAGAATACTTGTAATAAATAATCTTAACAGAAATAAATTATTTCTTTTTTTTTTATTTAGCCTAGTGCCTAAACGCAATTTTTATGGGACAACCTGTGTAACGTCATGTGCATGGCCACATGAGATTTTTTTTGTGGTGGTTCTAATAAGTTGATTACTTATTAAATTGATTAATCTTAAAACTACCTAATTAACTTTAAGGCTATTTTCTTCGATTTTTCTCCTATTTAAGTGAATTAATTTGTTATGCAGTTGAAGAGAGATTAAGAAATCCTACCGAACTGGGAGGTAAAAAATATAGGTTGCCATTCAAAAAAACCGGTGAGCGTCATTATTCTTAAAAAATGGATTAAAAAAATCTCAAATAGTTGATTATATCCTCTGTAATGTATGCACCAGCACAAATCTTTACGAAATCATCGTATTTATTCATTATTTAATTTCCACACTACATTATTGTACTGTATTGTCACATGTGCTGATTGTGATATATTTATTGTATTAGGTCGCTTATTTGTTATAAACTAAATATGTCTCTCTTGACCTCTTGAGATCGTACTTTGCCAGCAGAAAATAGTACGTGGACAATGATTCCCAAATCAGCATCATGAAGGAAGTGACTGTTGGTGTGGCACAGGGAAGCATCGTCCGGACACTATTTTTTTATTATATTCACTATTTATCTCCCTAGAAACATTAGTTTGAATGTGAAACTCTACGCTGATGATACTACCATTCTGGTCCGTGGTAGAGGCACCGCTGCTCACGCAAATGCAGTAAAGAGCGCGCAGATGGAAGCTGAAACCTGGTTTGCGAACAACTAACTTGTTCTGGACATCTCTAAAACAAAAGTGCTACCTATCACAAGCAGTAGAAGAGATCAAGTTGAGACTAGCAGTGCATGTTTTCTGGGAGTGCGACTTGATACGCGACTTACATGGCTGCCCCATGTAGAAGATCTCTCGAAGAAATTGGCCACAGGTGTGTTTGCCATAAAAAGGATCTCCAGGGCAATTAGCCCGGAGGTAGCAATCATGACCTGGGGCGTCTCCTGTCACACAAAATCAATTTTGGTTATTCAAAAGAGTGCTGTACGAGCCATCACAAACGAGTCATCGAGGAATCTTGTAGACCTCTATTCCGGGATTGGGGTATTCTTATCGTCTACGGCCAATATACAGGGTGAGTTATTAGTATCCCGGCGGTCGATAGCTACTAAATCGTTAGAGAAAGAAACAAATGTTACGCCAAAACTAGTTTGACTCACCAGTTTCTATAACGTAAAATTATGTTCATTTATACAGGGTGTTGCATTTAGGCATGACGGAAAGTATGTACATTTTTTTAAATGAAACGCCCAGTATATTTTATTATTATATTAATACTAGTAAATTTGAATCATTTCTCCAAAATATGCCCGTTGCAGGATCTTCTTCAAAATTATGTAAAAATGATATTTTTGCAGATTGTGCTTTTAAACTAGTCAGACAATAGTCAAAGCCAGTAGATTCACGATAGTATCCAAATATATTAGATTCACTATACAGGCTATTCATATAACTAAGTAAATTTTGTTGTCTTTCAAATGGCTTTTCTTTGAGTTTTTTAAATGGAACATGCTGTATATTATGTGCTAGTTGAATTGGCCAGCAAGTTCCCTTTAATTTATGTCAGGTATGTCATATGTCTAATTTTAGCAGTTTTAGTGATATTTACAATTTAAAGACAAATGTGTAATATTATCTAAAAATGCCATTATTTTTTCGTTCTTTCTTTTTGTTTGTCTCTTAGTTGTAAATCAGTAATAGTAGAAATATTAACATATTATTAAAGAAAAGTTCCTTCACATATCACCATAAAAGATACCTATATAGTTTGTTGAGGTCTGGAGATCTTGGTGGCCACAATGTAGGACCCCCTCTTCCATCTTTGGTCGCCGGTTTAGTTCTTGTTTTGTGCTGGTAACTAATATTACCTGTTTCAATTAAAACCGAACCCTGTTTATAACACTTGATGCCGTCCATCCGGATATCGCTGTGCATACATTCTGGATGCTAGTGTAATAGTTCGTCGGTTGAGTAATATCTGGTTATAAAGTAACCATACGTTTTAGTTTTAAGAACTTTATCTAAGTACCACAACCTTAACCATTATGAAATTTATATCTCTAAACACGCTCAGCACGTAAGTTCTTGCAATAGGACCAATGCATTATTTTATCAGACAAAGCCCATCACTCTTACTATTTGAACTCACTAAAATTTGTAATCTAAATCTCTACCATTAAATTGTGGCTGGTTTGCTCACTTTAAATACTAAAAGAAACTTACTCATAAGTAAAACTCAAATCTCAATAAAAGAATAACAAATATTTGTTTACAATTAAACAAAAGAATTAAAACAATGAATTGGAACTCTAAATCTACCAAATCTTTTTCAGGAGTTGTCAGATTATATAACCGACCGCCGACTCACCCTGTATATTCAGTCACCTCACATCAGTAATTGTATTTGATGCAAAATGACGGAAAGTTGTACATTCTTTACTGTAAACAGTAGCATAAGTTAACACTATTTATGTATTTTAAAAGATTATCTAAATATATAGTGAAAGATGTCGTAGACAATGAGAATTGGTAGAAACAGAAAAGATAAAAATAAAACAAAAACTATTCAATAGAAACAGTACTCTCCCCTACATAAAATAACAATAAGGACGTTTTAAACCGAGTTGTGGTCAAAGCAAAATTTTGGTGGAGGTGCCGGTAGAATTCAAATAATATCGCCACTGTGAAATTATTAACAAAAACCTCAAATGATCGGTTATTTGTAATAGATGTATACTTATTGGTTATTATTTGGTCCAATCGTATCGCATTACAAAATAGTTTATAATTCAACCATACGACAGACAACCACCACATACGTGTAACATAAAGCTAAGTACCGTCAAGACGAATGGCCAATTATAATCTACTTTTGCGACGTGTAGGGTTATATAGTAAGATAATTACGTATCAACGAGTTGAGTTAAAGTTTTAATTAATATGATATACTGCCAAGCTCATAGCGAATATTAAAGAAACCGAACACCGAAATAACCAGTCTGAGCGCTGACCGATGACAATAAATTGGACGTGATTACAGGGTATTATCATAAAGAATTACCAGGACATTATCGGCATGGTCGGCCAATGGTGTGTCCTCCAATACTCTCCCACCAGGCACTTGTAGGCGCGAACCGCACAGAGGATAAATGTCCCTTTTCGGGACGGCTCAGAGCGCCTGTTGCATCGCAACAACGCACAGTGAAGCACCAAAGACATATTTTCTGTTTGGTACAGTTTCATATTGTTTCAGTGGCTGTGCTTTGTGACTACACATCGAAAACTCACTACTTTTCGGTAAGTTCTACATAGAATCAACATTTTTAAATTTATTTTATAAGGTAGTAAATTACAAATATTTTTTGTTAATATATCGGGCAACCATCAGCGCCCAAAGTTGCAAATTTTATATAATCAGGTTAAGAATCAAGACAACGTACAATGTTCCCATGAAAAATTGTTGAAAGTTAGCGCAAGTTTGACTAAAATGTTCGATCTTTTATGTTTTTATAAAAGTCGTAAAATATGGTCTAATAAACAACAGTTTATTAGACTGGGGAAAACATCTCAATTCGAAAACAAATAGCAGCAAAATTCCACTTTTTATGAAAAATTAATCAAGTTAATACTTTAATGGAGTATTTTTAATTCTGAAAAACTTTTCTTAGTAACTTTGTATCGTATAAAATTGAAGCGAGCCAGCGGAATATTATGCGTTAGGGAGTTGAACAACACCCAACAAATTAAAATAAAAATGACAAAAAAACAAGAATATCGAGTTGAATTAATTTCAACTGGGATACATTGTATATTTCAATACTTTATGAAAAAATAATATGTACTCGAATAGAGACAATTGAAACTTACACTTGACCTCCAATTAATGCCATTAAACAGAGCTAAAATAATACCTTCCTATAATGGAAAATTTTTTGATTTAGGTGTACATTTTAGTTTCAAGTAAATTGGAGTAGAAAAAGAATAAACTTCTAAATTTCTAAGAATAGTGGCAATAGTTCAAATTACTTTCTTTATATCGTACAAGTTTATAAAATCCTTCAATTCATCGACAAAAATGTTAAGTTGATCGGACATCTGTCGGATTAAAACAAAATTTATGTCGAAGTGTGCGTTTTGAGAAGGTAGTATTTGACGAACTTCAAATGTTTAGTCTTAGATATTCATGACAAGACACATATTTTTACTCCTTTTAAGTTTCAATTTGACAAGTTAATCAAGTTAATAATTTTATTTATTGATTTTTCTTTAGTTTTCAAGGTATAAATAAAAATGCAAACAAATTTAATGTTTGTAATTAAAAACCATTAGAACACTTGTCACCCAACATTACTGCCACACATTTTACAAGTAATCCTTGTTTAATATTAATATGCTATACGTTACGCCTCAATACACTCAGATTAATAAAATTGTCGTTTTGATTATTTATATTTTTGTTTGTATTTGCGTATTGTTCACGATACAATAATTTTACCTGATAAAAATCTGTTTATCAACTACAATTTTGTATTGTCATTCTGTAAATGTTTGCATTTGTGTTATCAAGATAGAAAGTACATATAATAAGATTTTATAAGCTGATGATATAATATGCGGAGTAGACAAATTCAGTAGACACAACGGTTAGTTTGAAATGTGAAATTGTATGTCAAATTATATGAAGTCATTTAGCACCTATATATTTACTTACCTGTACGTTTGCAAGCTATAGAAATAACAGGAGTAAAGTATAGTTTTTTTTTTGCGGCGGGACCATACTACTATATGAGTTGAGTGTGTTAATAATCAATGCATTAACAGGATAAGCTGACTGTCTACTAATTGCTACCAAATTAGAAAATATAAAAACATGTATCTCCACTATGAAAGGTTTCTTGAAATATAGAACAAATGTTCAAATCTGGAAAATTATTAGGCATTGCTTTATTTATTATTTCAAATGAAATCGTAGCATTTTCTAAAAAATATTGTGTAATTGTGATCCCTTTGGGTGGATACCACCCTTACGTTCCCCGAAGGGATTAAGACTTCACAACGTTTTAAACAATCAATTTATTTGTTGTACGTTACAATGGTATGGTTCTTAATAACTGCTCGACGATAACTGCATAATAACTGAAAATAATAATTAATTAAAATAATAATTGAAAATACAAAAGGTTCCATAATTTATAGTGGGTCTCGAAGGTGAGATATTCGAATGTCGTTCAGTGGCATAGTTTCTGTGTTTGTTGTTATTTCTGTTTCTTAATACACATGCCCCGGCCATGGCACATGTAGAAGAATTCTAAGCTGGCCTTACTAATTGATTATATTATGCTTGTGAACACTCAACGTTACACTTCCCTTTGAACAAAAAAAACATCGCCCACGATGTAGGCAAACATGGTATGGGGTGAGTTACGTCCTTAGCCACTGACCAATTCAAACTTCTCTTCCCTTTGAGCTCTGAAACACAATAAAAAACATTACATGTATATAAAACAAACTGAAATTAACAATTCAATTCTGTAAAAACAACGTATATACAAAAAAACATACAAACAATAGAATACAATACACTTGTATACTCCTACTTCTATAAATACTTTTCATTTCCATTCATACATAAATACATCAATGCATTCATCCGCATTCATCCTTTTCAACTAATTATTTTCCATAATTCTCCTACTTATGTCATCATCTCCTGGTTAGTTCTTCTTATTAATCAGTACCATAATCAGTCTATAGCCACCCAGGCCATGAAGATATCTGCAAGCGCCATTATCCAAAATGTCGCTGCAATCTCAAGAAACTTTAAACCATTCATAAAATTATCAGAGCAGAATTTTGTAACGATAAACACACCCATCATTTTGCAGATTTCTTATTATTGTTGCATTCAGACACCTAATTGTTTAATAACAAATACCTATTTTTATTTGAAAACTTTCATTCGTTAGTACCAGTGATCTCTGCGCCATATTGCGTCACATAAACTTGAACTCAATTTGTTGACTAGGCATTATGATATACAATGTCTTTGAACCATATTCTTCGAAAACGTAAGTTATAACATAAATGTGTTTGTCGAGCCAATCCTACTTTTAATTTAGCAATAAAATTACCTTGCATGTTCATTTTTTTATGTGAATTAAAATCTAGTCAACTATAATTAAAATGGATATTTCCTACCTCACTTCTACGTTATGACTATAGGTCGAGTATCTGATGTTGAGAAAAATAAATTTTTTCATCTTTAGGCTCCTTCCTGTAGTCGTTCTGTCCGATTATTGCCGCTTGATCTGATAGAAATTAAAATCTTTCCATCTTCTTCTGGTTCTGTCGGCAGACAGGACACAACACCATCCTCCAGTAAGATGCAAAATTCTTCTTGGTCGCTTCTTCTTTCTTCACCTCTTCTGCTTCTTTCGTCTTGGTTGCTTCAGTCGCTCTCTTCGCTAGACATAACCATTATTCGTCTAGGTTCTTCTTATGATGTTTCGCCATTGGAACTCTTGTAGTTGCGAGTGATGTTTTACTGCTCCAAATGACCATCGGGATAACGGCGCGTCCACCTATGTGCCATTAAACGAGTGGAGTGGTCATCCCTTGGTGGGTAACCAGCCTTTACTTTCCCCGAAGGGATAAAGACTCTTCACAGCGGTTAAACAATCGATTCATTTGTTGTTATCTTACATGTGCGGGCTTAATAACTAACTAAGAATTGCCGCAATACAAAAATGTTCCATCCTTTATAGTGGGTCTCGAAGGTGAGATATTCGAATGTCGTTCAGTGGCATAGTTTCTTTGTTTGTTGTTATTTCTGTTTCTTAATACACATGCCCTGGCCATGGCACATGTAGAAGAATTCTAAGCTGACCTTACTAATTGATTATGTTATGCGTCAAAACACTCAACGTTACAACATTTACATAAAATTTAATTTCTGAGCTAGATTTTTTTAGTACCCTTGACGTCATTGACGCTTTTTGAAATGGCAACCCCATACTTTTTTGTACTGATATTGATAGATATGTTAATTGTCGTAAACGTAATTCACAAAATTTATCCCCTTACATAAGAAAACTTTCGAAATAAAGAGTTGAAAATTACTTTTGTTTGTTTATGGAAAGCGAATAGGCGTTTTCGATTGATTTATTTGCTCTTAATGCGAAGCTGAGATCAAAAGTTGCAAATCACGTCAGGTTATTGCGCCTTTTTGACGTTTCTTTTATGGAGCCTTCCGCACCCGTTTTAGAGAATCGCTGTAAATGCTTCAAAAATATTTGGGAACAAAACTTTTGGGATTTCAGGTAAAAGCGCAAAGATTAAAGTTTATTATTTTGAGGTTCTGGTATAAATTTGTAAAAATTATCAAAATAGCGTGTTAAGTCGTTTTCATCTCACTTTTTTCGAAAACTTGACCGATAGAAAATTTTGGAGACCAGATTCGTTTTCAGGGTTATAAATCTACCCAAAACGAATGTTCATATTCAATTCACAAAAGTTATTTTCCCTAATGTTATCAATATTTCACAATTTTCGATTGCCTCTTTTTCGAAAATGTTCTTATGTAAGTCCATAAAATATTTACGATAACATTTAGACAATTAAAAGATCTACCAACCTCAGTAAGAAAAAATGGGATACCATAAATAACGCGTCGATGACGTCATAACTCAGTAACAATTGATGGTGGGAAATTAAACTTTTCACAGAACGTTTGATAATTAACTTTTGAGAATTTTTTAAAATAACATATCGTCTCAGAATTTTTGTAGTATGGATATGATTTAGTGTTTTTTTATGTTGTATGCTACTGCTAAGAACTGTAAAAATAATAAAAAGGTGATTAGCGTCTTTTAGGTAGACATTGTTTTTTGGATAAAAATGAGAACATAACCAAATAGAACGATGAGTTTACTAATGATAGTTTAGGATAGGTATTTTGTGATATTTGCAATCAGGATAACATTCTCAACACAAAAACACGTCGATGGTTAATTTTCATTTTCAAGGCAACAAGAAAACTCACTTTTATGTTAATTAACTTAGGTGGATATGAATTGTTGAAAATACTCGTAAATTGTCAAATACCTTATTTTATTGGCCGATACTGTATCACTGGCACCATCTGCCATGATTTAATTGGATTTTGGCCAAGAAAAATGTTTTAACACGGTTATGTTCAAAGACTTTTAACAACCTTAAAGAATAAGAAGATGCTATGAAGGTAAAAACAATACAGAGAGCAGAAGAGTTCGAATGTTAGCGAATTTATCCATACAACGCTGGCCTTACTTGTGTTGCTTTACAAGACCTTTTTACGCCAAGATTTTCAGTGAAGTAATTAGTATCATTGTCATGGGAAAACTTTTTGTCGAATAATTGGCGTGTGCCCATGGGGTATCAGTGAAAAAATACTTCTTCGGTAAAAAAATGATACAATATCGTTTAAAATAGATTTAGTTAGTGTTTATTTGACAATTTTCGACCACTCTCACCCAACTAATTGTTTTCGTTGCCGTGGCGATAAATATTAACGATCGATATGTTCTTGTGTTCATAATGTCATTCTGAGTAAAAACATCACCAAATTAATATATAACGCAATTTAAAAATTCAAAGAATAGCTAACTTCAAGAATATTCCTACAAATGGCAATTTCTTGTCTATTATCGCACTCTTCCAAAATAGATTCTGGTCTAGCGGCCGAATTAAAAAAAATCTGATGTGGCCAGGCACATGACTTTATCATACAAAATACAAAATTAATAGTTTAACTGCATGAGAATCTATTTGACTGAGATAAATCGTGTATGCATTAAAATTAAACTAGTTAGCCAGGATTTGACAGATATTTTGATAGTCAATAGTATCAATCGAAGGTATTGTCAAAGCATCAGCATTTGACACTACCTACTGTCATCAGAATAATAGTTGTTTATCTCACAAGTGCCGAAAGTACGGAATAGCACAACGATCGGTGATGCGGCGCGTCACCGATGGCGGAGCGTCGTCGTCGCATGTGAGCGAGTCGCGCTATGTAGTTTTCGGCAGGAGTGACATCAACGTTTTTTGTATTGCTTTTTGAGAAATACGTATTTAAAAAAAATCAAAAATGGTTATATTTCGGTATAGAAAATGTTAGGTTGATACCACTTCTACGAAATGTCAAATTTAAAAAGCTAATTCAAATTCTGACAGATTTATAGTCGAGGGTTCTCCGAGTGTGACAGCGTGGTGACAGCCATAGACATTTCTGTGGTGACAGCACAAAAAAAAATATTTGTCAAAATCCTGGCTACTATGTAGCATATCAATGCAGATGCGACCGATCTCGATCAAATAGAATTTGCTCTTGCAGCTAAACTATTAATTTTACCAAAAAATGTCATAGGCATAAATTATTCAAAATTTCCTCTGCTTTAATTTATTATTTAACTATTTTGACGAAATTACAGAAATGGCGGCTCATTTCTAAAATTCTTGAAAATGGCTTAGAATAAACTACCAGTTCCTTTGGACCCTTTTGAACCAAAAGCTTTTCAGCTCTAAGTTTGGTCATAAAACTTCTAAATATGAACTTTCGTCCCGATACCTTTAGTAGTTTTTCCGGAATCGTCTCCACAAAAATCGAGTACACACATACGCACACACACACACACACACACACACACACATACACACACACACACAGACATTTTTTTGTACCTTTGTCAAAAATGTTCAGGGGACCCAAAAAGACCTATTTCCGCTAAAATCTCAATTTTTTTTTTCGGCGTGATTACAATACTTTACCATACTGCGTATGATAAAGTAAAAAAAAAATCTGATGTGGCCAGGCACATGACTTTATCATAAAATATATAAAATTAATAGTTTAGCTGCATGAGAATCTATTCTATAGAGATAAATCGTAGGTATTGTCAAAGCATCAGCATTTGACACTACCTACACTAGGTCATTAGAATAATAGTTATTTATGTCACAAATGCCGAAAGTACGGAATAGCGCGACGAGCGGTGATACGGCGCGTCACCGAAGGCGGAGTGTCGCCGTCGCATATGAGCGAGTCGCGCTATCTAGTTTTTGGCAGGAGCGACATCAACGTTTATTGTGTTGCTTTTTAAGAAATACGTATTTTAAAAAAAATAAATGATTTCTGTATAGTAAATGCTAGGTTGGTACCACTTTGACGAAAGGTGCGTTCCGATTGGTAGGTAATGGTAGCTAATAGCGGTGGTAGAATACGAAATTATAGTATTTCTGACATATCGTGATAATGACACATATTAGTTTGCATGTACATAAACATGAGTCACTAGCAATTTTCTATTGGAAATACTATAACGGCGTCTGCTACCACTGCCATTATCACTAATGAAAACGCACCTTAAAAAGGTAATTCAAATTCTGACAGATTTATATTTGTTCATGACACTAGGGATGTGTCCAACCCAACCCAACCCAACATACTAAAATAAATAAAACTACACTCATCGCTATACTTTATTTATAATTTTCTCAATGTATCATTTTTAGAATTAGATATAAAGACGGGTTGATATTTCTTATCAACAAACAATCAAATTGGTGATCTTATTTTATTTGAAATTTGTATTTTATAATTTTGCGCACTACAGCGGCACGTTTCATAGTGGTTCTCCAACCTCTGATGAGATCAGCTGTTTTCGAATGTGACAACACAAAAAAATATTTGTCAAAATCCTGGCTACTATGTAATTTCATATCAATGCAGATGCGACCGATCTCGATCAAATAGAAGTTGCTCTTGAAGGTAAACTGATAATTTTACCAAAAAATGTTATAGGCATAAATTATTCAAAATTTCCTCTACTTTAATTTATTAATTAACTATTTTGTCGAAATTACAGAAATTGCGGCTCATTTCCAAAATCCTTGAAAAATGCTTAGAATAAACTAAAAAGCTAAACTATTAATTTTACCAAAAAATGTCATAGGCATAAATTATTCAAAATTTCCTCTAGTTTAATTTATTATTTAACTATTTTGACGAAATTACAGAAATGGCGGCTCATTTGCAAAATCCTTGAAAAAGGCTTAGAATAAACTACCAGTTCCTTTGGACCCTTGTGAACCAAAAGCTTTTCAGCTCTAAGTTGGGTCATGAAACTTCTAAATATGAACTTTCGTTACGATACCTTCAGTAGTTTCTCCGGAATCGTCTCCACAAAAATCATTTACACACACACACACACACACACACACACACACACACACACACACAGACACACACACAGACATTTTTTTGGACCTTGGTCAAAAATGTTCAGGGGACCCAAAAAGACCTATTTCCACTAAAATCTCAATTTTACTTTATCATACGCAGTATTATAAAGTATTGTAATCATGCCGAAAAAAAAAATTGAGATTTTAGCGGAAATAGGTCATTTTGGGTCCCCTGAACATTTTTGACCAAGGTACAAAAAAATGTCTGTGTGTGTGTCTGTGTGTGTGTGTGTGTGTGTGTGCGTGTGTGTGTGTGTAAACGATTTTTGTGGAGACGATTCCGGAGAAGCTACTGAAGGTATCGGGACGAAAGTTCATATTTAGAAGTTTCATGACCTAACTTAGAGCTGAAAAGCTTTTGGTTCACAAGGGTCCAAAAGAACTGGTAGTTTATTCTAAGCCTTTTTCAAGGATTTTGCAAATGAGCCGCCATTTCTGTAATTTCGTCAAAATAGTTAAATAATAAATTAAAGTAGAGGAAATTTTGAATAATTTATGTTTATGACATTTTTTGGTAAAATTCATAGTTTAGCTGCAAGAGCAAATTCTATTTGATCGAGATCGGTCGCATCTGCATTAATATGAAAGTACATAGTAGCCATGATTTTGACAAATATTTTTTTGTGTTGTCACATTCGAAAACAGCTGATCTCATCAGAGGTTGGAGAACCGCTATGGAACGTTGCCGCTCTAGTGCGGCAAATTATAAAATACGAATTTCAAATAAAATAAGATCACCAATTTGATTGTTTGTTGATAAGAAATATCAACTCGTCTTTATATCTAATTCTAAAAACGATAAATTGAGAAAATTATAAATAAAGTATAGCGATGAGTGTAGTTTTATTTTAGCCTGTTGGTAGGGATGTGTCATAAGCAAATATAAATCTGTCAGAATTTGAATTAGCTTTTTAAGGTGCGTTTTCATTAGTGATAATGGCAGTGGTAGCAGACGCCATTATAGTATTTCCAATAGAAAATTGCTAGTGACTGATGTTTATGTACATGCAAACTAATATGTGTCATTATCACGACATGTAAGAAATACTATAATTTCGTATTCTACCACCGCCATTAGCTACCATTACCTACCAATCGGAACGCACCTTTATCCTGGATGTTTCGTCAAAGTGGTACCAACCTAGCATTTACTGTACAGAAATTTTTTATTTATTTTTTTAAAATAGGTATTTTGTAAAAAGCAACACAATAAACGTTGATGTCGCTCCTGCCAAAAACTAGATAGCGCGACTCGCTCACATGCGACGGCGACACTCCGCTTTCGGTGACGAGCCGCATCACCGGTCGTCGCGCTATTCCGTACTTTCGGCATTTGTGACATAAATAACTATTATTCTAATGACGTAGTGTAGGTAGTGTCAAATGCTGATGCTTTGACAATACCTACGATTTATCTCAATAGAATAGATTCTCATGCAGCTAAACTATTAATTTTATATATTGTATGATAAAGTCATGTGCCTGGCCACATCAGATTTTTTTTTTTCGGCACGATTACAATACTTTACATACTGCGTATGATAAAGTAAAAAAAAAATCTGATGTGGCCAGGCACATGACTTTATCATACAATATATTAAATTAATAGGTTAGCTGCATGATAATCTATTTTATTGAGATAAATCGTAGGTATTGTCAAAGCATCAGCATTTGACACTACCTACACTACGTCATTAGAATAATAGTTATTTATGTCACAAGTGCAGAAAGTACGGAATAGCGCGCTGAGCGGTGATGCAGCGCGTCACCGAAGGCGGAGTGTCGCCGTCGCATGTGAGCGAGTCGCGCTATCTAGTTTTTGGCAGCAGTGACATCAACGTTTATTGTGTTGCTTTTTGAGAAATATGTATAAAAAAATGGTTGTATTTCTGTACAGGAAATGTTAGGTTGGTACCACTTTGACGAAACGGCAAGTTTAAAAAGCTAATTCAAATTCTGACAGATTTATATTTGTTCATGACACTGTAGATGCCACATCCGTACCAACATACTAAAATAAAACTAAACTCATCGCTATACTTTATTTACAATTTTCTCAATTTATCGTTTTTAGAATTAGATATAAAGACGGGTTGATATTTCTTATCAACAAAGAATCAAATTGGTGATCTTATTTTATTTGAAATTTGCATTTTGTAATTTGCCGCACTAGAGCGGCAACGTTCCATAGCGGTTCTCCAACCTCTGATGAAATCAGCTGTTTTCGAGTGTGACAACACAAAAAATATTTGTCAAAATCCTGTGTTTGAATGTGACAACACAAAAAAATATTTGTCAAAATCCTGGCTACTATGTAATTTCATATCAATGCAGATGCGACCGATCTCGATCAAATAGAATTTGCTCTTGAAGCTAAACTATTAATTTTACCAAAAAATTTCATGGGCATAAATTATTCAAAATTTCCTCTACTTTAATTTATTAATTAACTATTTTGTCGAAATTACAGAAATGGCGGCTCATTTCCAAAATTCTTCAAAAAGGCTTAGAATAAACTAAAAAGCTAAACTATTAATTTTACCAAAAAATGTCATTGGCATAAATTATTCAGAATTTCCGCTACTTTAATTTATTATTTAACTATTTTGACGAAATTAGAGAAATGGCGGCTCATTTGCAAAATCCTTGAAAAAGGCTTAGAATAAACTACCAGTTCCTTTGGACCCTTGTGAACCAAAAGCTTTTCAGCTCTAAGTTAGGTCATGAAACTTCTAAATATGAAGTTTCGTCCCGATACCTTCAGTAGTTTCTCCGGAATCGTCGCCACAAAAATCATTTACACACATACACACACACACACACACACACACACACACACAGACATTTTTTTGTACCTTGGTCAAAAATGTTCAGGGGACCCAAAAAGACCTATTTCCGCTAAAATCCCAATTTTTTTTTTCGGCACGATTACAATACTTTACATACTGCGTATGATAAAGTAAAAACACACCAGCCTGTCTATGGCGTGGGTCACTGCCTAAGTAAACTATAAGAACCTAAACCTATATGTACAATATTTTAGGCTTGAGTTTTAAACATACTCCTTGTGCAACAGTTTTATTTTTCCTGTTATAACCACATAATTTTTTGCAAACACCATTCGTTCTAAAATTATTATATACATGTGTTATTAGTTGGAAGCCAAATTAGGGCTTATGGTATTTTGTACCTCGGTCCATACATTTTAATAAATTTTAAATAAATCAAAAATTACAGCCACAACCTGGATTCCAACCAGGAATCTTTGCGTTTCTAGCACAATGGTCTCCCATCTGAGCTACGTAGGCCTATAATTTGTACTAGAAACGCAAAGGTCCCTGGTGCAAATCCAGGTTGTGGCTGTAATTTTTGATTTATTTAAAATTTATATCCCGCTTGTATATCACCATATTATTAAGCTATATAATTAATTTGACAAAATATGTCGTAAAACATTTTGATTTGTTATGTTAGTATAATTCTGCCATGTAAAGCACAGAAGTCTTATTTGCGTTTGCCAAAAGTTGTAAACTATTTAAGAACGCTTGTGCTATTAGTCGGCGTTCTTTGTCATATTCTTCTATTTTTTAGTTCATAACAGATCAAGAAAGAAACTTGCCATTACTTCATATGATATTTTTGACGCAACTAAAATTATAGATGGAAAATAAAATTGTTCTTCACTGTTCTTTATTTATTCTTACTTTTGTTACTGACGCTTTTGTTACCTTTCGACATTATCGAACTAACTTGGCAGATTTTCTTTTTCTTAATTAAAGTCCAAATATAAAATTCTTCGTGCATGTTTTTCTCGGATGTACAAAACCTGTAAAACGTTTATCACAAAACCCTATGCTATATGCTAATTTGTTATCTCAAACTTAATGCAAAATGTTTGATTCACGTCTTTTCATAAGCCGTGCGTAATTTATCTAGCACACAACATATTTCTACTATAAGGAAACCAGTTCACGCAGCGTATAATTTTCAAAATAAAACTATAGACATTATTTTCGGATTTTTTAGTTATGAAGTAATCGATTTTTTTTAAATGTCATACTCTATTTTTGTTTTTATTTGATTGGATTTTTTAAAGTCTAGGAATTGGTATTACATTATCTTTTATAGTTTCTATAAGAAACAAATTGAGAAACAGCGCCTTAAGCAAGTTTCACACTAGCCGTGCTGGTCACGGTCAATTTTGAATAGACCAATCATAGCTCGATAGTTGCGATTGTGATTGGTCTATTCAAAATTCACCGTGACTTGACCGTGACCAGCACAGCTTGTGTGAAACTTCCTTTAATGTTTTTAGTGGCTTGGTCCATCTTTTTCCGCTTTTTTGTGCAGTCTGTATCAATTAAAGCTGTAACTGAGTAGTAAGATCTTCAAATAACTCCAACAATCAAGAACCACGAAATGCGATGAGTAGATATTGACATCATGTTACCCAAAAAACGTCCGAGTCACGTTGTTGTCATACATGAATGTACTTTTACCTTAATTAATGAAAACCTGCGAGGATTAATTTTCCTTTGTGCTTGTGCCACTACAGGTAATTTCGCCAAACCTAATTTGAGTTTACATATTTATGTTGCAGTGAATCTTTCATTACTATGTGACTTCCACATGAAACACCATCTTATCAATAAATGAAACTACCTACAAGGAAGGATTTACCTACCTGGTTTTACTATTTTTTGACGACATTCTGCTTTTAATCATATATTTCCATATTCATTCATATGACACCCCGTATAATATAATAATATAACCATGAGATACTATTCTTAGTTAAAAGATGACACAGGTCAGTAATTTTGAACTCGATTTTGTGATTAGGGTAGGTATCTATCCGTATTTTTTATCATTGATTTTAGTTCAAGGGTTGAGCTTTCATTTCAGCTTATTTAGACAATTTCTTTAAGCACCTTTTATTCCTGTGAAGTGATTCAGTTCTCTGGTAGGTTTAAATGCGCTCTTAAACTTTAAACTTTGGGTTTTTGCTCCATTGTTTTACTGGTATAAAATGCTATGCTATGAAGAGGATAAAGCTGTGACAATTATGTGCGGTCTTCTATCGGTTTACTAAGACGGCACTACAATTTGCACGCGCCCGGATATATGTTTTGGCTTCACAATTCCACAAAGCTAGACATACGTTTTTTTGCTTCGTAGTTTTAAATGTCAAGGTTTAAGCTTGATTCACAAAAGACTCATAGAGTAATTTAAGAAAATGAGAGTCATATACGTTCAAATGCGTGATCCTCGTTTCAAAGAGACATAGGCCTCAAATCGTTCAAGCTATTCTAGTAATTTACAAGACGAAGATATTTATTTAATAACAAAACGAATTCAATACGGAAAGGGACTATAGGCTTGTCTACTATAGTATCTATAGTAATAAACGCCAAACCTGGGCGGAAAAAAACTAATAACCACAAAAATTACCTACTATCGACAAGTTAAATCTAGAAAAATCTGATGTTGCCAGGCACATGACTTTATCATACAATATATAAACATTAACATTAACAATTCGTTAAAGCATTAACAAATCTTGACACACGGCATAACCCGGAAGCAGTTTATTTTCTAAATGATTCTGGCCGTGAAAGCCTACGTACATATTAAAGTATACATATAAATTTTTAATAAATAAATATTAGCATTTGTAGAAGTTACACCCCTTTGTTCTCAACACATTTATTCACGTGGATAATGTACACGACATAAGTTAATCTAGTATTAGGTTCATTAGTATTGCCTATCGGGTGACCAGCGTCTCTCTTCTTTTCTTTAGAAGTGGATGAAGAAAAGACGTTTATATTCGTTAATACAATATTTCACATAGATATTAGCACCATTATTATTATGATTATTGAACAAAACATGTTTTCAACAAAATTACACTCAGCCGAACACTGCTATCTATCAAGTTTCAATACTGTTAATCAATAAATTGCAGCCAGAGATATCTTGTAGACTGTTTTTAAAACATCGTTCCAGCAAAAAGCGCATTTAAGCTAGACATAAGTTGTACCAGTAAGGTTTCGGCGTTTTCCTTTCTCTACCTATACCCAAATAAGCACGTCCCGGCTTTTATGAGTAATGTGCAAGATGAGTAATGTCTCCCAAAAGTCGGATGCACAATGCAGCACGTTGCAAAACCGCTCTTATTAAATATTCTGGAAATATATCGAATATACCGGGTGACCCACGCCGAAGGTAAGTACGTTTATTTTTACTTTATTCCTCATGTAATTTCGTTAAAATAGTGAAATAATAAATCGAAGTAGAGGAAATTTGTTATAATTTATGTCTGACATTTTCTGGTAAAATTAATAGTTTAGCTGCATGAGTAAATTGCATTTGATTGAGATCGGTCGTGTCTGCATTAATATAAAACTAGTTTGCCAAGATTAGACAGATATTTTCATTCTAATGACAATAGGTAGTGTCAAGCGCTGATGTTTAGAAAAATTACCATTAGCCAAAACAAATCAAATCACCATAGAGGGCGCCCGTAACACAATATCGGCCAAAATCGATTTAGTTGGTGTTTATTTGACAATTTCGACCACTTTCAACGATTCGTAGCCACCTGGATTAGGTAATAAACAAAAATGTTATTTTTTTTTCTTTTTTTCTAGTCTGAATGTCATCCTGATTGGAAATAACACAGAAATAATATATGGTGCCATTTAAAATTTCAATGATAACGTCATTTCCGGAAAATTCACATTCTTCAAGAAATCAAGAAGAACACACTGCAAATCCAATAAATGTTGTAAACGTTGACACAGAAAAACTTTTCTTCATTATAGTAGATAAGATAAAACATGACCAATAGCAAATAAAGTAGGCCAAAGTTCAGAGACATGCAATATGAAACGTGGCAGGTGACATATCAATTATTATGAAAAACTCATCATCGAAAAGGATTAAAACTGCAAATACAAACAACAGTGTATTCACAATTCAGCAGTGTATAGGTTTTGTTCGATTGCTAGCTATTATGGTAGGGGGGGGGGGGGCAAACGATATTATTGAAATCTTTGCTGGAAGATGGCGATACTTGATTTTTTTTGTGTAACGATGTAGTCTACCGGAAGTGCACCGTAGATTTGGAATCATAACGGCTATATGTGTTGTATAGGTAGGACATTTTACAGGGGTTTTCTGATGTAATATTGCACACTGGAAAGTATATAAAAGTAATAAACGATTAATTCACGTAATTATTTTTTGGTATACATTGTTCTTTTATGACAATGACTTTCCGAAATAGAACATAAAAAATAGAAAGGTTTTATGTATGATTTCGAACCCGTGATTTAGAAAAAGATATGTTTTTCTAAGACTTGGCTTTACCGTTGTTTCAAGTGTTTACGTCCTTCCAGGAAAAGATGTGTGCCAAAAGCGGATGTTGTGTTGTTTCTTATATGTTCACATCACATTTTATAGACGCCTCATTTATTTTTATTTTAGTTGGTGTTCATTATTTTTAGTGATCCTCTAAGTTGTGTTTTGGATCTGTCCGTCAAAGATACGTCACATTTTTTCAAAATTTCTTAAAGTTTCGTATTAGTGTCTCTGTCGTAGAGAACGGATTTATATTTTATTATTATCTTTATTATTTCACTATCAGCAGTAGGCGGATGAATCCGTTGAGACTGCCGAATTTATTTGAACAGCTATCACAATTTTATAATAACGTCACAGTGGTTCTTTGTTTTTTGTTATCACATTCATTAGTTTCTGAGTCTATACTCTATACAAGGTAGTGAATAAAAAATCAAAACTTTTCATGTCCTAGTCAAGCCGGTTCTTGAACTGATTTACGGAAGTAGAATTAATGGTGTTAGTATACAGCCGGTTCCAGTGGTAGACCACTCTGTTCGTAAGGCATTTCTCCGCAGAAGTTTGTTGCATCTTTCCTTGGTGAGCCTGTGTTCATGACCTCTGATTTGTGTTGTGATTTAGTTGGTAGATGTTTCGCAGGTTACATGCATAGTGACCGTTTAGTATTTTATATGTTGCTATGATATCGCCTATGGTTCTCCTGTCTCTTAAGGTTGTGAGCTCTAACCTTGCAAACCTTTCTTCATAGGGCAGACCTTTGAGTTCTTTCGGTAATCTGGTTATTCGTCTTTGCACGCTTTCTATCTGTTCTATGTCTTTGACATAGTACGGATTCCAGATAGCTTGGGCGTATTCAAGTTTTGGCCTTACATATGTTTTGTGTAGTTGCAAGATCATTTCTTTGGACAGATATTTGAAGGCTGTTTGGATTAGGTATATCAGTGAGTTGGCTTTTTTAATCATTTGTCAGATGTTATCGTGATTCCTAGGTCTTTTTGTTTCGTGACTGATGTTATTTCTGTTCAAAGAGATAGTCGGTGTTGGGATTATTTTGTCCAATATGTAGTAAGACAGTACATTTGGAATTATTCAAAGGCATCTTCCACTCCTGTGTCCACCTTTTGACACTGTCAAGGTCCATTTGTAGGGCATGATGATGTAGCAGTGGATCTGTATATAAATTTCCATCGTCAGCAAAGGATGTATTGTTGGTTTGAAGCTCTTGGTAGCGATCACCCAAATACGCAATGGACAGCAGTGGTCCCAAGACCGATCCCTGCGGAAACCCGCTGCGCACTTTGCATTCCATCGAGAGCGAAGAGTCCACACGCACCTGTAGAGTGCGCTCAGTGAGGAAGCCCTCTAGCAACTTCAGTAGTTTGCCTACTAATCCCTACTAATTTATAAAGCAAAAACTCTGTTTTATTTTGTGGAATGCTTTTTCAAAATCCAAATAGATGACATCAATCGGTTCACGGTTGTCATCAACCATTTATAGCTCGTTCAGCTCGTTTATATGGTTTTATTGTTTTTCTATGTGGTGTTATTTTTATATTTTTAAATTGTTATTTTCAAATTGTTGTTTGTTTTTTTCTCATCTTACTGATATAATCTCTGTAGTATTATAGGTAACCACTAACCATTATTAACATCAGAATTCTTAAAAAGTTTGAAATATAAATAAAGAAGGGAAATATAGAATCCATGTGAAACAAAGCCGACATGTTTACCATTACAACAATAAAAAGAGAAGCTCTTACATTCAACCCTTACGCAAACTAGAACTAAGACATAATTGTATCAATAATAAAACAATAATTCCAAGAACTTATCAAAACAAAAACAACAAAAAAATACTCTAGAGTCTAATTACACGTAATTGCTGCAAATCCAACTCAATAAAACATCGCACATACCCATAACAAATAAAAAGTAAAACAGCCTCCGTAGTGCGCTCAATGCCTAAAGTGCCCCATGTTGAGCAAACAGACAACACTTCACCTTTCCCCAAAAACTGTTTAACTGTTGTATATGTGACTGACCTGGTAAGAGAATGACTGTTTATACAGCTCAGTGCGATGACCACCTGGAGCAAACAAACCCCTGACTCTTAAATTAAGGTTATGGACATCCGTTGTACAGCTTATCTTCCGCATGAGGTATTGTGCTATCCATGTTCAACCATCCCAAGTCGTCCAGCCCATTCGATACATGATCATACTTCCTCAAACCAAAAACAAACAGAACACATGCATTTTGGACACGCTGAACACGCTGCCTATCCGATGCCGTCAGGCAAGGACCGTACACGGTATCACAATATGAGATCTTTTGATACTACTGACAGTAGATATAGTGAAATATTGTCAAAACATCAGCATTTGACACTTCCGATACTGTCATTAGACTGAAAATATTTGGAAAATCGTGGCTCACTATATAGTATTATATCAATGCAGATGCGACCGATCTCGATCAAATAGAATTTGCTCTTGAAGCTAAACTATTAATTTCCTCTACTTTAATTTATTATTTAACTATTTTGAGGAAATTACAGAAACGGTGGCTCATTTTCAAAATCCTTGTAAAATGCTTAGAGGAAACGTCCAGTTCCTTTGGACCCTTTTGAACCAAAAGCTTTTCAGCTCTAAGTTTAGTCATGAAACATCTAAATATGAAGTTTCGTCCCGATACCTTTAGTAGTTTCTCCGGAATCGTCTCCAAAAAAATCGAGCACACACAAATACACATTTTTTTGTACCTTCGTCAAAAAAGACATATTTCCGCTAAAATCTCATTTTTTTCGGCATGATTACAATACTTTATTATACTATGTATGATAAAGTAAAAATGAGGTATGAAAATTGAATTTTATATAAATACGTATTTTCATCATTCAAAATCGATGTGTCCGAGGATGGTTTAAAATAGCAATTTGATTATGATAATCAGGGATTACAGATTAATTGAGTTTGTTTTTGTTTTTATATTGCGAGCATAATGAAGCATAATACATAGTTTAACTGGTACAAAATTGCAATTAGTTCAACACCAGCAACATGTGGTACTCTTAAATCCCTGAGAAATAAAATATTTGATGAATAAGTAACCCAAGTCTTGTTGAGTATGCGTCTTACGAATATAAAAAAAGGATTCCGTTACACAGGAATGCTGTTGAATAAATTTCGGGCTCCGTTCCAGGTGAGGCTCTGGTATTCAATTTCTGTTCTCAAATATATGGCTAATTACGCTGGCAACCTAAGAAAATATTGTGCGAAACATGAGTCTAAACAGTATTAAAAAGTATAGCCGTTTTATAGGAATTTACGATATACCGGGTTTACTGTACCCGCTACTCATTGTGAAATATTTACTTTGCTGAGGTCCTGAAAAGGGTCTTCAGCGTACTACAGAAGCACATCCCGAAAGTTTCTGTTTACGAATCTAGAATTTTCCATTTAAAATTTACTAAAGGTTTGCATAAATCATGTGGGACCTGTATAAGATACGATTTATTCATTCAAGCAATCACAATTCATATATTAGCCCTTTTCTGATGTCCAGAAATTTAATGAATAATTGAAATTTTAACATTGTTATTTTCTATCTTTGACAATATGTGATTTTGTAAGTATTTGTTATATACTTACGAATATATATACATACTTATGAATAGTTTAACAGATTTCATTTAGATTCATTTATCCAATACCTGTTGTGAACATGAATTACTAGTAGGCACACGTTTTACAAATGCGAACAATGAACAAGACAATAATTGCATGATTAATTTATGTACAAGACAAGCCCACATCTAAACATTGTTCCAAGTCTGAATGGTAAAATGGTACATTCGCTCAAACAATAAATTTGTACCCAGGCAGAAGTATTACAGTTATCATAAGTTATCATAGATTGACAAAATATTTAAGTTCACAGTATTTACAGTTTGTTCTGCCCATTTTGTAAACCATTATTTACACAACTTATTTTCACTTCCAATATCCCATATGTTGCATTTTGGAGTGTAGAAAAATATTATTTATTAAAATAGACTTTCTGTATTTCATAACATATTATGAATACTAAGGAAGTTGTCTTTCCAGCTGTATCAAGTTGTACCTGTGTAAATAAATATTTTATGGGATAATCAATTGTTTTGCAAAAAATTGCAACTGCAGGCCTCTTTTAAAAACGACGTAAATACTATATCTTTTGCAGTATTATCTTACAACTTTGTCAGACATTCACCAAACCCAGTAGGTAGATGCTGATACTGAAACAAATTAATACACCCTGCAGGATGATGCTATATTAATATTAACAGATTCCTTTGTCGCACAAGGTGTACTGTAATGAAATTCGATGTTTCGAGGAATCTATTAATTGAAATGGCGGAAATCACAAAAATGTCCAGGAACTACGAGAAACTGCAGATCAACCGAATTAGATTGACAACCAGTACTGAATTCATAAGAACATGTATTAGGAATAGGTTGATACCCAGCGCCTGAAGAAGTGTCTAGTATGACACGAAACATGTAGCGACAATTAAGTATACAAATAATAAGTAAAAGCATCGAATTTTATTACATTACACCTTGTTGGACAAAGGAATCTATTAATTGAAATGGCGGAAATCACCAAAATGTCCAGGAGCTTCAAGAAACTGCAGATCAAGCGAATTAGACTGACAACAAGCACTGAATTCATAAGAACATGTATTAGGAATAGCTTGATACCCAGCGCCTGAAGAAGTGTCTAGTATGACACGAAACATGTAGCGACAATTAAATATACAAAATATATTACTGCCTGCTACAATCACTCTGTATAGCGCATCTATAACAATATTAGTATCTAGCTATTGTTTTAGTCATTCTTCGACAACATTTTTAGGAAAATTTCTGCAAAAATGTACTATTTACGTAGTATTTTAAAAAAAGGCATGAAATTGTTAATTTTTTTACAGTATTTTGAATGTCTCAGAAACTATTACAATCTGATACTGTTGGAAAGATAACTTATTTAGTATTCATATTATGGTATAATATACAGGGCATTCAATTAAAAATAAAATGATATTTTTTCCTTTACGCCTAAATGCAACATACTGTATCAATGCAAATAATTTTCCGTTATAGAAAATGATGGTCCAAACAATTTTAAGCTGCTTGCAATAAGACAGTACATATTGCAAAAGAATTTAGAATACGATTTCTGAACGTAACATAGGATTGGAATGTTCTGTTATTGCGAGTGTTTTAAATCGTCATAATATAAACAATTTTGTTTCTAAACACATATTTGAAATCACATTTTATGATTAGAAATACGAGTAATTGCAAATCCACCGTTTCTATTGCCCAAAGTGTATACAGGGACTCCCACGACGAGCTGCCATTATTAGAAGTATATGAAGAACCAAATGAAATGATTGAAAATGTGTGGACTTATATTGTCGAATACGATCGTCTCAACTAAATTATTTTGAGTTTTCGGTTACTTCCGGTTACACAGGAAATGGTGTCAACTTTTATATTTTAAATGAAGCAATCTATATTTTATCGCATTTTTTAAATCTTCATTAAATTTTATGTTATATTCCTTATACCTAACATGTGTCATTTTTGAGATATTAATTTTTTTCATTAAAAAGTGACAGCTGCATGGTTACTTTTAATTACTTATAAATTATCCCCTGTGACCGTTGGAAAAAAGTTGTCCAGCAAAATTGTTGTGAAGGTAACGTATTATCGACACATCGGTAGAATTGTTCTAAAAGTTCTACAGGTTGTTCAAATTATAAGATCAAAGTTGAATTCGAGAAAAGTATTATAAGTCGATTTTTTTAAATGGCAACCCTAACATATGGATACATTTCTCAATTCTATGGAAAATTTTAGATCAACTTTTTGTACAAGATCCTATACCTAAAATGTACTTGTACCTACTGAAATCGATTTTTAAACATCATAGTTTACTTAATCATAATCAAAGCGTGAGCAATAAAATTAAAAACAGGTATTGAGATATACTGCTTTTCTTAGAGCTGTTTTACACTACCGAGAATTATAACGAAAATAATAGCGAAAATAATAGCCAAAAGTTTTGTCGATGAAAATCGGACGTGTAAAAGCACTATTTTATAACGAAAATAATAGCGATAATTTTTGTGAGAAAAATACCACACTTGCTCTATTCACCGCGAGATTGTGCGCGATAATTTGCGCATTTCGTACGATTTACGATTATATTGATCTGCCCGCGCAGTTAACCTCAAAACGCTCAAAACAGTGATAGCAGGGCGGCGGGGCAGCGAGAGCGGCGTAAGCCGGGCGGCGGGGGCGGCGTATGCCTGGCGGAGGGGGCGGCGTAAGCCGGGCGGCGGTGGCGGCGTAAGCCGGGCGGCGGTGGCGGCGTAAGCAGGACGGTGGCGGTGTAAGCCGGGCGGTGGTGGCGGCGAAAGCCAGGCGGAGGGGGCGGCGGTGGCTGCGTAAGCAGGACGGTGGCGGCGAAAGCCAGGCGGCGGGGGCGGCGTAAGCAGGACGGTGGCGACGTAAGCCGGGCGGCGGTGGCGGCGTAAGCCTGGCGGCGGGGGCGGCGTAAGCCGGGCGGCGTAAGATGGGCCGCGGGGGCGGGCGGGGTGGCACGCTCGTATTGTGCATATTGCCGAGAAAGAATCGTTGTTCTGTGAGGATTTATTACAGCTGCATTATGACGGCGTGGACCCGTGCCAAAGTGGTGGTTTTAGTTGAAGAAAGTGGCCTAATCTATACAATTCGAAGTCCGTAAACAATAAAAATCGCCACCTCAGAAAAACGGCATTGGATGCGATTATGATTATGTAAACACCTATGAAAAATGCAAATACATTACCTTATTATCTTCTATCATGCTTTTCTTCCCTTTCCTTATTAGAAATACAACCAACGATTGTATAGGTAATGTTTATTTTATCCAAGTTTTGTTTACAACCGCGTATATCTAAATATTTACTATAGTACGCACGCGCATGACTACATTAATAGCGAAATCAATTGCCGTGTGTCAAACAACTTTTAACTATCGTTCGAAATTAATTTGCCAATATTTCTCACCAAAATTATACCGATAATTTTGGCTATTATTTTCGTTATAATTCTCGGTCGTGTAAAACAGCTCTAAGACTACTGTTTTTCTATAAAAATGCCAATAAATGAAAAAGTATAAAGTTTAGTGTAGGTAATGTTATGTTTCATTGGCGTAAAGTTTAGCGAGGAATTCAAAGTTGTTCCGAAATATAGGTTGTTCCTTTTTAATAAAACGTAAGTTAGTGTTGGTACTACATTATGGAACATCCTGTATACACGCGAATAATTTTAAAATGTGCGCCACGGCGTTGTGTATATATGAGTCAAATCAGTTTGAAAATATCTTCATTAACAGAGGCACAATCTTCCGAGATCGCACTGTTGAGACACCTGTATAATAATCCAAAAACGGGAGTGGTGTTTGTATGTGTCGATCATGATATTGTATTCGGTATATAAAAGAATAACAAGCAGCATTTTGATAAACTTCCCTTGCTAATTAGAAATGGTTTTTACTACCACGGAATAATGAAAACCTACGCTAATTAATCATAAATATTTTAATAAGTGTCTGTGCAGGGCTGTTTCTCTCACTGCACCATCCGTTATAATTGCCTTATAAATAATTGCCCATAATTTACCGCCAGGAAGTTAGCCAGAAAGGATAGCCAAAACTTTTTGATCGACTTTATTAATAAAACGTATACCAACCGATATAGGTAGTTAAGGACTAAACCCCAGCGTTATAACTGAGGTAATTATCCTTTAAAGGCTGAACTCTTGGTACACCGCACAATGTGCTAAATGCGGAAAAAAGTACTTTTAACAAAAGGCTACCTACGCTTTAGCTGTTTGTGTTTTATTTCAAAAAGTTTAAGCTTCTGAATTTGTTCTTTTATTTCCATATTTAATTGCTGTGAAATTTGAGATCGATCTAAATATATTAAAAGTGTGCCCAATGGCCCAAAATCGAACATAAGTTCCTTTAATCTCAAAAGTTAATTCAATTACCTTTGAGTCAAGTTTAAACTAATCTAAACCAAGTATCTATGTTAGCCTACAAAGAATAAAACGTGAAACAAGTGAACAAGTGAAAATTGTTTCTGGTATGCTTTATTCCGTACAATCTGAATCTGAAAGCAAAAATATCAAAATTGTGTCTAGTTTTTTAAAGAAAAACATTTTTGGATTTTCTTAAAAACTAGACTGATGTCAAAATTTCTGCCTTCAGATTCACAATCTACGGGCAAAAAGCACACCAGAAACAGTTATCGTATGTTAGATTCTGTTCATTGTTGGTCACGATATTGCTCTGATATTAAGACTTTAAAGTTAATTAAGTATTTTTTACTTTATCATACGCAGTATGTAAAGTATTGTAATCATGCCGAAAAAAAAAATTGAGATTTTAGCGGAAATAGGTGTTTTTGGGTCCCCTGAACATTTTTGACCAAGGTCCAAAAAAATGTCTGTGTGTGTGTCTGTGTGTGTGTGTGTGTGTGTGTGTGTGTGTGTAAACGATTTTTGTGGAGACGATTCCGGAGAAACTACTGACGGTATCGGAACGAAAGTTCATATTTAGAAGTTTCATGACCTAACTTAGAGCTGAAAAGCTTTTGGTTCACAAGGGTCCAAAGGAACTGGTAGTTTATTCTAAGCCTTTTTCAAGGATTTTGCAAATGAGCCGCCATTTCTGTAATTTCGTCAAAATAGTTAAATAATAAATTAAACTAGAGGAAATTTTGAATAATTTATGTTCATGACATTTTTTCGTAAAATTCATAGTTTAGCTGCAAGAGCAAATTCTATTTGATCGAGATCGGTCGCATCTGCATTAATAGGAAACTACATAGTAGCCAAGATTTTGACAAATATTTTTTGTGTTGTCACATTTGAAAACAGCTGATCTCATCTCATCAGAGGTTGGAGAACCACTATGGAACGTTGCCGCTCTAGTGCGGCAAATTATAATATACAAATTTCAAATAAAATAAGATCACCAATTTGATTGTTTGTTGATAAGAAATATCCACCCGTCTTTATATCTAATTCTAAAAACAATAAATTGAGAAAATTATAAATAGTATAGCGATGAGTGTAGTTTTATTTTAGTATGTTGGTAGGGATGTGTCATGAACAATTATAAATCTGTCAGAATTTGAATTACCTTTTTAAGGTGCGTTTTCATTAGTGATAATGGCAGTGGTAGCAGACGCCATTATAGTATTTCAAATAGAAAATTGCTAGTGTGTACATGCAAACTCATATGTGTCATTATCACGAATGTAAGAAATACTATAATTTCGTATTCTACCACCGCCATTAGCTCCCATTACGAACACAATAAACGTTGATGTCGCTCCTGCCAAAAACTAGATAGTGCGACTCGCTCACATGCAACGGCGACACTCCGCCTTCGGTGACGCGCCGCATCACCGCTCGTCGCGCTATTCCGTACTTTCGGCATTTGTGACATAAATAACTATTATTCTAATGACGTAGTGTAGGTAGTGTCAAATGCTGATGCTTTGACAATACCTACGATTTATCTCAATAGAATAGATTCTCATGCTGCTAAACTATTAATTTTATATATTGTATGATAAAGTCATGTGCCTGGCCACATCAGATTTTTTCTATTTAGTTAATAACTATGGTATGTAAATTTATAGTTAAATCAAATAAAATCGTTTTAAATTAATTTTGTTTGTATTAGTAAAGCAACATACGTACGGGACGAGACGGGTGTGCATTAGCTGCTCATGCTCTAAATATGAACCACAATTTTCATTTCGAAAGTATAAAAATTCTAACGACGGAAGATAGTCATTATAGACCACTGTTCCTCGAAATGTTCCATATCAAAGCATGTACTAACTAACACCATAAATCACCGTGCAGACATTGAGGGCAAGAGCGGCATGTACTCAAACGTCGTAGAGTTGTATAGACAGACAATCTAGAGATCAGATTCACAATTAAAGATTGGAATAGTTTGTTCATATTATGCTAAATAGAGTTCTTTCTTGCCGACCTGCTACATAGTGTCTACCATACCGACTTTCCAAAATTGTTCTAATTTTTACCATATATTTTGGTTAACCTAAGAACGCCTGAATGCCATGTGACAGACCGCACGCATTATTTAGTTACGTCAAATTTTAATTATTGTGCTTTTTACTACAAATGAAGTTCTCCCTTAATAGTTTCCGAAAACAGTGTAAGTAATTTTGATCACTTTTAGTCACTTATACAAAGACACGTTTTATTTTCTTTGTGTGTTTTGCGAGTTTCATTATATTGATTATTGTCTTTGACATTGTAGAATTAAATCGTTCTGATGAAGCTTTACCAATAAAAAGCGAAACGTTAACGGCTGAACCAAGTGTTTCATTGATTTTACTCAGACCGTTTCCGAAATATCCATTGTTTTGAGTGTATTAGTAAATTACACTTATTCTTATATGTATTCATCGATCTGAAATTTCACAGGAAAAAAGTATGGATATTACGGACCAAATTGAGAGGGTGCTGCTGAGAAAAATTAAAAGTTGAAAAGTAATTATCACCCCTATGTGTATACAATATTTATTTACACAGCGGCAGCTAGAGAGATTCGTTTGTACTGCAACTCTCGCCTGTTTTTTTTTTTTAGAATTGATATTATCCCAATTATTATCACAATCTTTTAATATTATTTTATTAACCTATTGTAGGTGAGTATAAACACCTAAGTATGAATAGTATTGAATTTAAATTTGTCGTATACAGATTTCCTCACATATAGAACCGGCTGTAGTTCTATATGTGAGGAAATTTGAAATTACGACAAATTTAAATTTTCATGGTCATTTTGACTTCAGGTTTGGAGACCATTCTCCGGGCTACGGAGTTAAATTTAATTCTCCGGGTTCACTAAAGGTAATCATCGATCATTTGAGAAACTGTAGAAACTCCTAAATATTTAAAAAAATCTGATGTGGCCAGGCACATAACTTTATCATACAATATATAAAATTAATAGTTTAGCTGCATGAGAATCTATGTTATTGAGATATCGTATATATCGTAGGTATTGTCAAAGCATCAGCATTTTTTATATTTCTGTATAGGAAATGTTAGGCTGGTACCACTTTGATGAAACGTCAAGTTTAAAAAGCTAATTCAAAATCTGAGAGTTATATTTGTTCATGACACAGTAGATGTCACATCCGTACCAACATACTAAAATAAAACTACACTCATCGCTATACTTTATTTACAATTTTCTCAATTGATCGTTTTTAGCATTAGATATAAAGATGATGTTTCTTATCAACAAACAATCAAATTGGTGATCTCATTTTATTTGAAATTTGTATTTGTACTTTGCCGCATTAGAGCGACAATGTTCCATAGCGGTACTCCAACCTCTGACGAAATCAGCTGTTTTCGAGTGACAGCACAAAAAAATATTTGTCAAAATTCTGGCTACTATGTACTTAGTTTTACATCAATGCAGATGCGACCGATATCGATCAAATTTGCTCTTGCAGCTAAACTATTAATTTTACCAAAAAATGTCATAGGCATAAATTATTCAAAATTTCCTCTACTTTAATTTATTATTTAACTATTTTGACGAAATTACAGAAATGGCGGCTCATTTGCAAAATACTTGAAAAAGGCTTAGAATTAACTACCAGTTCCTTTGGACCCTTTTGAACTAAAAGCTTTTCAGCTCTAAGTTAGGTCATGAAACTTGTAAATATGAACTTTCGTCCCCATACCTTTAGTAGTTTCTCCGGAATCGTTTACACACACACACGCACACACACACACACACACACAGACATTTTTTTGTACGTTGGTCAAAAATGTTCAGGGGACCCAAAAAGACCTATTTCCGCTAAAATCTGAATTTTTTTTTTCGGCATGATTACAATACTTTAGCATACTGCGTATGATAAAGTAAAAATTATGGTAATTCAGTAATTGTTAGTCTAATCATACAGTTTGCAGCGATTTCCCCTGAAAAGAAGGAATATTGCTCAAAATAAGAAACACTCAATTAGGTACTCAATCTTCACAAAAGTTTAATTTTACTTTTTGGGAGCATGTGAGAAACTTTGAAAGTAGCAATAGCAGCATTTTTAGATTTTGTCACATGTCTAGTGAATACAGTAGGAATTCTGTAGCGGTACGACGAACGGAGAATATTGTATCCTCCCTCGATGATTATAGACATGGTCATAGAGAAAAATCTGATATCAAAATTGGCTTTCAAAAAGACGGGTATTATTTAAAGGTAGGAATTTTGCTTGTCAGAAATCAACATTGAAATTATGATTCATTAATTTGACAAAATATGTTTTGAACTTTCGTTGATTATTTTAATATGTATGTTGTTCAGATGGTAAGAAATGTCCCAACAATATGTTTGAGTTTTTCCAAGGCAGTTTGCAGAATAGTATCATAATGGTCTGCCATAAAACAGTATTTTTTAAATCATGGAGATGACGACAGCGATACCTTTATTTGAAAATTTTGTTACAAAGACTAATAGTTATCATCTTTGCCTAAATACACATTTATTATGGGGGTTTATACTTTAATTAGTTAGGGAACGTGTAGAACACATCATCCCTTAAAACATGATCTCAGTACATCAATTATGCTTGGTTTAGGTGGTAATATTGGCATTTTGTCTCATGTCGGTTGTGTCGTAAAAAATCGACAATGAGAGGCAGAAACGAAAACAGGAAAAACTAGTAAACATTAATTAAAATAAATTAATTTACTTAGTAATTAGCATCTAGCCCTCATCGTTTTCTACACTACCTATATACCCAAATGTCACACAAAAACGTTACTAAAAAGTATGTGCCGAAGCCGCACATTTTTGTGGCGACTGTTATTAATTTAAACTTATGTTAATATATAATTATATAATATAATTATTTTTCTCCGGGTCAGCATAGGCACCCTATATAGAACTTAAATTTGGCAACCCTATAACTTAAACTTTACGGGTATCGAAGTTAGCTGCACCAGCCTACTCGTAGTGACGTACACCAACGGATCTTAACACCTATAGAATTTCGTAAATTTACGAAACAAATTTCTGAACCCTCTATTAACTAAACTCGTGTTTCAATCGATTTTGTACTTTCTCGCTGAACGTCAATAGCTCGTATCTCGAGCATAACCGCAAAAAGGAATCACTTTTGTTGTCTTATTTTTATGGAAAAAAGAAAAATCGAGGTGTTAAGTGGCTGAGATGGCAGCATTGACAACTTTGACGCAGTAATTGATTAACCATTTTATCAGCAACACCGTAAAATTTATGTGTTCATGTTTTTTTTACGTGTTAGTAGTTGAGCGGGTAGCAAGACTATATATAGCCTGTCGATAAATCAGTCCTATTGTAAGGCAAGTAGAAATGCAAAACGAGTAGCCGACTAAGTACCAAAGCGTCTGTAAACTAGTAGGTCGAGTAAGGCATTGCAAGGCGAGTTGCATGGCTGGCCAAGGGGTTAAACCAGTAGCCAGTACAGTACCCAATCAAGTAGTCAATCAAATAGTAAAGCGAATATCAACGCGAGTTACGGCTTGCCACTAGTACGGCGACTACCAAGACAAGTCCAAGTAGTCGGACGAGTAGCAGGGCAAGTCTAGTGGCCTGCCAAGTAGTTGGGCGAGAAAAAAGCCCTGTTCTGGCTGGTCGAACTGACAGAAAGCAAGATATGCAATAATTCTGATGCAATGATTTTTTTCGCGCATGTAGAAAGACTCCAAAGCTTTTAACGGTCGATAATAATTAATCTAAGAAAAGACAAGCAACTCTCTTTGCATGCAACACCGCTGCAGTGAACTGAAAAATCAAGCAATAAAAGTTACGGCTATATTTTCAGGTTTACTGAGACGTTGTCACAGTATAATTTATTTCATTATGAGGACGTTTAGCTGAGTATTTTAAAAGCATTCGAAAACTTAAATTATAGCTGCGTATGTGATTATTAAATAATATTCAATAACAATGAAATGCGGTACTCATCTACATAAGTTGAGCATGTATACTTACTCCATATTAACTTGGAAGACATTTAAAACAGTAACACGTAAATTTCGTACTTGTAAAGGAAAGTGAATGCTTGAAGTGTGTTCGTTTATTTTCGTTCTAAAATTGTTGATCTTGTATTGCCATGACTGTGTTAGTAGTCTCTTGCCATTTAAACATGTTTCTTTCTGATGGATTGAAAGTAAACATTTCGGGGCGTTAGAATAACTTGAAATTCATTCACATATATTATCAAGTATTAGGTTGTAAGAGTCCACAAATTTCTTCATATATAAACGTATCAATTATACCGGCTGTATCAAAAGATTGAAAAAGCTACAATGCGTTTATTAAACATTCGGTTGATGTGAGCCAAATAGTAATCGTAATGGTTTATTTTATGGAAGAAACTTGTCGAAGTATGCTTCTAGCGAATTTCTTGACAGGCGCCTGTCAACTTTTGTTTTTAAGACGGTATATTTATGGCTCCAAAATTTAGTAGAAGGTTTTAATTCGAATTCAATAAAGTTCAAATTAAAAATTTCGATTTTGTGATTGGAAAGACAAGCAACGTTTAAACGTTTTTAAAAATTTCTTTGCGCACGAATTCCAATTTCTATCACGTGAAGTTTTCGAAAAAATTGTGGTAATAATGTCAGAAAATGTAATTTTTGCTTGCCTGTATCCAATGACTCATAAAGGTCTCAAACTAAAAATGGCACATTGTTCTTTCAACTCTGTATTCTGGAATGTTTGTACTAATTTGTACTGTTGAATGTTTGATGTTGGCATTGATTTCAGTTATATAATTTGACAACGTGATAACGTGAAACTTTTGAGTCTGGATTAGTGTTTATTGAAAAGAATTCGCGTATACATTTGCCATGCACAAAATTCATATTCCTCACAGTATTCATATTCCTCACACACATCAATATTTTACAATATTTAATTTTATTTTTCTCATCATTGAATTAAGAATAATCCTCTATAATATAATCCTCTATAATATAATCATGTATAACATTTGGAATTTTAAGTGGCATCATACTTTATGATGAAAACCGAATACACATGTAGTCCAACGTTGGCATACAAGAATCATTATCTTAATAAAAAAATATTGATAAACTTTTGTGTGATAAATATCTTAACATTTAAATGATTTTCAAACCTACTGAGTTTTCCACAAATACGATAATCAAAATTAAATGGCTATCCTTACCAAAAGCAAAAAAAAAATCATCGAACAATTCTTTAAATTGGAATTGGGTCTAGTATCAACTGTAACTAGTTCGATTTTTGGTGTCTGCTCTCATTTAGTTCTGTTTTGACAAGTTAATTGTGAAATTTTGTGATTTCTACTGACAAAAGTTGATGGATTATCTTATTATGAGGACAATAACAGCTGTATGTTAATATATAGTAATTAAATAAATTAATATAAAATTCAATTCTTTTTATCTTTTCTTAACTTTAACAGCCGGTACCGACCTCTAAAACTGCTCACACCATGACCACAACACCACCCTACGATTATAGGACTATTTTTTGTGAAGACCGTAATTAGTAACAATATTATATTAATGTTGTTTGGTGCTCTGAAGCCATTATGAAATTGGAAAGTAGCATTTATGATAAAAAAACCTGCTGATTTATTTATGTTACTAGTTTATCAGATATTGTAGCTATTATAAACAAAGGGTGCTTCTTGGATTATTCAATTGCGTGTTACTATCAATTTCTTCCAATCAAATAGCCGATAAATGAATTAACGGTAATTATGTATTTCGTTCATTTGTATTATGAACGTTTCAACCATGCCTACATTATTTAATTCTGAGAGGTTTAATACACTGCTGATGGAAAATTTTAATGCAGCACACAGTGCAAAATTTTCAGTGTCTATTAGAATATATTTATATTCAGATTGAAATAAAATGGATGGAATATGCTAACATCTCTAATATCAATCAAATTGTTTGTATTTAGGACACATATTCTTTTAGACAAGAACATATTTCTTTGGTATAAAAAATATTTACTAATTTGTTTAGGAGAAGCATTTTCTTTACTTTATCATACGCAGTATGTTAAAGTATTGTAATCATGCCGAAAAAAAATGAGATTTTAGCGGAAATAGGTCTTTTTGGGTCCCCTGAACATTTTTGACCAAGGTACAAAAAAATGTCTGTGTGTGTGTGTGTGCGTGTGTGTGTAAACGATTTTTGTGGCGACGATTCCGGAAAAACTACTAACGGTATCGGGACGAAAGTTCATATTTAGAAGTTTCATGACCTAACTTAGAGCTGAAAAGCTTTTGGTTCAAAAGGGTACAAAGGAACAGGTAGTTTATTCTAAGCCTTTTTCAAGGATTTTGCAAATGAGCCGCCATTTCTGTAATTTCGTCAAAATAGTTAAATAATAAATTAAAGTAGAGGAAATTTTGAATAATTTATGCCTATGACATTTTTTGGTAAAATTAATAGTTTAGCTGTAAGAGCCAATTCTGTTTGATCGATATCGGTCGCATCTGCATTGATATGAAACTAAGTACATAGTAGCCAGAATGTTGACAAATAGGTTTTTGTGCTGTCACTCGAAAACAGCTGATTTCATCAGAGGTTGGAGTACCGTTATGGAACGTTGCCGCTCTAGCGCGGCAAAGTACAAAATACAAATTTCAAATAAAATGAGATCACCAATTTGATTGTTTGTTGATAAGAAATATCAACCCGTCTTTATATCTAATTATAAAAACGATGAATTGAGAAAATTGTAAATAAAGTGTAGGGATGAGTGTAGTTTTATTTTAGTATGTTGGTACGGATGTGACATCTATAGTGCCATGAACAAATATAAATCTGTCAGAATTTGAATTAGCTTTTTAAACTTGACGTTTCGTCAAAGTGGTACCAACCTAACATTTCCTATACAGAAATATATTATTCGTACAAGCAACAAGAGTAGCACGGCACACATTGTATATAGGATGTCACTTTCCGAGTACCAAATATTTTCTGGGGAATTTTAAGGAGCATCATATTTTATGATATGATAGATATCATAATATATAATAATAAAACCAAAAAACATGTAGTCAACATTTGGTCGTTTTCGATATATGTATGTTCTTCTGTTGAAAA
The DNA here is from genome assembly GCA_964023965.1 of Melinopterus prodromus. Taxonomy (NCBI): domain Eukaryota; kingdom Metazoa; phylum Arthropoda; class Insecta; order Coleoptera; family Scarabaeidae; genus Melinopterus; species Melinopterus prodromus. The sequence goes on from OZ030394.1 coordinate 44,423,260, forward strand.
ATATATGACATTATATGACATATATTAACCTTATTGTTAACGCGATTTTTCCAAAATTAGTATCCTTTTACTAGCGTACATTTAAATACATAGTTAGAGAAGTTGTGTTGCATTTCCGCAAAAATATTGGTGAAATTCCGTATTTTTTAGCATGCTGACTTATCAGCTGTCTTATCAAAAATAAGTTAATAATAATAATAATAATAATCCACGCCTTGACATCCCCCAACAGCTTTCGCCACTGCGGGGGCAATGGCAGGCCCGAGTTATCATTATTATGACCCGCGTCTGTGGTACGTCATAAGTTGTTTGGCTTTCAACATTCGCCGAGGAGTAAAGGAAAACCACAGAAAAACCTTCACTCTGAAAGCAGGGCGCGATGATCGAACTCACGCCCCCCAGGCTGATAGCCCTAAATTTCGCAATTAGTAAAATGTATACTATGTCAAACGCTTCGTTTCGGTCAACAGATGTGTAGCATCTCTTTGTATATAAAATGTATCTACAAAATAGATTTTGAATCACATGTTATTTGAGAATATAATATCATTGCTCAACAGCAGTGCCCACGTGATTGGAATTCGTAATTTGGGTATTACAACCTTGTTCACGTAGCCTCAATACAATAGACGCATAGGTGCTTAGATATTGGTGGTAAGCGATATTTATTGCATAGATATGTTTAGAGTACTAAATATAACTCTCCAGTCCTGAATCACACTTACGGCATTATAATTTATTGATTTGGTTATTTGACTGAATCCGAATTTATTGTTAAATACATGAAAATAAATGTATTGTTTATAGATTACACAAGATCAATTCTGACAATTATCTCAAATTTTTGGTAAACATAACACAAATTTCTTCAATTTTAAGCACTGGTATACCATCTCCGTAACAAAATAAAGGAAAATTCAAGTTTAAGGTCATTGATTTATGTAAATGATTATTAATATTTGATATAATCACAATTGATTTAACGAACCCAGCCTTGATGATTGTTATATGAACATTTTAATGTTAAGAAGTATGTAAAACTTACAGTATGTCAAACTCGACACATATTAAGGACCTACATATTACCTTACGTGTTTGCGTGCAACTTTTAATTTAGTTTGAACAGAACGTTCCTGTAAGTTTGTTACTTAAATTTTTCTAGCAATATATAGTAATATTTTCATATTTTTATCAGTACGGATACATCAGCATTTATGGTTTCTAGCTTAATGCATTTTTTGCGAATTATGTACGTGAGGAAAACGACGACGGTTTCTGGAAAGTAACAGTTTACCGACAAGTTCTAGGTCGATGCCATACCGTGAACTCACATCGATTGCGATTTTATAATATCACAAGGTAGTCCCAGGGCTTCGCTCGCGTGGATTTTGGGATGTTTTAATATGAGTTGCTTTATGCTTTTCTAAACTTTAATACTATGCAGGTTACAATTTTATACGTAAACTTGGTAATTGCCCAAGAAAGTAACATAATCCATTTCCGTATTCTAAAGGATTCCGTATTCCATACAAAAAAATAAAAATGTACTTAGAATACAATATACCTACACATAAAAACAAAAATTTTAAAATATAATAGAAAAAAACAAAATGTTCTGCGATTGTTATTCATATTCTATAAATATATTTTAAAATTATTGCCTATAGTTTTACTTAAATCTAGGGATGGATATTTCACAGTATGTAATAGACGAAAACAAAGTTTGGTTAGTAAGTACGATTTTATTATAGATTTATTTTGAAAGCATATAAAACTTATTATAAAATTTTTTAATAAGCGTCAATTTAAATCTGCATTCTTCAAACTAGGTATTTGTCTCTAATAGGCAAACCACTGATGTGCTATACTATATTTACTTTGTCCTAAACAAGAAGCACTAACACTCCTGTCACTGTACTCTGCTTTATAGACATTTCACTGATTCACTAGGTCGACGGGTTTAGTTCTTTTTAGTCTTCGCACTAGATTCTGGTTGTCCAGTAGCTGCTGGTCCTCTACGTTAACGTGATGGCTTAAATAGGCGAGATTCATGCTTAGTGGCGAATCTTTATTATTTCTTATTATGACCTATGGGTCACCAAGACCAGGGTGCAGGTAGCTATTCCGTATGTGCCAAGGAGCGTGAATCATATTCCTTAGTACTTCATTTTGGAAAATCTGGATTCCTTGTATATTGGAGTTTTTCACGCAACCCCAAACCTGGATGCCGTATAACGAAATAGGTTTTAGTACTTGGTTGTAAACTTGTAGTTTGTTCTTTACTGACAACTGAGAGTTTCTTCCCAGTAGCTAGTATAGTTCTCTGTATTTGAGGCAAAGCTCTGCTATTTTCTTCTTAGGCCGGTTATATTGGAATGCTGACGGTCGGCGCGAACCGTCGGCGCTGACCGGTATATTAACAGCGATATATGAGGGCTGACGGCGCTGACTATCGGTGTTGTACTGCAAGCCCTCATATATCGCAGTTGATATAGCGGTCCGCGCCGCCGACCGTCAGCGTTGCACTGTAACCGGCCTTAACGTGTTCTTTCCAACTTAGTTTTGTATCCAGAGTCATACCCGAATACTTTGCAGTGTTCGCATATTTCGTTGTTAATGTTGACATGAGGTATGTCCACGATTCTTTTGTTTGTAAAGTTAATGTAAAAACAGGTACAAAGAAAATAATTACATTTCCACTTGCTTCGGTAGCTCAAATGGTTAAGGCTCCCGACCGGAAATTGGGAGGTTTCTGGTTACTTTCTACAAACTATCTAGTTTTCCTCAACGGGATTAATTATAATCCGCATGCTAATTAATATCCTTAAATAAGAATGTTCATGTCAGTAACATGTATATACTTTTTTGTCATGTTTTTAACCTTTTAGGGCCGAAATTCTCAGTTAATAGGTTCGAAATTCATGTTGAGCTTGCGATAATGAATCACAGGACACAAGGTTTATACATGAAAGAAAATGAAAATGTAAGGCCGTACAATTTGAACATTATTAAATTTAGGAAAAAATTACTATACCAGATTTAATGGAAAAGATATGCCGTACCTACCATTTGAAAAAAGTGCACCTGCCAAAAATATCGTGACAATGGGGATTCTATTTTCACTAGTTTATACTATATAAATCTAATGAAAATTAAAACAAAAAAATTAGACATCTTCAACTTTCAATAGCAAATGCACAAAATGTAAACAAAGTTGACTTTAAGATTTTATTATCTCAAACACACATTAAAATGGTATTTACTTTCGGGCAATTCTGAACAGCTATTACCACTAGTTGAAAAGTGCCTTCAAAATGTATTGGTAATAATCGTCCATGTCCATTTATTTTTGAGAAAAAAGACTAAAGCGAGAAGTAATGGCTCTGCGTTACATTACTATAAAATCTGAATTGGCTAACGCTGTACTTGACTAAGGTTTAACGACTGTCATTAGTCATTACGCATTATTATCTACCAATTTTGGTATAGTTTTCATGTTACAGTGTGTTCACAGATACTAATTGTTTTAGGTACGTAATAGTTTATTTGTGCTTTTTCTTTGAACAGCCGTTTAGGGTATCCTGGTACTGCTGAAAGACAACATCGATTGCTGGGTTTCATCTTCCACATTTATTATGTTGTCACAAGTATATGAAACATAACAAACTCATTGAATACCTGATTTAATTTTGAATTAAACAAACCACTAAATGTAAAAATGATGAATATGAAGTCGCAGAATTAGTAGTTTAATTACCAGTTCAGTTTAATAACACGTTTCTTTTATAATAATGGTGGAGGTGCCGGATACAATGTAGGTACTCAGAACTTTAAAAATAACTGACAATATTAGCTTATTTAATTCCGGCGAAATCTAATATTATAACAGTTTATACAACAATGATCTGTTAATTACTGTTTACGGCCTTTACACAGTTACCACAACACGCACCCGGACGCTTGCACTATATATAATTTTTTAACGGTCGTCAAATGGGAAATAAATTATCCGATCAGGCACTCTCGCGTGAGTTTAATTATTAATTTATTAAAACGCGACTATCCCCACTCCGGTCCCATACCACGAGTCCTGTTTCATTGGGGAACATTTCTATATCTTTTTTTACTTTATCATACGCAGTATGGTAAAGTATTGTAATCGTGCCGAAAAAAAAAATTGAGATTTTAGCGGAAATAGGTCTTTTTGGGTCCCCTGAACATTTTTGACCAAGGTACAAAAAAATGTCTGTGTGTGTGTGTGTGTGTGTGTGTGTGTGTGTGTATGTGTGTATGTGTGTACCAGATTTTTGTGACGACGATTCCGGCGAAACTACTAAAGGTATCGGGACGAAAGTTCAGATTTAGAAGTTTCATGACTAAACTTAGAGCTGAAAAGCTTTTGGTTCAAAAGGGTCCAAAGGAACTGGCTATTTACTCTTAGCATTTTTCAACGATTTTGCAAAGAAGCCGTCATTTCTGTAATTTCGTCAAAATAGATAAATAATAAATTAAAGTAGAGGAAATTTTGTATAATTTATGTCTATAACATTTTTTGGTAAAATTAATAGTTTAGCTGCAGGAGAAAATTCTATTTGATCGAGATCGGTCGCATCTGCATTGATATGAAACTACATAAGTAGCCTGGATTTGACAAATATTTTTTAGTGCTGTCACCACAGAAATGTATATAGCTGTCACACTCGAAAACAGCTGATTTCATCAGAGGTTGGAGAACCGCTATGGAACGTTGCCGCTCTAGTGCGGCAAAGTACAAAATACAAAATTCAAAGAAAATAAGATCACCAATTTGATTGTTTGTTGATAAGAAATATCGACCCGTTGTTATATCTAATTGTAAAAACGATAAATTGAGAAATTTGTAAATAAGGTATAGCCATGAGTGTAGCTATATTTTAGTATGTCGGTGCGGATGTGACATCTACAGTGTCATGAACGAATATAAATCTGTCAGAATTTGAGTTAGCTTTTTAAACTTGACGTTTCGTAGAAGTGGTATCAACCAAACATTTCCTATACAGAAATATAACCATTTTTGATTTTTTTTTAAATACGCATTTCTCAAATAGCAACACAAAAAACGTTGATGTCACTCCTGCCGAAAACTACATAGCGCGACTCGCTCACATGGACGGCGACGCTCCGCCATCGGTGACGCGCCGCATCACCGCTCGTCGCGGTATTCCGTACCATTTCCGTACTTTCGGCACTTGTGAGACAAATAACTATTATTCTGATGACAGTAGGTCGTGTCAAATGCTGATGCTTTGACAATTCCTACTATTGATACTATTGACTATCAAAATATTTGTCACATCCTGGCTAACAAGTTTAATTTTAATGAGATACGATTTATCTTAATCAAATAGATTATCATGCAGCTAAACTATTAATTTTATATTTTGTATGATAAAGTCATGTGCCTGGCCACATCAGATTTTTTTTTAAATAATCGTTACAAACAGACAGTGCGTGTGTACCGACATATATCCAGTCCAAGAAAAACAACGTGTTGTGAGCCGCATTAATTATGTATATTTGTAATACAAGGGGTGGGCAATATTGTGCTTGCGAAATGAAAATATGTTACCAGAGCAAATACTAATTTAAAATCTGAGAGACAAATCTGAAAGAAATAATAAAGGGCGGTTCATACCCTGATATAGCCATTGCAAATATACCTGAGAGTAAGTAATTTTACTTACTATGGCAATGGGCGCCGCAACATATGGGCCGCTGTATTTGACATATTAATTTTAGAATAGTTACTAACAAATACGACAAATAATAAAACAAAATATTCTAATCTACAAAACAAAAATAGCCAAGATTTCAGGTGTAAATTCCGAGAATAATATATGCTACATGGCAACTGATAAGGAAATAGAGATTTTTCGGAAGACATTATTAAACTTGTTCGTAACTTTATTAATAAATTTTAAGCAATTGCTGTGGGTGCCTTATGTTACAACATGTCTAACTAAAGCAAAATACCCAAATACCTGTATTTGGATAAGATAGATAAGAAGTTCCAATACGAAAATGCTACAAAAAGTAAGGCCATCCAAATATCTTTAGTTTTGATAGTATCATTTTTCAATCATTTTAATATGTAATATTTTAGAAATACCGATTGGCATTTCTTAGAAGTGCATCACGCGTTTTAAATTACACAGGAATATCAGAGTCTCCCACGACGAGCTGTCATTAGAAGCATATGGACAACAAACTGAAATGAGACACTGAAAATTTGTGGGCTTATATTGTTGGACACGATCGTCTCAACTAAAATATTTTGAGTTTTCGGTTATTTTCGATTACCCCGGAAATGATGTCAACTTTTATATTTCAAATGGAATACCCTGTATTTTATCGCATTTTTGAATTCTTCATTAAATTTTAGATCAATTTTATGTTACATTCCCTATACCTAATAAGTGTCAATTTTGAGATATTCATTTTTTTCATTAAAAAATTATAGCTGCACGGTTACCTTGTAAATTATACTTATAAATTATCCCCTGTGACCGTTGGAAAAAAGTTGTCCGGCAAAATTGTTGTGAAGGCAGAATTTTAGATCAAAGTTGAATTCGAGAAAAGTACTAAAAGTCGATTTTTATCATATGGCAAGCCTAACGTTTGAATATATTTTTCAGCTCTATTGAAAATTTTATATCAACTTTGTGTAAAATGTCATATACCTAAAAATGTACTTGTACGGAACCTACTGAAATCGATTTTTAAACATCACAGTAGAAATAGCAAAATGCGAAATCTAGATTGTGTTTGACAACAACTGAACAATTTGGGATAAACAGAACTTTATTAAGCAAGTTTTTTAGGACAATTTTTATTATAATTAAAGTTATTTATAAAATTATAAGCCTAGAGACGATCGTGTCCAAAAACATAAGTCCATACTTTTTCAATCTCTCATTTCATTTGGTTCTCCATATACTTGTAATGGCAGCTCGTCGTGGGAGACCCTGTATATAGGAACATTTTACAGGCAATATTATTGCTTGACTAATAATAAAGTTTTTGTACAATTGTTAAGACATTGGATCATAATTTTAAAGAATTTTTTATTTTTAAGCCAATATTTGTACTTTATCATACGCAGTACGATAAAGTATTGTAATCATGCCGAAAAAAATGAGATTTTTTTCGTAGTACTTACATACCTCCAGTTATTTGGTTATTTATAAATATTCGGAAAATATGTTAGTTTGAAAAACAACTAGGGAAACGGTTTATTTGAACCTGTATATCTAAAATCATGGGTGCACCATATTTTATTGTTATTTCTCAAGGCGATTTGGCGCCCAATCAAGGCGCCCAACAGAATTGGGCGATTTGGTGATTGATGTAGTCTTCTTTATTGTAGACGTTAGATATAAACTCAAAACCAAACCGCTTTCGGTGTCTAGAGCATTAGCTTTTAGTAACTTTTAGTTTTCCAAGATATTGATGCCAAGCGTCAAATAATACTGACATCTCAATCGCTATTCCCTCGCCTTAATAGTATTTGTCAGTTTTACCACAACTACCAGTTGTTGAAGTCTGAAGATAAAACTACCCTAGTTTGTAAGATGACACCCGAAATTTTTGAAATTTCTGTAAAATTAATGTCGCTAAGTATAAAAATAGTATATAACACTCGTTTTATAAGACGTATTGGCGCAGTCGTAGCATTTGGGCACTCCTCGCAACCAAAACTCGTACGTCAATTTTCGTCTCATGAAACTATAGGTATTGTATTATACTATATTTTATACAGTAAATCATTTTTTATTGTTTCAATGGTCATTAGTTTAAAACGCATAAGGTGGCAATTAAAAAGGAATCATAATTTTCAATCGGCTGGGCCTCCTGAACGTTGAGATGATTGCATTCAAACGAGTTTTGGAGCTTTGGTAGCTAATAATTAACATAATTTAGACGTATACAAGCTGGGTCGATTTTTTTTTCGAGGGCTGAATTCTAATAGTGCGGAAAAGTTGCCTTACCATACCAGTAGTTCGTGAGCAAAATTTCATTCCAATATCATACAATATCTTGTGTTCGACACTTGGGCTTGAAGGTTCAAAATTGGGACTAATATCGTAAAAATACCGCTATAACGTCAAAACCGCGAATCAGATAACTAAAATGCTCAAACAAAACATGTTATGGTGTTATGCACATAGGAGTGACCGTTTTCAAGATATGATCGCTAACGCGCCGCGATGCAGCGCAAAGTAAAAATCTGCGCAGCTCTGAGCAAACCTGTATCGGTTACACAGAACCCACCACGTGGAGGTGGCTGCACCAACGGTTTCTCCCAAGCCCAACCTAACCAACTGACCATATGCTGGGCTTGTTTACTCCGACTCAAAGTCAAGTATCTTGCTAAAATCTGTATTTTTTTGCCGAAATTGGGCAATTGTTGCCTAGATTTCAGTGTCGATCTAATATGAGCATCCCGTGACTCAGGGCAACATACTAATTGTGACTATTAGTCTTGTGACTATTAGTATTCCAACAGTTTCACACACAAGAATTATACAAGTAATAAGAGGATCCCAGGAACGCAGGATAGAAAGGACACATTCGTTTCTTTTGCAAAGAAGACTCTTTGACATTGCTTTTTGAAAGTGCGATACTTTTACCTCCTGCGTTTGTCCAAAGGAGATGAAGGTTCCTCTGATCGAGCAACTATTTCTCCTGAAGCAGAATAGCACTAGAATAGGTCGCATTGGAATAGTAGACCTTCCTGAAACAAAAAAAATGAGCTAAACACAAAACACAAATCATGGACAGAGAGTCACAAGTTACCACCACAGCAGTCTGTTCGAGCCTGTTCAAAGTTATCTACACCATAGAGTGTGAGAAGTTGCCTGTAGCTAAATTTGCCAGTTTTCCCATCATGTCAATTGCCTGTCGAGATAATAGATATCTACTACAATACTAAGCACGGATCTGGCTTACCTTTACAAGATTTCTAAAGCTGTTACTTTAGGCCACTGCACAGGTGATGTATGCGTTCTGGATCCAGGCACCATCTGCAAATCTCGATGGATAACATGTGCCAACAGATTTTTAAGGTTCAAACAACACCTAAATTGGCACAACAGGTTAAATCTATTGTGAAATATATACTTACAGTTTACTCACTTTTGTGCTTCAATATTCATTCGGTTCCATAGTTCAAACAAGGATGGATCTAGGCATCTTTTTGATGTAATTCAAAGAACGAGGTACTTATCTACCAGTCTGCGCAAAATAGTCGATGTTTCTATTCAGACAAGTGCGTACAATGCTTTTCCTGAAAATATCACACAAACAAACGATCAGAAGTGAGAAAGTTCGCACTCGACCGTCTTCTCACAGCCAGGGAGGCGGAGACCCTAGTCTAGAAGATCAACCTCTTAGGTACAATGTTGTGCCGCAGCTCAATTTCAAAACAAGAGAGTACTATGAAATTATTGACTCGCAGACAACTACCATAACTGTGCCACCCGTTCTTCACAGAGTTTCAAACGAACAACTAATAACCGAATTATCCCAAGACACAGTCAATAAATAGGAATTTTCCGCATTTCCCTTACATACCGTTGCTGTGGAGAGAACCGTTAAGTTGGAAACGGAATAATCAAAATTAGCATGTGACCATCAGTCACGAAATGCTCATATTAGATCGACACTGAAATCTAGGAAACAATTCCCAAATTTCAGCTCACAAAAAGATTTTAGCAAGTCTTTGACTCAGACTAAACAAGCATATGGTTGGTTTGTTGGGTTCAGCTTGGGAGGAACCCGAGGTGCAGCCACGTCCAGGTGGTGGGTTCTGGGTAACCGATATATGTTAGCTGAGAGCTGCACAAATTTTCACCTCGCGCTGCAGCGCGACGCGTTAGCGATTATATCTTGAAAACGCTCACTCCTCATCAGCATAATACATACAATTTCGATAGGTAGTTAAATTATGAACATGTTTTGTTTGAGCATTTTAGTCATCAGGTGTGCGGTTTTGGCGAGACGGTATTTTTACGATTTTAATCCCAATTTCCAAATTTCAAACCCAGGTGTCGAACACAAGATATTATCTAATCGGAATGAAATTTTGCACACGAACTACTGGTATGGTCAGGCAACTTTTCCGCACTATTAGAATTCGACCCTCGAAAAAGACGTGCAATCGATCCAGCCTAGTATACATTGCCTCGACAGAGCCGTTTTTTATTAGCAAGACTTCAAAGAGTGAACTAACGTGCAATATGAGTACTCTACGGAGTTTTTTTAAGGATTGGTCAATATCTGTTTCCTTAAAGTTATTTGATTTTATAATTGGATATTGTCTAATAAAGTATGGGGGCCGCTGGGGGCTACAAAATAGTCTAGCATAGGTAACGATTCGACAAATTTAAAAATTTATGCAAATTTTGGATGAGTTTTAAATTTTTTTATTTATTCATTCATTATCAACGGAAATCTGCCCACATACAAATTTCAAGTCGATTGGACAAATTTTCAAAGTTTTCAGAATTTTTGCAAATTTTTGAAGAGTTTTAAGTTTTTCTTATTGATTCATGCATTATCACCATATGGAAAATTTCAACTCGATTGCACTCTGGGAAGTAGGTAAAATATGATGCGCAAAAGCGTGATATCGACAAGTGGTCCCAAACAAAAATGCATTTTTCATGCGTTTCCAACCACAGATCGGTTTCAGACAAACACATCTGATTAAAAAAAACACTTTAAAGAGACTAATTAGCGAACAAAACAAAAATGGGTATTTTGAACCAGTTTAACTTTATTTGCGATTATCAGCGTAACTAGAAACGGACAACTGGTCCCTTTTCTCATCCACGCACACATTATGTCATGCTTTCCATAAACTAAAGATATCTTAATGGGATATCCAACCAGCAAATAATATACATTTAAAACGTCAAGAAAAATATATTTGAAGAATATCAAAATTAACTGCGTGCTAGTAACACCCTGTATAGCGTATCAAATTTCTTTATTAAATTCTAAATATCGTGAAAACGGGTAGAATTAGGTATATGGCATACTTTACATCAATTAAAGACATCTTAATGGGAAATCCAACCAGCAAATAATATACAGTGTGTTCCATTTAAAAAACTCAAGAAAAATCCATTTGAACAATACCAAAATTGACTACGTGCTTGAAACAGCTTGTATAGCGTATCAGATTCCTATTACCTTATTACCTCCCTGTTAGTTTCGGTTAGTTATTTCGTTTTCAAAAAAGGCCTTCAACGGACATTTTGTAAATAAGAAACTAAATATCGCAGAAACTATTAGCTTATTGACGTATCACCTGATACAATTGGTGAGACAATTTTATTCGCAACCATAATATGCTATAATATACAGGGCATTCCATTTAAAAAAGTTATTATTTTTTGCAACACCCAGTATAAAGGAAAATAATTTTACGTTGTACAAAATGACAGACCAAAAAACTTTTGTACTAAATATGTTTTTCCTTCTCTTCTTCTATCTTAATAAATGCTATATCAACCACCGCGGCACTATTGACTCACCCTGTATACGGAAAGTATTGTAATCGAACTCACTGAGCAATGGAAGCGACAACTGAATTTTTTTCGGAGGGTGCCAAACATTGTTCGCACATTTCGCACCACTTCTATTTTGAGGACATAATTAAATATTTGTATTAAATTTAAATTTTAAACGTAAATTAACAAGTTTAGTGATCGTTCATATTTATCTCTCTGTATCCCATTTACTACCGCATTTTCCCGGACATTATCATAATTGTTAACTGGATGCTCCATCAGGCATAATATTTTGATTAACTGTTTACCATTTTCAATTATTTTTTTACATTTAATTATCACCGCTAAATCAAATTGAACACCAGCGTATTGTTCAATTTTTACATTGAGAATAATTTAATTGGCAAAAGTAGAATATTAAGTAAATCTGTAGTGACGTAATATCGTTCCCAAATGTTATAAATGACTCGATTTTTTTTTGTGTTTGTAGTCACCTTGTCTCAATCCGGAATTTATGCCTTTAGATTCAGACTTCACGGAACCCGTTATGATTTGTTTCTTATTTTAAAAACAGTACTCTATCACTTGTTAGGGGAATAGTAATTAAAAAGCAAGGTGGAAAGCAGGTTCACATTTAGGTACTATACCATGCTCAATAATAAAGCGCTAACGTGTATTTTTTATCTGTTCAAGCTCCCTAGCGAAGAGGGTTGACCGCAGTCCCGGCACCCTTGTACCGTATGATTCCCCATCGTGTGCGGATTCATACACCGCTCTCAGCTCCCCTCCAATCCAATTCTCAAAAGTATGTCAGTGTTCTCAAAAGTATGTCGGTGTAACAGCTGAATAAAAGTTATGATTGTTATGAAACATGTTTTGTTGTATATCCTCTTAAAATGCAAACTTAACTGGAGTTACATGCACGAAATTGACACACGGCTAAAACACCAAAATAGCTTACAAATAAAAGTTCCCAAACTAAAACGGAATCACCGTTATTAATGAAGTAGTTAATTGGATTCACAAAGTATGTAATATCTACACCATAACAAAACATTTACGTATAGTTATAATATAATAATTAGCGCTCGACGTTATTGTTACTTCTATGTTTCATTATTCATAACAGTAACTTAACAGCCAATCAACAGATGGACAAGAACGGAAGTTTTTCTTTCGATCCTTAATAATATCCAAAACCTTGTAGATTGTTGATGTTCCCAGAATAACTTTGCATTTCCGCCTCTGGAGTTTGGTAATTGAAACTTTGAACTTCAGGAGCGTGCATACAGCGAGTGCAACAGCCAGGATTACACCCAGTTATTATTCCAACTGGCGGCTAAATTGTATCACTTTGCTGTCAGTGAAGTCATAAACTAAGTATAATTATACCGTTGTAATATTAAAGTTTATTTCAGCTACAGCTAAAAAAACACAAAAAGAGGAGCAGGAAAAACACAAAAGGAGCCTTTTGTGAACAAATTTCCACTGCAGAATTCTTTTATAACCCATTTTTTATTCAAAATGGCATCGAATTGTCAAAATGTTTGTCACCCTTTGATATCTAAAAATTAATGCTATGTGATAGAATTCTGTAGGTAGAATGAAAGCATGAATATTAAATATTTAAGCTATAAAAAGAAAAAAAAACATGATACATCTCAGTGAAGTAGTTCGCCCGGTAGAACAATAAGTTGGCAGATGGGTTTCCTATTCATAGTGCATGTTAAAGTGTAAGCTATTAGCTGTCATTTTAGCTTAAGGAATTCGATCCCGCCAAATTACCTTTGACGTGTATCGAACACAAGAAAATACTTTTTTTTTACGTTTTGAAGTCATTGTTAACAAATGTGACATGATGAAGACTAGATTGTCGGTTTTGTAATCTCCGCAAAAAGCGGATCGAAATAACCTGTCATACATTCTGTGCCAAACCCGACCTTTACTCTCTAAACTCTCTCTCTCTCTCTTTAAAATTTATATGATGTGAAAGAAATAATAGATAGTTTACAAAAAAGCGATTTTGATTAGAATAACAACATATTTATGTGCTGATTGATCCATTTCGTATTCCAAGTATTTGAAAATATGACTGAGGATAATATTTTACAACAACGCAAACAATAGCATGGACTAAAAACTTGTCCATTTCCGAAATATGTCCATCAGACGTTTCTTATGTAATACCCACCTCGCTATTTTGTTGAAATGCGACAAAACTTCTGTTACTACATACAGTACATACTCAATTGTACGCTAGCAGGTAAAGGGTACTACTTTTGGAAAGATCCCATAAAAGGGCAGCTACGTATATAAAACCTATTTTTACTTTATCATACGCACTATGATAAAGAATTGCAATCGTGCCAAAGACAATTTTTGGGATTTTAGCACAAATATGTCCTTTTGGGTTCCCTGAACATATGTGACCAAGGTACAAAAACTGTGTCTGTGTGTGTGTGTGTGTGTGTGTATGTGTGTGTGTATGTATGTGTGTATGTGTGTGTGTGTATGAGTGTGTGTACCCGTTTTTGTGGCGACGATTCCGGAGAAACTACTGAAGGTATCGGGAGGAAACTTCATATTTAGAAGTTTCATGGCCAAACTTAGAGCTGAAAAGCTTTTGGTTCAATGTTTACTCTAAGCCTGTTTTAAGCATTTTGCAAATGAGCCGCCGTTTCTGTAATTTCGTCAAAATAGTTAAGTAATAAATTAAAGTAGAGGAAATTCTGACTAATTTATGCCTATGTCATTTTTTGTAAAATTAATACTTTAGCTGCAAGAGCAAATTCTATTTGATCAAGATCGATCGCATGTCGAATACTGATGCTTTGACAATACCTACTGTCAATAGTATCCAAAGATCTTTCAAATCCTGGCTAACTAGTTTTATTTTAATGCAGACACGACTAATCTCAATCAAATAGATTCTCATGCAGCTAAACTATTAATTTTATATATTCTATGATAAAGTCATGTGCCTGGCCACATAGATATTTTTATGTAGAAGGTAATTATCTGGCATGTTCGCCATCAAACAAGCAACCGTAACACGTGTTTCGGACTTATTAGTCCTCATCAGTACGGTATAGTCAAGGAGCAAGATAGAAGCTCAACGGTGAAAACACAAAAAAGGACCATAATCAGTGTGACCGATGTCGCCAATTTGGTGCTTCGGTCACAACAATGGAATGGGTGCGCCAATACGTTTTATAAAACAAGTGTTATATACTATTTTTTCTATTTTGCGCCATTAATTTTACATAAATTTCGAATATTGCGGTCATAGTAAACGAAATAGAATCTACTTCAAGTCGTACACAGTGTAGGTATATTTAACTTATTGGCTGTTTTGGTGCTCTCAAAAGAATGTTGTTCGTATACTCTACATAGGTCGAAAACTAAATAAAGAGTACCCATAGAATTACAAACCTAATGTTGCATTTTGGTGTATTTAGCAACTACCACTGTTTAGAATCAGTACGTAACAAAAATTGACTTCGAGGGCAATCGTTGAAAACATCTAAATGTGCAGTGTAGGTATGTATATTCATTCACGTGCCCAGATGTGCAAGGCTCGTTAATGTCAATGAACGCGTTCAATTTTGGAGTATTATGATTGTGGAGTGTGTTTGATCGGAACATTGAAGTTGTTTATTTACGCTTTGACCCATATTCCAATACCAACCGAACGCTCCAATATTTTATATACATACTTATTTAGCGTTCGTAGGCATCCGCCTCACTCTCAAAGGCGAGAAAAATTCACCATCTCATTTGAATACTGGCTCAATTGTTTGTTCCGTTCGTTCGTCGCGTTCTGGAGGGCGGATAAATAACTCAGCGCAACAATATAACTTTTCGCCTGGACAGATGGACCGAAAATTGATTTATTTATTCTGTCCGCCAAATCAACCGCAAGACATATACATTTTTAAGAAAGACGCCTTGCGAACCGAAAGCGAATATTAAAAATGGAGTTTGGGTTTGTTCATAAATACGTGTTTTTCCTGTTCGTCCCGCTGTAAATAAATCTTCGTCAAACTCGTTTCATGGAGACAATCTTACGTTTTTTTTTTTTACTTTATCATACGCAGTATGATGAAGTATTGTAATCGTGCCGTAAACAAATTTTGAGATTTTAGCGGAAATCGGTCTTTTTGGGTCCTCTGATTATTTTTCACCAAGGTACATAAAATATCTGTGTGTGTGTGTGTGTGTGTGTGTGTGTGTGTGTGTGTGTGTATGTATGTATGTATGTATTGTATGTATGTGTGTGTGTATGTGTGTGTGTGTGTGTGTGTGTATGTGTGTACCCGATTTTTGTGGAGACGATTCCAGAGAAACTACTGAAGGTATCGGGACGAAACTTCATTCAGTTTTATGACTAAACTTAGAGCTGAAAAGCTTTTGGTTCAAAAGGGTCCAAAGAAACTGGACGTTTCCTCTAACCATTTTTCAATGATTTTGCAGATGAGCCGCCATTTCTGTAATTTCCTCAAAATAGTTAAATAATAAATTAAAGTAGAGGAAATTCTGAATAATTTATGTCGATATTTTGTTGAGTTGGGTTTGCTGCAATTACGTGTAATTAGACATCTAGAGTAATTTTTTTGTTTGTTTTTGTTTTGATAAGTTGTCGGATTTATTGTTATATTATTGGTACAATTATGTACCAATTATGTCTTAGTTCTAGTTTGCGTAAGGGGTTGAGTGGAAGAGCAAGGCAATTTGGAAACAAGTGTGCTGATCTCCACCCTAAATATAAATATTATTTTGTTGCATTTAATATTGTTTTATGTTAATAAAGGATTTATTTATTTAATTATTTATTTATCTGTCAAATTCTGGCTAACTAGTTTTATTCTAATGCAGACACGACTGATCTCAAATAAATAGATTGTCATGCAGGTAAACTTGTAATTTTTACTTTATCATACGCAGTATGTAAAGTATTGTAAAATTGGGATTTTAGCGGAAATAGGTCTTTTTGGGTCCCCTGAACATTTTTGACCAAGGTACAAAAAAATGTCTGTGTGTGTGTGTGTGTGTGTGTGTGTGTGTGTGTGTGTGTGTGTGTGTGTGTGTGTGTGTGTGTGTGTGTGTGTGTGTGTGTGTGTGTGTGTGTGTGTGTGTGTGTGTGTGTGTGTGTGTGTGTGTGTGTGTGTGTGTGTGTGTGTGTGTGTGTGTGTGTGTGTGTGTGTGTGTGTGTGTGTGTGTGTATGTGTGTGTGTGTGTGTGTGTGTGTGTGTGTGTGTGTGTGTGTGTGTGTATGTGTGTGTGTACCCGATTTTTGTGACGACGATTCCGGAGAAACTTCTAAAGGTATCGGAACGAAAGTTCATATTTAGAACTTTTGTGACTAAACTTAGAGCTGAAAAGCTTTTGGTTCAAAAGGCTCCAAAGGAACTGGCTATTTTCTCTTACCATTTTTCAACGATTTTGCAAATGAGCCGTCATTTCTGTAATTTCGTCAAAATAGTTAAATAATAAATTAAAGTAGAGGAAATTTTGAATAATTTATGCCTATGATATTTTTTGGTAAAGATAATAGTTTAGCTTCAAGAGCAAATTCTATTTGATCGAGATCGCTCGCATCTGCATTGATATGAAACTGCATAGTAGCCTGGATTTGACTATATTTTTTTTTCTACTCCTATTGGGAATGCAATCATTATCATGGCAATTTATGATAAGTAATACTAACCATTCCCCACACACATGACAAATATTTCATTCCTGGCTCCTCATACCCCGCCAGTAATGAGAAATATTTCATTCCTCACGGCTTTAGAACCAATCACAGCTCTGGATCTTTCATTTCCAAATTGTTGATACACTGCTTAGCGACATTGTCAAGGCATTGACAACGTCGCTAAGTGACAAGGCGCACCAAACAATGTTAATCTGTCAAAATCCTGTAAACCGTCATAGTGACATACAGCTGTCCCTATATGCACAAAAATTAATTTATAAAATTTCGTTGCATGGTCGTAGAAAAAGTATAGTATTCCATTCGCAAGTAATGGCAATTTCTCACTCGAACGCTTTGCAGCACTCGCCTACGGCTCGTGCTGCAAACTTCGTTCTCGTGAGAAATTGCTTACATTACTTGCTCATAGAATAATATACTATTTTGTGCTGTCACCACAGAAATGTCTATGGCTGTCACACTCGCAAACAGCTGATTTCATCAGAGTTTGGAGAACCGCTATGGAACGTAGCCGTTCTAGTGCGGCAAAGTACAAAATACAAAATTCAAATAAAATAAGATCACCAATTTGATTGTTTGTTGATAAGAAATATCAACCCGTTGTTATATCTAATTGTAAAAACGATAAATTGAGAAAATTGTAAATAAAATATAGCGATGAGTGTAGTTATATTTTAGTATGTAGGTACGGATGTGATATCTACAGTGTCATGAACGAATATAAATCTGTCAGAATTTGAATTAGCTTTTACGCTGGAGGCCCGGGATCGAATCCCGGCTCGGGCTAAAATCGACTGTCCTGGTATTTTAGGCAGGGAACAAATACCTTTGCATGCCGCCTTCCATCGGATGAGGAAGTAAAGCCGGTGGCCCCGTGTGCTGTCATTATGCGACGTGCACGTTAAAGAACTCTTACTGGAGGTTGGAATCCCTTCAGTAGGACAAAATTCCTGGGTGTGTGTAGCCTGCCCTCAGCGTCGGTGATTGGCCTAAGTTGCGGAACTAGACCGACGTAAAATAAACAAGACAAAAAAACAAAAAAAAATAGCTTTTTAAACTTGACGTTTCGTAGAAGTGGTATCAACCTAACATTTCCTATACAGAAATATAACCATTATTGAATTTTTTTAAATACGTATTTCTCAAAACGCAACACATAAAACGTTGATGTTACTCCTGCCGGAAACTACATAGCGCGACTCGCTCACATGTGACGGCGACGCTCCGGCATCGGTGACCCGCCGCATCACTGCTCGTCGCGCTCTTCCGAACTTTCGGCACATGTGAGATAAATAACTATTATTCTGATGACAGTAGGTAGTGTCAAATGCTGATGCTTTGACAATACCTACTATTGATACTATTGACTATCAAAATATCTTTCAAATCCAGGCTGACTAGTTTAATTTTAATGCAGACATGATTTATCTCAATCAATTAGATTCTCATGCAGCTAAACTATTAATTTTATATTTCGTATGATAAAGTTATGTGTCTGGCCACATCAGATTTTTTATATTATATGATAAAGTCATGTGCCTGGCCACATCAGATTTCTATTTTTGCCATTTATCACTATGTTTTCAAAGATATTACTTTTATACATTACATTTAAAGATATTTAGATATTTACATTTCATTTAACGGCACATTTCAACTAATCTTTTAGAGGAAGCGCTAGGCGAATAATTTTTACATTAGTTATTTTTTGACAAACGCCGTTGCGCACAGCGTAAAAATCCAATGCATTTGGCCGAAAGTCGAAAGCGTTACCAATTCAACTAAAACTCATAACTCAACGGGTTTTAGAGTCCTTAATATCCTGAGTCCTAAATCAAAATCTAAACCAATAAAATGGCGGGTCCAATATGGCAGAAGAGACTTGGGAACTATTTTCCATTTAGCTGATATTTCTGTAGTGTCTGGGGTTACGGATTAAGTAAACGTTAAATCTAATTGGGAGGAAGAGGTTTCTGCAATATTTTTGATTTTGCTGAAATTCAACAAGGGTTTGTTTTGGTCGCTGATTTAAAATCCGTCGATAAACTTTATAATAAATGGCAGACACAATATTTTCTCGCAGTTTGTTTAAAAAAGCGAAAAACCATCAGCATACCCCGTGGAGGGGAGTTGATAAACGATCTAAGCGCTCGTAGGGGAGAAATACCGGCCAACACTATGTGCAGTAGTGCACGGCGCATTATATTGTGTGCCGATCTGTCAGAACTTATTACAGATCGTTGGTATAAATCAGGATAAATAATCATAATGGGACACAATCAGTGTTGCGTGGTGAACAGTGAACTGCAACAATTCAGGAAGGAATAGACACTAGATTAGAACAGCGGCGCTTCGTACACTACAGATACCTTTTATTTGCAGCAGGAAACTGTACAGCGGTTGGCATAAACCATGCATAAACATGTATTGTCGCCAACTCCAATAGAGGCGCTTGCATCATGCACCTGGCCAATATTCAGACCGCCAATTTGATATTCAGTTGTATTTAACCAAGATTTTAACAACTTGTAAAATTAACAATACCTTAACTTAAGCTAAAGTCATAGTATTTTCACTCTTTTTGGGAAATATCTACGTTAGCGTGAGCCATATTAGAGTATGTTCTCAGCTGGACCTATTCATAACGCGCTTTTGATCAGAATATTGACTAACATACACGATGGTTGCAAAATAAGAAATTGTGGTATCTTTAAAAGTGTCGGGTCTTCACAACGCCTTCGTAAAATATCATAGAGAAAACTTTCGTAAGTTACTTTAATAGTTATCAAAGTTGACTGTTTAACATCAATTTTATCTTTTATTATTATCATTTGTTATCAGTTTGTCATCGGTTGATCTTAAGTCGACATTATTGTTACGAAGATCATTATTATGATTGAATAGGTATTATGAAATAATAATGTAGATAACCTGAATTGCTCAATACTTGCAATTTCCAAGTTTTGGGTTCCAGACCCCAAGTTTGCACAAACATCAAGGGAACAACCTCGGCGTTTGGTAAACTAATTAATGGTAGTGACGTATTTGGACAATGGATATAAGTAGCCACGTAGCGGAGTATCGAGGATGATTGTATTGTAGTCGGTATTAACGTAAAAGACGAAGAAGGCAGTGGTCTGCCTTTTCAGCTGCCTTTTGGACTGTCTTGGCGACAATATACAGTATGTAAAATTCCAGTGTGAGTTTTATTTACATCCACCCTGGCCTGGACACATCCCAAATAAGAGCTACTTAACATTATTATTAAGAACAAAGAACATTTAGACAACGAATAGACAACGAATTAGGGGAAATGCATTTGATAATGTACTATTAAAACCAGCAAATTCTTTTGACAGATTTTCTTAATTATTTATCCAAAACCGGCAAAAATATCAAAAACCTAGTCTACGGCGGAAAGTTGAACATTATTTACCTTTAATTTGGTGTATTACTTTTACCATTCTGTTAGTACATTACCTGAGAAAAACCTTGGAATTTTTACGTGTTTTCAGAATAAATGAGCTGTTTTTCTATAATAAAAATTAACAACAATTAATTATTACGAAAAACTTGTTATTTAGAAATAACTTTGGTATTTTATAATTTAGCAAATTTTGTTTTAAAGTATCAAGCTAATAGCGTTTGACGTCAAATGCACAATGTGAATACAAAAATTATGTTTAGTATATAATCATGCAGTAAATTGATTCCTGGTTCCTGATTAAAAAATTTAGGATCACTAATATTTTCAATTACGGACATGCCGCTTCACAGATTTGCCCTGAACTGGACCGATATCTGAGATTGAGATTGCAGTTTCAAATTTGAGCATGAACTTACAGTACGTAAGATACTGTACGTAAGATAGCACCCAAAACTGTTTATAAGGAATAATTTTTCTGGAGGAACTAAAATTAAATATAGTTAGTCCTATCTGGGGACACACTGTATGTTTCTCCAGAAATAATAAATTTTTGGAAAGGAAAAGTTTAGTTTTAGAAAGTTAGGAATATTAGGAAAAGAATCTCTGTTTTCTTATGAAAAACTGACCACCTGCATCTTTGAGGAAATAACTTATTTTGCTACGTTGAAGCAACATCCTGAATCAACTTAAGATACCACCTCCCAAAATTAGAAACCAATGAGATTCCCGCGTCATAGATTCAATTTTAGAAAAATTGCATAACATGGGTTTTTCTGTTCTTAAACGCAAAATTGCAGTTTTCGACCTGACTTTGCTCATTAAAATTGCTGATAGGTGCGGTATAAGAACTGATTTTTACTGACTGATTTTTATGTTTCATACGGGATTCTGTAATTTTCTTCAATTACAATTTCTAGTTTGATTATTCTAGATGTTGCGGTGGTTTATTTTTCGTGGAACTCGTGGAGGTGGCCGCATTAACGCCAACGATTTGTCGCGAACAATTTTCATAATACCCGGTCGGGCGTTGGACAAACATACGCTCATATTTCACATGTTATTTTTAACAGTTTTTGTCATTTTATTCGCTGCCGCAATACACAATTCTACGTGTGTAAGATTGCATTAATCACACCTTGCAAACAATATGTTGCGAAATATGTGACGGGTGGGGCGAGAACTGAAAAAATACAACCTCCCAAAGGCACGTACCGCGGAAATATTTCAGCGAAGGGCGAGGACCGCGAAAAAAGTCGCTAATGAAAAAAGGTCACGTATTTTCAAGTTATTATTCCATTTGCAGTGGCTTTCAATGTATGGTTACCATGTATTCTTTTTCTTTACGAGCCGATAAAGACAACCGTGTCTGAAACGATGGCACGAGGGCTTATTGTTCAGAGTGTCTGGTTCATCGTTCCATGTTTCCGGATGGACGTGACATACAATTTTGATATCTAAGATTTTAAATTGTTATTTATAAGACACTGTTTTTACCTGGTGTATAAAGCTAGAAACTGTGTCGAGTGGTCTTACTATCAAACGCGGGAGTAATATAGCCACAAGTGCGGCTAAAAAACCTGTGCTACACCAGTTCATAGAGTTGTCAGAATATTTTCGCTTTATATGGTCATGGCTCGAGCTTTTATTTTGAGGCTAGTTAAGCGATCACCAAACAGAGAGCTATGGCGGGTATTTAGCAGGGCCAAATAACGCACGTATTGTTTTGGAAACTGAGAAGTGGGCAGTGGTCAAAACTTTTGATTCTTTTCATTGCATTCTACAATTAAATGCAGGTTGTAATGTTGTATGATACCTTCTGTAACACGGAAGTGTTGACCATACTGCATTAGTTGAATTTATATTCTTGAAATAAAATAAATACAGCTTCTCAGATTCCATGAACGCGGACAATCACGATAGTTTTTCACATATCTTTCATTGGGGGCATTGCAACTAACTTGAACAAGGTCTCATCGACATCGTGTTTACGTTGCGAGCTTTCACGGTCAAAGATGACCGATATGGTAACCTATTTAACTATATCTTATTTTTTGTTGATCGGACGACAATGAACTTTATTTAATAATATAGGTTAATAATATGGTGATATACAGGCGGGATGTAAATTCTAAATACATCAAAAAAAATAATTTCGTACACAGGAAAGTAATCTCTCGAAACAAGAGAGAATTACTTGGATGAAGTGGTTGGTACGTTCGTATATAGGCGAGAGATTATTGTCTTCAACTAAGATATTATTTTCTTGTATATATCTAATTTTCTTCGTCCAGGTGATTATGCATTTGAATCGAGTAAGTTCAGGAAATTACGTTTTCTTGTTTCGAGTAATCACTTTTCTGTGTTTATCCAAAGTATTTTAAAATATGATTGATGATTATAATTTAGAATAAGGCAAACAATAGCATCCAGTAAATACTTACCTAAATATATATATTTATATTAAATTACTGTAAAAGTCCGAACTACGGTCAAACCTAGGATTAACGCGTTAATCCTAGGTTTGACCAATATGAATTGATAAATGTCCGAAAATATAATGTCGCACACTACATGTTGCCCACTGTAGCCCAGGAGTAAATTGGACTTGAGAAATGCTGTTGAAACGCTGATTCAAGAGTCTAAGCGCTGATATTTGTACGTACCTGCAAACTCATAAATGGTTATGTGACAGATTTGTTGTGTCATTTTAGCCCGTTAAATGAGACGGTCGGTCGGAAGCGGTGGATGGGTCGCGTCTCGTGCTCCTTGTGTTTACGCTGAGGTCACCGCAGCCTGCACATCTTTTCATTTAACGAGCTAAAATTGCGCAACAAATCGGACAGATCAATCTCATAGCTATTGAGGACTTTGTAGGTAGGTGAAAATATCAGCCCTAAGTGCAAAAAATCTGTGGCATAAAGTCTAACAGGATTTGATGTTTTGAGTATTGGTGGTGAATAATACTTATGGCACCGCTAGGGTGTGAAAACATCCTATACACGATATTTTCAGAGCTATGAAGATTCTTTTAAAGACAATATTGATAAAACCAGTGATGCTAACGCTCGGTAAAAAACGCTTCGGTAAATTACCGGTGAACGTAAAATTATTAAAATGAAACGCTGTGGGTTTGTTGATGAGGTTTTTATTGAGGGATCTTGCAGACCGGATTCATCAAATCCACAGCGTTTCATTTTAATTATACATAGTTGATGACAAAATGGAGACTTTTATAGCAAAAGTAAAATTATTATTTTCAAATGTTAATTTACCACGTAATTAACAATTAAAAATGGTAAATTATGCAGGTTTAAATTACCGGGTAATTAAAAACGTAAAACGGTAATTTATACCATCTTTAATTATCGGGTACCTAATTAAAAGATAAAAATGATAAATTACTTATAACCGTAAGTTATAATAACTACTTTTGGCAATAAAAACGTATGTTTTCACATCCTGGTAAGAGCTGTGTGAGGTTTTGCACTAAGGCCTGGCATTTTTACATACTAACAAAGTCCTAAATAGTTATGACACATCTCTGTCAGATTTGTTGCGCTATTTCAGCCTGTTAAATAAAATCTGTCGGAGGCGGTCTATGTCACAGTCGCCGGTATGTATAAAAAATCAAGAGTTTTTAATTACATATTGTGGTTTGAACGATAAACTGTTCGTAATTATGTAGTTTTATGTAATTTTATCAATTGTCAAAAATATGTTAATGTCAAAAGACGAAAGCGATCGCGCTATCTTTTAAAATAAACTTAAAAACTCTCCTTTTTGCGTGCTATGTTTTCAGCAACCTTCCTGCAACTTTGAATACATAGTTACTAAAACAAACAAGCTGGATATTACACACGACACTTGTTTGGGGATGAATGGACTGTAGACTTTTCTTTTGAAATATTTATTGTAATATTTTACAATGTTTTATATAACGTGATGTTAACATATAAAGATGTCAGAACTAAAAAAATAATAAATTTTTTCGTTGCTATTTGATACAAAAAGCACGGCCACTTAATGTAGACCGTTTGGGCGCCATAACATCTCAAACTAAATAAAATACACTGTGTAACACGTGAACAAACCGCCCGCCTTGAAATACTAATTTCAAAGTAAATTTTTTGGTAAAGGACATAATCGCGTCACTGCTCTCTTCAGAAAATGTTTGGATGTTTTTACAGTAACGACTCGAGTGATGCCATCTTTGCCTGGATGAAGTTCGGTGATTCTTCCCATGTGCCACTTCATTGGTGGTAGATTTTCTTCTTTTATTAGTACAAGATCACCTTCTGTGATGCTACCCTTGGAGTCTTTCCATTTTTGTCGCTGTTGAAGCTCTGAAATGAACTCTTTGCTCCAACGGATCCAAAAATGTTGACGTAGTTGCTGCAATTTTTGGTGCAAGGACAGCCGATTATCTGGTATATGCACCACATTTTCTTCTGGTACTGAGGTTAACGTTCGTCCAATAAGAAAGTGAGATGGAGTGAGAGGAGTGAAATCAAGAGGATGATCAGAAAGAGAAGATAAGGGGCGGGAATTTAGTATTGCTTCAATTTGCGTTAGTAGTGTTTCAAATTCTTCAAATGTTAATTTTGAATTACCTGCTACTCGAATTAAATGATGTTTTGTTGACCGTACACCGGCTTCCCATAAGCCACTAAAGTGTGGACAGTGAGGGGGAATAAAAACCCATTTAATTCCATCGTTTTCAGATATTTCTACTATTTCGTTTGCCTTTTGTTTTAAAAACATGCTCAACTTTTTTAATTCAGAATTTGCACCAACAGAATTTGTGCCATTGTCCGAATATATTACGGAAGGTTTACCGCGTCGTGACGAAAATCGCCTCAATGCCATTATGAAATGTTCTGTAGTTAAATCGCTAACAAGTTCCAAGTGAACTGCTTTCACAACGAAACAGATAAGCAAACAAATGTAACATTTGGTTACCTTACAACCTCGTCCTTTTCTATCTTTGATTAAGAAAGGGCCAGCGTAATCTACACCAGTAATATTAAAGGGCAGTGATGATTCAATTCTAGTTTTGGGTAGGTTACCCATGATAGGACTTAGGTCAGTAGGTTTAGCGCGAAAGCATTTAATACAGGATCGTACGGTTTCGCGTGCTAAGTTTCTACCTGCAATAGGACAATATTTTTCCCTAATACAAGCCAGCAGATGCTGTGGTCCAGCATGAAGTAAACGCTTACGTTCGTATGCGAAAAGTAATTTTGTAAACAAATGATTAGAATCAAGAATAATTGGGTGCGTTTTATTAAAACTATAATGAGAGTTTTGCAAACGACCTCCAACTCGTAATGTACCATCACTATGATTAAAAGCATTTAAACTAGGATGGCGTTTTTTAAACTGATCTAGTGAATATGGAAATGATTCTGATTGTGCAAGTTTAATAAGTTGTATGAAAGTACACTGAATCTCGTAGTGAGTTAAATAGCCTACTGTTCTATCATTTTTAATAGACTTACAATTAGTTTTAAATCTATTACAATATGTAATACAACGCAATAGTTTAGAGAAATTGTAAAATTATCGAATAACGTGTCAGTTTTAGTGAGTATGAGTGATGTATATGGCTTTTCTTTCATGTCAGGTATGTTTGTTTTTAATGTGATATTTAAATTTGGCCAAGCATTTTGAGAATGACAGAGCCATTCGGGACCATGCCACCAGAATTTGTTATTTAAAAGATTGGTGGGTTTCACACCTCGTGAAAGTAAATCAGCGGGATTTTCATTTGTTGGTACATGCCGCCAGTATTCTGGTTTTGTTAGCTGCTGAATTGAAGCAACTCGATTGGCTACAAATACTTTTTGGTTCTGTAATAATCCAAGTTAATGCTATGGTAGAGTCACACCAAAGAAATATTTTATTAAAATTAATGTTTAGGGATTCAGTTACAGTTTTAAGCAATTTTGAAAGTATCAGCGCTCCTAAAAGCTCTAGACGAGGAATGGTTAATTTCTTCAATGGAGCAACTTTGCTCTTTGAGCATAAAAGGTTTGAATATACATCTCCAGAGTTGTTAGATGACCGTATGTATATACACGCACCAAATGCAGATTCACTTGCGTCACAAAATCCATGTAATTGAATGTCACAAGCTTCTTTACAAATGGCATGTCTAGGGATACTCAAATTATTTAATATATATAATTCATCATGTAATTCAAGCCATTTTGTATGATAAAGATTTGGAAGTGATTCATCCCAAGATAATTTAATTAACCACAATTCTTGTAATAGAATTTTTGCTAAAACTATGCAAGGACTAACTAAACCTAGAGGGTCAAATATTTAAGAGATTTGGGATAATATTGCTCTTTTTGTGACGCTCTTGCTAGTGGTTTTTAAATTAACCTTAAAAATTAAAGTGTCAGGTTTGCATGACCATAATAAACCTAATGTTTTAAATGACTCGTCAGATGTAATATTTCTGACTTGATGTTCAACTTCACCCTTTGAAATGCCATTGATTATGGCTGGTTCATTAGAGAGCCATTTTCTCAGTTCAAAACAACCCGTTTTTAATTTAGTGTCTATAGATTTTCCTATTTTTATAGCATCGGCTATTGTTTCGGATCCAGTTAAGAGATCGTCCACGTAAAAATCAGATTTTATAATTTTCGAAATTTCAGGCATTGTTTGTTCGCATGCAATTCCTAGTTCATGAATACATCTAATTGCAAGAAAAGATGCAGCTGCTGTTGCATATGTGACTGTATTTAATGTATAACTTTGAACTTGATCATTTGTATTAGATCGCCATTGAATAGTTTGCAAATGTCGTTGGGATGGATTAATCAAAACTTGACGATACATTCTTTGTATATCGGAAGAAATTACATAAGAATGTTTTCGAAATCTTAAAAGTATCGAAAATAGGTCGTTTTGTACAACAGGGCCTACCATTTGGAGATCATTTATTGAGTAACAAGAATCTGTAGGGCATGAACCATCAAAAACCACTCGCAGTTTAGTAGTTACACGGTCTTCCTTTAAGACACCATGATGTGGCATGTAATATGTATTCTTATTAATGTTTTCGCTTTTTACTAATGTCATATGATCAAGAGATTCATACTCTTCCATAAAATCTACGTACCTTGATTTAAAGTTAGAATTTTGTTTAAATCGTCTTTCAAGTAAAGTGAAACGTCTTTCAGCTTGTGTACGTGAGTCTCCTAATAAAGTTTCAGAGTGCTTTAATGGAATTGTGACTATAAAACGTCCTTCTTTAGTACGCTTTGTATTTTCTGTGAAGTTAAT
This sequence comes from Melinopterus prodromus, assembly GCA_964023965.1. NCBI lineage: Eukaryota > Metazoa > Arthropoda > Insecta > Coleoptera > Scarabaeidae > Melinopterus > Melinopterus prodromus. The sequence goes on from OZ030394.1 coordinate 44,451,254, forward strand.
TTCGCAAAGTTCTTCTTCATGTGACAATGGTTTGATTTTAGGGAGTTCTTCAGTTTTCCAAAATTTTTCTAATTGATCACTTAATGTATTATTATCAATTTTAGTGGCAAGATGACAAGTCACAAATGCAGTATCGGGAAGTTTAATTGGACCTGAAACTATCCATCCATATTTGGTTTTTTGGAGTATTGGATTATTTTTGCCTAAGCTGATCTGTCCAACGCAAATTAAACTCCAAAACATATCAGCACCAATTAGTAAATCGATTGGTCCAGGTTCATTAAAGCAAGGATCTGCCAATTGAATAGTTTTTGGTATGTTCAAATTATACTTGTCAATTTTTAAGGTAGGCATTTTATCCACTATTTTTGGAATTACATAGCAAGTTAGATCTTGTTTAAAGTTACCTCCTATTGTTTTATTTTTTAAGTATATTTTCGCATCGATAGTCGACTTTGTACAATTTAAACTTAATACGGATATTTCAACTTTTTCAGTAGGTAATTGTAAACGTTTTACAAATCGAGTAGTTACGAAACTAGATTGTGACCCAGAGTCAAGGATAACCCTAACCTTTTGACAATTGTTGTCTTTATCCATAAAAACAAACAGTTGAAAGTAAAATTACTGGGGTGCTCGATGTGCTTGAATGAAATGATACATCTGTTTTATCTTCTGTACTTCACTTTGTCTGCTTAAATGTAAACTGGTATTATGATTTTTATTGCATCTCTTACAGGTACCACCTTTGCAATCTCTTTGTTGATGACCTGATCTAAAGCAATTAATACATAATTTTAGTTCCTTTACTTTGTCAATTCGTTCAGGTATGGACAATTCCCGAAATTTTGGACAAAAATATAAGTAATGATTATCATTGCAAATTGGGCAATCTGGTAAAGTGGTTATAAAAGATTTTGTGTTAGTATTTTGTTCTCTCGGCTTAAATTTCATAATCCCTTTAACCTCAAGTGCCTCTAAGAGATCAGCTCGGTTGTTTAAAAAATATTTAAATTGTTGCAGATTTTGTATTTCCTCGTGTTCTGATTTATATTTCTCCCATTCCCTTATCGTGTTATGATCTAATTTGGAAGAAACAATGTGAATTATGAGTAGATCCCATTCACCTGTTGGTTGACCTAGCATTGTCAAAGATCTTAGATGTTTTGTCACAGAATCTACGAGTTTTCTTATTTGAGTGGATGACTCTTTCTTAGGAGTTTCAAATTCAAATAGTGCTTTGACATGATTTTGTACTAATACACGGGTGTTGTTAAATCGATCACATAAAGTATTCCATGCAATATTATAATTGTTGCTGGTAAATTCAAGAGATTTTATAATTTCTTGCGTAGAGTCACCTTTAAGAGCTGCTCTAAGGTAATGCAATTTTTGAATATCGCTTATACTGTTGTTTAAATGGATCAAACATTGAAAAGTATCGCGAAATTCTAGCCATGTATCGTATTGGCCATCAAAACTAGGCAAAGGTATAGTTGGCAATTGAATAGCACGAAATTTACCTTGATTGCTAAGTTCGATATTAACTGGTAATTCGTCAGCGTCTTCAACTATGACTTTGTTATGATTTGATGCTGTATCATCGTCTAAGACTATACTTTGAGATTCCCCTGATAACATAGAATTTGCCTTTGCAATGAGGTCATAATACTTATCTTCAAAATCAATTCGAACCTCTTCCTCTTCATTATCGGTGAAGTTTTCAATAGAGGTTTGAATTTCATTAAATTCATGTAATGATAACTTGATATGTTCTAAACGCAATTTAATGTTTTCAATGTTCACTTTATTAGGTGTAGAAAGTAACTCTAAATTGCCAAGATGCTTTTCAAACACAGTCAAACGAGATTTAAGTTGGCCACGTTTTCTTCTCAACGATATTAATTGCTGTTCAGACGTGATGAAATATATAAAACTAACGAAATAGAAGCAATACTTCTAAGGACTCAGGATTGAAATGTGAATTGATGAGAAAAGTGAAAGGGTGAGATGAAGAAAGAACTTACGTCTTCCTCAGCAATGCTTAAGATGCTGTTGATTGTACAGGCTGTAGGGTGATTGTTGTTCCAGCAGTAATCGTTTTTCGCGAATTGTAGAAGATGCGTGTTCTTTGATGTTGACCACGGGCCACGTAGAACACGATCCTGGATTGGTTGAAGTCGACCACGGGCCTTCAAGAACCAAATCCTTAATTGTTTATACGTCGGTCACGGACCATGTATAACTTAGTGCTTTATCTATACGATATTTTCTGCTGCTTGCTGCTTTCTTACATCCAATGACGACGGACCATTTTGTTTGGGGATGAATGGACTGTAGACTTTTCTTTTGAAATATTTATTGTAATTCTTTACAATGTTGTATATAACGTGATGTTAACATATAAAAATGTCAGAACTAAAAAATAATAAATTTTTTCGTTGCTATTTGATACAAAAAGCACGGCCACTTAATGTAGACCGTTTGGGCGCCATAACAACTCAAACTAAATAAAATACACTGTGTAACACGTGAACAACACTTCTTGTTTTCCTTTTATTATGAAATATGATGCTCTATTATGTTGGTAAAGACTTCGATAGCGGAAGGGGTTTTCCAGTACATAATTACGTAGTTACTCTTAAGCGCTCTTGACGATTTTCCAGATATGAAAATGCTAATTCGTGCTTAAACTATAGACATTTTGTTTCTGAAGAATTAAAAGATTTAGAAATTTACTACTAGCGCTCGAGTTAGTGCGATCAGTAGAAAGCAAGACATCTTTTACCGTGTCGTGTCTGCGTGGCGAGTTATTCACTCGCCACGCAGACACATCAATGGTCACTTTTTGACCGATATTTGTAGTGGCCAATAAAAATTATATACAAGCTGTCCTATTAATTATTAATAACATTATTAATCCTATTTTGATGGGAATAAATTCCATTGCCCGGAATGATTGTATTTTTGTTTTGTTTTTTGGGAGCCTTGCGAAAGAAGAAGGTTCCGAAATAGTTAAAATCACAATATCCATAACTTTCGTTGTAAGGTCCATTTTAAATTAAAATAATAAAAAATACTGTCCATCAAATTACTTCAAATACCATAATTTTTACAAGTTTTACAAACCTATTAGAAAATTATCAACTTTCTGTTGGAAATCAGGGTACTTTATTTACCTGTAATACAGTATAAGTAATAGGCAACAAGTTTTTAAGAAGTGATAATTTAGTCACGAAATACATACATTCACTACCTATCATATGCTGTTTGCGGTAATAGGTTCGAATACAATGTAAATTAAGTCAACAATTTGTCGGCTGGTACTGCTGTCGATTTCGTGTCTAAACTGTGCCTGGCCGGCCACCGAGCAGTAAACAGTATCATGAAATGCGTCAGAAATGGCGTTAAGCTCTATGCAACATGCACAAATCAGAGTTCGAATCGTTAAGAGAAGATTATGATTGGTGTGGACGCGGAAATCTCTTCATATTTTCGCTCTCAACTGTCGACATTTATGCATTCTTTATAGGCAACGTCTTTATTAAGTAATTAAGTCGCCGGAGTTTGCCGGATATTTCTCATCCTGACTCATGAATTATTATTAATGCTGTGAACTTTTGCGCTACTTTCATCTGTTAATAACCTTCATAGAGCTGCAAATTTCTACATCTAAAGTATGTCCGTATATCTGTATATACCTAAGTAGTATAAAATGACCATTAGAATATTTACTGTGTTGTTAATCTTTGGGATTATGGTGTGTTGATGTCATTGACACCTTCTGTTGGCGAATTAAGGCATTGCCTACATTAAGTTGCTTGAGATTAATGCTATCTATCTAGCAAGGAGACTAGTAAAAATTCTGTTCAAAGATTTTAGAACTATTAATATAATAATGTTAATATGAAACATGAGACTAAAATGGCCACGCATCATGTAAAGAACTATATATATATATACCTATATATATAAGTATAGGTAAGTATATATACCTATATATAATAACTATATATACAGGGTCCTGCAACTAAGCTCCCGTCTTCTGTAGCTCACTTACTCATTAAGCTCAGAGTTTGACATTTTGCACGCTTACCCTGTACTTCAAGGTACAATTCAAGAAATTATTTTTTATTATACAGGGTGTTCCAAAAATGTGCAACGCTATGGTAATATATTTTTTTAAATTGCATGCTATACATTTTTCTACACATTTGGAAGCCTTTTATGATTGCCTACATATCACCAAAATTTTATTGAAATCGGTTGAGTGACCGCAGCGGAAAAAAATAAAAACCAAAAAAAATTGATTTTGCATCGTAGGCTTTAAAAATCAATAAAAACCACAAAATGCACCTCGTTAATAAAATTTTGCGACGTGCTTATTAAGTTAGATGTAATAGTCTCGTTAACCAAATGACATTGATCCAAATTATACAGGGTGATCAAAATCGAGTGTCAAACTTGTCAAACTTCAAAGCGCGCTATTGTTCTTATTTTAAATTGAAACCCATAATTTTTTTTAGGTTAAACGATGCAGAATTAAAAAATAAACATTGTTTCTAAATACAACCCCATAACAATTCTTACTTATTACAGTGAACTAAAGTACTTTTCCTTTAAAATTTTGAAAATGCTCTGTAAAATTAAGGCGATGCTGTTCTTATTTCACAGGAATACAGTGTGTCCAGGAAAGTCCGCATAATACGGAAAAAATTTTTATTACCCATTTGTCAGAAAATTTTATTGTTTATCAATGTTAGCGCCGTTAGCGGCGTGTATGAAACCAAAACGGTAACCGTCAAATATGTAAATTTCGGTGCCATATACCTAGTGAATTTGTGATAAGAGTAAAGTACTTTGATTTTCATTGTTATCGGTAAACTTTATTTGGAAATGTTGTTTAGAAGTACAAAGAATTTCATCGTGTCACAATACTCAGGATTATACAGGACACATACTAGAAATCACATCCGGTCTGCTTCGACGACACATCTCTAATTATTATACTACAGTAATAGCCTATTCCGAAAATGTGTTTATATCCAGGGTCAATTTGATACCCCTCTTCGACTGGCTCAGAGCAGCACCACATATGCCGTATAATAGCCTCCTTTAACACGGCTAAATTGTCTCATCAGAAACGGTATAATGCAGCCACAATGTGTAGATGAATTTTGGCGCAATACACTAATACAAGCATCGATGTGTTGGCATTTTGTTTTTTATGTCGGATAACGCTAAGCGTTACACCTAGGTGTGCTGGAACAGCGGCCATTATACCATAACATCTCACTCTGGTTATCTCACTCTTATTAGGGTTAACCCTAAAAACTAAGTAAATCTACAACTTGGTAAATACCTTCTATTTCCCTGAACAAGATACTAAAGTCCTAAAAAATCCTGTGTCTAAGTCATGTGTGACTGAGGTATATTTCCCCAAACTACCCTACCTTGTCTGAAATCTCTCATAACTTCTTCATATATGGCATTTCAGGGTTTTGAATAACGCGGTTTGAATATTCGGCCAAATCTAAGCAGAATAGTTATTTTTGTACCATGGGCATTACACTGATGTTTATGCCCCGACGGTGACCGTTCAAAAAGTTGATGGGAGCCCGAGAGCTTTTTAAGTCGCCCGAGGGTATAAACATCAAGTAATGCCCGTGGTACACACAAAATTTTATGTCCCACAATGATTTTGTTCCTCAATTTGAATAATATTAATACATATTTTGACTTAATCAGGTGTCAATGATTGGCGATTAAGGTTATTCTGTTTGACAATTAATTGTCGGTATTGTTACTCCGAATTGTTTGTATTGTTATTCTACTCCGTAGATACACATGTCGCTTGATTACGTCAAAATATTTATTAATATGCTAAATGGAGGGCATTACTTGATATTTATACCATCGGGCGACTTAAAAAGTTCTAGGACCTATCGGCCCTCGAGCTTTTTACACGGTCACCTCGGGGCATAAACAACCGTGTAATGCCCTTGGTACATAAATAACTATGATGTATCTGACATATAAACCATGGCAACGCTTAACCCCCGCTCGGGCGTTAAAAATGCTTAATGTAATGCCCTCGCGGGCATAAAGTAGTTGGTTTTGCCCCGGTATCTAAGCTGTAAAATGTCACTTTATGATCATGTAGGACATACGATTTTGTTAATATTCCTAACGACTGTAACTTTTTAATGCAAAAAATGGGTGGGAATAAAAACACCCAAGTAGAGAATTTTTATATTTTCTTTTAAGTTTGTTTTATACGAAAAAGCTTGCTCAAACATACACAATGTTGAAAACTGCACTAATAAGAGGTAATTTATCACTCGAGGCGAACTAAAAGCATGTTTTTATTATACCTTTATTGTGCCATATACATTTTCGCCAAGAATTGTAAATCACTCTGTATATTTATTTATTTCCTATTAATGGTACAATAATTTTTCATGTTACAGAAGATCAAAAGATTCAGATCAGAAGATTGAATGTGGAAATCATATGGAAATCCATATCTTACAATTCAGCTCTACCCTAAAGCCAAGTTTCCATTATGAGATTCATATTATAAGTTAATTTTGTCCAATAATTTTGCTAGGAGTTGTTGTTTTCTAGAGAAAATTTGTTTTTAACAGATAATTTTGTGTAAACTTGTCACTTGAAGTCAATAAACGGCAATAAACGGCAACAGTCGCTATTTTTCTACCGAACGCCTGGCAAAACCTCGTGGAACCGCAGGGTTCCGTGGAACCGCAGGGTTCCGTGGAACCCTGGCTGAGATACGCTGCCCTAGATGTTATGGTACTCATTTCGTATACACCTGTAGATATTACGCTACCTTAACTCACTCATAATGCACTTTGTGGAAGTTTCTAATAAAAAAATGGGCCGCAGGAATTAAAACAACGACACCATGAATGTATAAATTATAACGTTTTAAGCGTCATTTTAATCCTGGACATGTTGACTGCATCGGCCATCTCGGGTTATTTCCATATAATATGCAAATGTACATCACTTTTTAATTTTATTCTGTGATCAATACTTAACAGACTTATGTGCGACTAAATGAAACCGTTTTAATATCACGGATGACATTTTAAATAAAGCTCAGCGTCTTTTCTGCTTAATATACAATGGACGTAAAAACGTGTATTTTTATAATTACTTATTAAGAGAACCGTTAAAGAAGATACACTGTTTTGCGCTTGGAGCTTAACTTTAAAATTAACCTGTTTTCCAATCATAACGACAAACGTTGCTGAGATTTTAAAGTTTTAGATACACGGTAAATTGGCTAGGTACATTTGTTTAGTGTATATAATTGCAAAATGTTATGACGGTAACATAGTGCATTGTAGACTTGTTGAGCATGACTCTTTTACGGTTAAAACCTTTAGTCTCTGCCGAATGTAAAAATATGTGGAAAGCAGGTTTTCTTAACAACCTTACAGTTACCTTAAATCCAATTGCAAAATTAACTTGCTATTAACTTGCAATAGTTTCTTTTATAGTCTTCTTCTTTTGCGGTTGTCCATACTCTCATACTCTTGTGATACTCTCATACTCTTTTCGGAAAAACTCATTTCTGAATGTTGTTATGCTATGCCACATGTACAGTGCAGCAACGCCGGATGTGGGACTGTGGGGGCCCCTGGGCACAAAAACTGTGGGGGCCTTGGACAGAAAAGCTGTGGGGCCCTGGGCAGAAACGCACTGCAGTGGCCCTGTACAGTGTGTTCATTATTATATGCTGTGGGCCAAAAAGCGGTCCAAAATTTAATTACTCGTAAATCCAAAAATATTTAGTCAATACAAATATTTCTTTAAATACGGATTGTTGTATTGTGAAAAAACCATAATAAAATCGCAATAAAGAACATTTTAATCCGATGTTACTTTATGTTAATTTTAGGGCTATGTGTTTCTTATAATATCTGTCCAATTTAATGAGAAATTAAAGGTGTATTAAAATCAATAGGCAATCACATTTGATTGTTTTGGTAAAAAATCTGATGTGGCTAGGCACATGACTTTATCATACCATATATTAATAGTTTAGCTGCATGAGATTCTATTTGATCGAGATCAGCCACGTCTGCATTAAAATAAAACTACTAAAACTAGACAGATATTTTGATTATATTTACAGTATGTAATATCAAAACATCAGTATTTGACGCTACCTACTGTCATTAGAATCACAATATTTGACAAATCCTGGCTAACTAGTTTTAATACTATAGTGTCTTAATGCAGTACGAGCGATCTCAATGAAATAGAATTTGCTCATGCGGCTAAACTATTTATTTTACCAAAAAATGTCATAGTCATAAATTATTCAGAATTTCCTCTACATTAATTTATTATTTAACTATTTCGATTAAATTCTAGAAATAGTGGCTTATTTGCAAACTATTTCAAAAATGCTAAGACTAAACCTCCAGTTCCTTTGGACCCTTTTCAGCAGAAAGCTTGTCAGCTCTAAGTTTCGTCATGATACTTCTATTATGGAGTTTCGTCCTCTAGTAGGACGTGTTTCTCCTCCTCATCGCATTCTCCATGCAGTTGCCTGTTGAATTGACGTTTCGCAACCGCTGACGTTCTGAATACTGTCAATAGTTTCAAAATATCCTGGCTACCTACTATTAATGCAGACACGATTTCGATCAAATAGAATTTGCTCCTGCAGCTAAACTATTAATTTGACGAAAAAATGTTATAGACATAAATTATACAAAATGTCCTCTACTTTAATTTATTATCTATCGATTTTGACGAAATTACAGAAATGGCGGCTCATTTGCAAAATCGCTGAAAAATGCTAAGAGTAAATAGCCAGTTGCTTTGGACCCTTTTGAACCAAAAGCTTTTCAGCTCTAAGCTTAGTCATGAAACTTCTAAATATGAGCTTTCGTCCCGATACCTTTAGTAGTTTGTCCGGAATCGTTTTTTTTTTGTTTACTGACAAAATAGCTAATATAAAAATAAACTAAATTGCACGTTTGTAACAAGTTTACACAGGCACGACAAATCTAAATGTGTTAGTACCTGAGTTATCTTAATTAAAGATTATAGTGAAACCTTTGCCAACTTTTCGTTTTGTTATGGAAGGCATGTTTGATTGCGAATGTGAATAATAATGATATATCTTTTGATTATTATTGCAAAGATTGAATCAGAGCTGGAATCAGTTTTTTTGTATTCCTTTTTATTTTTTATAGAATTTTTAAATGAAGAGCATTTCCAACATCAGCCTAGACACTGAATACATTGTGTTGCTCTCCGTTTTTTGATCTGACCGCCAGACAACTGAAACCAAACTGTCATAATTTTAATTCAAAGATGTTTATTTTAGTTCCAAAACACAACAACAATAATACGAAAATAGTTTCCAAAAAATCTACAGCCCAACAAGTGTGGTATAATATGTAAAATAGAAGCAAGAAAAATCATTCTAAAAAGTTTCTTCGCCATCTTTAAACATAACTCAAGTAAGCCATTGGAGTTGTCATGTCAGTGCAATGTTATTGTTGCAACTTCCAACTCCACTGCTTTTTTGAGTTAAAACAGTAAAAATTATGTTTTAAGTTTATTCCTTCCATACTACAAAAATACTTGTAAAGTACGACACTATAAAACCTCTGCTGTTCTTTTTGCCAAAAACCGAAAAGATGTCATTACCTACCTTATTTCAATACCCCTTACATTTCACAATAAATAACTCTGACATTATTATAAATAATCAAAGTATTCAAGATGGTGATATCCAGGCGGGATGCAAATTTTAAGTAAATCAAAAATTATGTATTATTATAAATGTTGCATAGCCATACATAATAGTACATTATTTGACGAGCACATAACTACCGATATAAATCGCGAGCATGAAGTTTATACGCAAGCCGTAGGCGAGCGTATAAAGATGCGAGCGATTTATATCAATTGTGTGCGAGTCGAATACGGCGTTTTATCTACGACTCATAGATAAATTCCATGTTATATCAAATCTTTTAAATGTATTTGTCAATGGTGGCGATTTGTCATTATTATACAACGCTAGTGTCATTATAATCATTCGCGCGCATTATGAGGGGGTTTACGTATACAATGAACTTATTATATGTGAGTCGTAGGAAAGTAACACACCATTGGATTGCAAATATGGCATTTTTAAATCTTCATAATATAACACATTATTGGAAATTTGAGTAATTGAAAATTACAGTACATTCAATTATCTATTTTAATTATTTTATAGTTTTATTTGTGGCCACCTAGATTTTATTGCTGTCATGTTCAGGTTTTATTTTTGTGTAATTTTGTTTTTAGTTCCCTGAAGAGCCACAATGTACTGGCGAAATATTGGAATAAATAAGAAAGTTCTAACTAGTTGGCACTTATATTTGAGGCTCTATTAACCGAATAATAACACGGTTTTCCGTTATATTATTTCCAATGTAGATTGGCCTGTTGGGATAGTCCATCTTTGGTATAATGTTTCCATAGAGACAATATTCACCATATTATTTATAAACACTAGTAAATTTAACTTAATCATGCCATTTCTGTATTGTTCCAGGAGCTATGCCCGTCCAGCGTCCAGTTCCAGTCTGGCTCCTATTCCTGTCGACACTGCTATGCGTTAATAGCAAGGAGATGTTCGAACAAGGCGGAAGAGGAGATGGTCGTTACTTGGACGCTAGGTCAGGGCGGGACTCAGAACGTTCGATACGAAAAATATTGGATACTAATAGCATTCGTTTTGGCAGGCGTAGTGACCTACCACCGATACCAGGCCGTCTTCTGTACGATGTCGACCAGGACGACATCCAACGCATCCAACGGGCGAGTAACCACCACATGCGCTTCGGCAAGGCAGGAAGTCAATTTCTACGATTCGGGCGATCACAAAACGACACCCCAATTGAAGGAGTCCCCCGATATAACCGAGGAAACAATCACTTCCTTAGGCTTGGAAGAGATAGCGGAGGAAGCTATATGCGGTTCGGAAGAGGCGATAATTACATGCGATTCGGGCGATCGGGAAATCAAAAGTACATGAGGTTCGGTAGGAACCCTTTCAAGAATAATCCCGAAAATCGCTTAAAAAGGGATACGTCAGAATCGAGGAAGTCAGGTAATTTTATGAGATTTGGAAGGGGCGATTACGAGGAAGATGTCGAAGGGGTAGATGATGGCCTGGATTATCCTAGCCGAGAGTTTGATGATGTACCCTTGGCCACGTTTCTTAACGAGATCGCCTGCAAGATGGACAATGCCAACTGCGATAAACAATAGGGAATTCCCAAGACGCACACACTGGATGCAATTAAACTTTTTATTGTAACATAAGGCATACGGATTCTTTTCAAGTGGCTGGAAGAATCAGTATTACGATGTCTAATTATTAATGAGTGTTCTATATATTTTGTAAACTCTATTATATAAATGAATATAGACATAGTTCATCTGTGTTATAAGAATCAATGAGGATAATAATAAATATGTATTAGGATTTTAATGTTTTATTTAATTTCGAATCCCTACCTTCTCGAACGTATATAAATATTTACTCAATAAATAATTGATGATATACAGGGTGTCCATAAATTGGCCGAAAACATACACGAAGTGATATTATTGGCAAAATTCTGGGTCGGCAATATTTATATTAAAATATTGCAGCGTTATTCTTATATGCTCAAGAGTAATTTTAAAGAAACATACATTGGTAACACCGAATCCAAGTAGTATTAAAGATTTGAAATAACACACAATGTGTAATAGACCAACGAATCAAAATGTTAAGTATAAGTATTTATTATTTTTTTCTAATTAACGTTTTCCATAACAAATCAGCATGCACCGTAACTGTTCAAATTAAAAACCGTCTATTTCTAAACACAGCTGCAATCTTTGCGGAATCATTTGAATGACTCGTTCAAGTCTTAAGGCGGAATAACAATAATAATAAACTTTATTGTCGACAAAAGTTGCATAAAATATTCATAATGTAATATATAAAAAAACGTGATGCGTTTTGTGGAGGCGTAGCATACACGTTTTCTTTGAAAATCCCTTAACAAAAAATCAGAGGAATTGAGCTCGGGTGATCTCGCGCCCATAAACTGACACATCCTCGACCAATTGATCTGTTTTGGAAGTGTACATCCAACCAATGCCTACATTCCGAGTATTATGAGCAGGAGCTCAATCATGAATGTACATCATATTGTGCCGCATTTTCAATAGAATGTCTTCAATAATCTGTGCAGAAAGAATAAGTTATTCATCGGCATTTAGACGATTTGGTAGGTAAATTGGCCCAACAACTCTGTGATTTATTATATCCCGCCGAACATTAATCGTAGCCTTATTTGTTGACCATATTCATAAAAAGGTTTTAATCAGCCCGATGCATAGTGGCCTGAAATAACGAAAATTTGGCCTAAATTCTGAAACTTGGTAGCTAAGGGGTTTTGAGGTCGCCAAAAGTGATTACATCAAACTGGCGGATTCAATTTGGCGGACGACTGCATTAAAATGTGTTTTGAATTAGTTGAAACGTGACCATTTAGGGGATTTCAATGTCCCTGATTATGAATCCGAACTAGAAATTTCACAAAACGAAATGGCGGATCCCAAATAGTGGACGACTACATCGAAACATGTTTAGATTTACTTGAAACGTGACCTGCTTGGGGGGGTTTGAGGTCGCTGATTTTTGGTGAACTAACCTGTTTTCTTTCATATAGGATACAAAACTAAACTGGTGACCCCGACAAGAGTGAAGCATGAAGGCAAACGGCGAGACTTCGCAACAATGTGTTCACCAAAATCTCACACACGGCGAGTGTCCGCAGCAACTTCAGCAAGGTACTTTTGAAACCAACAAGCTCACTATGCGATCCCCGCCATTTTGGTCAGAAAAACCGGCATTATGGTTGTCGCAATTAGAAAGCCAATTTCATTTAAGTGGTGTCACTAGAGATGAGACAAAATTTGCCTACGTGATATCACAACTGGAAAGCAAGTACGCAGTTGAAGTAGAAGACATTATCATCCATCCACCAGATTTGCAAAAATACGATACCATCAAACGTGAACTAATTCATCGCTTATCAACTTGGCAAGAATAACGAATTTTACAGTTGCTGGAACACGAGGAAATTGGTGACAAGAAAGCGTCACAATTTTTACGTCACTTGCGAAGTCTAGCAGGAAAAATGGTACCGGACAACTTTGTAAGAACCTTATGGTTAAATAGGCTCCCAAGTCAAGTTCGCGCCATTCTGGTTAAGGTTGGTTTACACGCTCATTCCATTTGCGCAAATTGGCTTGTACAAATCGATTTGCACAGTTAAATCGTTGCGTGTAAACGCTGGCATGAAGTTTCCGCAAGCCAAAAATCTTGGCTTGCGTAAAATCTGTCGTGACAGAAAATCGGCTTGTGGTTGGTGCTTTGGCTTGAGCGTGTAAACGGGGCACAAGCCTCAGTTCCAACTTTGAGCATGCATATCAGTAGTTAATCGAACTCGTCGACTGTTGACAGCACGTAACCTACGTGAAAGATGTTTGTTTGCTGACAGCAGCTGACAGCACGTTGTCATTTACCAAAATCTTAATTTGTAGTCGTACCTATTCCGTTTAAAAATCGAAAAAAATTCTGTGAGTTTATAGGTATATACACAATATATAAAACGAGTAAACTTGTCTTATGACACCTTTCCTGTTTTGTATATTTATATAACTTTTTCCGAACTATGAAAAAGGACCTAAATTGTCCGAAATATAGGATAAGGAACAAAAAATTAAAAACAAAAAGATATTTGACTAATTTCCCACTATATGTTTTCTCGTTCAATAACACAGTTAATTTTCAAATTACATAGTTCTAATCTTTTCCATATTTATGAAAAAGTAACAGTACAGAGTATAGTTACCGCAACGCTAAGACGGCCGCGTATAATAGTTTAAGAAAAAATTAAACTCTTCGAACCAGAGTCAAATAGGGAAAATATAGTGAACAAAAATGAACTCTTTGGGCACCCCCTACCGAAGGAACTTAAAATAAAGTGTTAGCATCGCAAAAATTGGGTTCCGGAGAAGAAGATATGTATGTTCCAAATTTATGGTACTTTGGTCCATGCGTAAGTAGTTGCAAAAATCGTCTGGTTGACGACGTAATTCAGCAATTGAATTGACATGAGAAAGCAGATTTCTTTTTAGTAACCAATGTTTAGACCATTTCCTTTTGTCTACTTTCGATTTCCTAATTTTCATATTATAGGTACAAATGGCAGCAGTTGCAACAACTAGTTCTTGGTTCTCCAGTTTTGAAATACTGTAGTATAAACACAGTAAATACCACGTTTCGTGACGATTCTCCATAGTTAACTGATTCACATTTGCACCAACTAAACTGAACGTGTGAACGCGATCATTTCATTCAGTTCAACTGCACAAATTGGCTTGCGCAAACCAGTTTGTGCAAATGGCATGATCGTGTAAACGGACCTTTACACAAGGTACAACTCAGCTTGATGAGGTCGCACAGCTAGCAGCTTCAATAGCTCAATCTGACGAAGTCACTGAGCTGACCAGACAGGTGGCCCAATTGACCAAACCGGTATCGTCTACGAAGGCATATCAAAGCTTTAGAAAACCACGCAGCAGAAGCAGCAGTAGTAATCGAGAAAATAATCTATGCTGGTATCATTACCGTTTTGCTGAGAAGTCAAAAAAATGTGTTCCGCCGTGCCATTTCAATGCCAGTAGTTTGGGAAACGAAGACAGCAGTCGTCCAGTCCGGCGGTAAACGACTGCAGCCACCCAACTCCAAGCCGCCTTTATGTTATCGACAAGAACTACAAAACGCAATATTTGATAGATACAGGTTCCGTTTTGTGTTTTTCCTGGACAGCTACTCAAACAAAAACGGACCCGTACGGATTATGAACTATTCACAGTCAATACTGGCATTATATCCACATATGCATCGGTTAGTTTATCATCAGACTTTGGACTTCTACGCGAATTTGTATGGCGTTTTGTTGTTGCAGATGTGATAAAGCCTATCATAGGAGCAGACTTTCTAAGTAATTTCGGATTGATTGTGGATATGGCAAACAAACGATTAATAGATCCTCTAACTGGACTCAGAGCAAATGCGACACGATGTATCTATGGTTTTGCGAGTGTTAAGTCTCTCAGCGGCAATTCGAAGTACCATAAACTTCTAGAAGGTTTTCAGGAGCTAACTCGACCTGATGGGCTACTTCGAAGTGCTGGACATACTACAATGCATCATATTCGCACTTCCCCAGGACCACCAGTCGCTTGCAAACCGAGGCGACTATCTGCAGAGAAGTTATTGGTTGCCAAACGAGAGTTCGACGCAATGGTAAAGTTAGGCATTGCACGACCATCAGACAGTTGTTGGGCATCACCATTGCATCTGGTGCCCACGAAAAACGGTGAATGGCGTCCATGTGGAGACCACTCAACGCTCGCACAATTCCGGACAGGTATCCAGTAAGCATATTCAGGACTTTACACATTGCTTACTCGGTAGAACAATTACTAAAATTGATTGAGTTAAACCGTACAACCAAATTAGAAAGGTTCCTGAAGATATTTCTAAGACTGCAATTACAACTTCTTTTGGAATGTTTGAATTTCCCTACATGACCTTTGGACTTAGAAATGCGGCTCAAACGTTTCAACGCTTCATTGATGATGTATTGCGTGGATTAGATTTCTGATATGCATATATTGATGACATACTGGCGAGTTGCATCTCAGAAGAACAGCATTTAGACCATCAAAAAAATTTATTCGAGTGTTTAAAGGATTATGGTATCTTAATAAATACCAATAAATGTGTTTTTGGTGTATATCAAATTGAGTTTCTGGGATTTTCTGTTTCAAGCGAAGGTTTATAACCATTAGTAGAAAAAGTCGAAGCAATACAAACATTTTCGCTACCAGCCAAAATTAAGCAACTCAGACGATTTTTAGGTATGATAAAATTTTATAGAAGATTTTGCAATCTTTGCAATCTCCCTTGAATAAGCTGTTTGAGAAAAACGAGACCAACAACCAAGACATTGTTCAGATCTGGAGAAAGCTTTCGATAGTAAGAACAGTCTGGCAATGGCAGCACTACTTGCTCACCCAGATCCCGCAGCTCAGTTGGCCATAGTAACAGATGCGTCGATTACCGCGATGGGAGCAGTAGTCCAGCAAAATTCTGGAAATGGCTGGCAACCTTTAGCTTTCTACAGCACGAAATGTTTTCCTGCTCAATCCAAATACAGTGCATTTGACAGAGAACTAGCTGCAATATATTATGGTATTAAATATTTTCCGTTTATGTTAGAAGGGAGGCAGTTCTCAATTTTTACGGATCAGGAAACCATTGACTTTTGCTTTCAGTCAAAAACCTGAAAAAGCATCACCGAGGCAGTTCAGATATCTCGACTTCATCGGACAATTTTCGACAGATATGATACATTAGTGGAAACGATAATTGGCAAAGTTGCAGGAAGAAGATGATGAATTGATGATGTTGCTCACGCACTGTTCTTCACTTAACTACGTAACGGTACTACGAAAACATTTCGAAGAGTTACAACCAGGTCCTGGGGCTCGATATGGAAGTAGTAGGGTATTTATATTCAAAGATGCCCAGAATGTATCCCACGTTTTTATTAGAAACCAATCTGCTGGTGGATTGCAACCACCTTACGAGGGACCTTTTCCTGTTATAAGAAGAAGGGACAAGCAAAAAAACTGTTTCTATACGTGGCAAGGAGATGACCAGCTTATATGTTAGCAGAAGAGCCAGACCTGAACTCGAGACAAGAGCCGTTGATACATCAACAGTCTCCTCCGACGAAGATCACCTGCACACGAATACAGCGACATCAAGCAAGCCTACACGTTCCGGGAGAATAGTGAGATTTCCCGAAAGATTTTCGCAGGGATAAAATTTTAGTTCTGTTAGTTTTATTCGTTTTTATATTAAACTCAAGAAGGGAATGTTGTAGTGACCTATGACATGAATGAAGAAACCTAGCAACAAATATAGAGAGTTTTGAGGTGGATGTAAATAAACACTTCTACTTTTAATAAAGTGTCAATAAAAACTCCTAAACCTTCTGTTCGATTTTCGATAAGCTCGTTGAAAATAATCGATAATGGTAGCAGCGCACTATGCGCCATTTTGGTTTATTACTGTGACTGACTGCGTTGTAATTGTGCATGAACTCCACTCTTGTTTAATAAACTAATATGTGTACTTTCATATACGATACAGAGCTTAACTGCATCCAAAACTAAAAGAAAAATGACTTTTGGCCAACAATCCGGTACTTCCAGACCAAAGTGCAATGCTAATTATTGTGAGGACTAAATGCGTCATCTCTTGAAAACGTACACTTGTTCACTCCAAAGAATACGCTGCAAAATACCATCCTCGTCACGAATTCTATTTAAAATTGTGGTGCAAAAATGTAACCACGACATGTTATCATTTTCATAGAAGGGCTGAAATTTGGAAACATAATATGGACGAAGAAGTTGTTTTTTTTTTGTAAAACCTAATAAGCAGTTTTGTTGCTGGAGACAAAAATGCTGCAGAAATGCTGCAGCTAATTGCTAATGCGAGGTACTAATGGAGGGTACTAATGGGAAGATCTTCATGCGTATGGTTCTAAAACTTGTTCTTCCAGTTGTATTGAGCGCCTTTGCCTTTGTCGACCAGCCTTCACTTTTGTTCGGACAAAGGAACCTCTAGTTCTGCTCTTTTAGCATTTCTCTTATAACATTTTAGATTATAGATTGTCCACTCAAAATTATGCGAAGAATATCGCCACGTGTAGCTTTTCCGCCAATGTATACACACCTGAATACAATCAATGCACTAAACAGTAACGATACTTGCAGTGTCGTTTAATTCAATTTTCAACAAGAAATATGTATGTTTATTTTATAAGAACATCCTAACGTACCTACAATGTATTTTTTTTATAATTTTTAGTAATATAATTTCAGATATCTAACCGCTATTTAAGAACAAGTTCAGTATTGACACGAGCTTTGCAGCCAATGCGCCAAACGTCACTCACAGAACGTCGTAAACATAGCTTTCGTATAGGCCTGTCTGGCCGTAACAGTATTGAATTTCAAAGTTACTAGAAATGTTCCAATGGGACACCAATGGACTAGATGTACGCCTCATATCGATGAATCCAATATTCTGCAGAAGAGCAGTGAGCTGTGAATTATCAGGATGCAAGCGGAATCGCGGTATTCATGAATTGCTGCATCTTCAACCATTTGATTGTTTAGAAGTCATTTATACAGAAATATAATAAAACAGAAACAGAACATTTATTTTACGACTGGTCTGGACAAGGGTTACATAAATAATTATACACAACACTTTTAGTCAACAACTTAACAACTAGTGGTATTGAGGCAAGAATCCTCAATACCATAAGTCAAAATTTTTTGTGAAGCTAACATATTATCGACTATGAGGAGAGTTCTAGAAAAGTTATACAGTGTTCAAATTATAAGATCAAAGTTAAAGTTGAGAAAATTACTAAGTCTGCTTTTTCAAATGACACCCTATCGTATGAATGCATTTTGAAATTTTATGGAAAATGTTTTCAACCCGGCGCTGCACCAGCACGGGCTGAACCACCTACTACCACTCTTATGACGACTCTTTAGTGGAAGCCTGGCACTGAAATACGTACCAGAGTCCTGGAAAAAGGTTAAGGTGCTCTTTATACCACAGGGAAAGGACCTTACTCAGCCCAAAAGGTATAGATTCATATGTCTCACGTCGTTTTTACTAAAGACGATGGAGAAGTTTATTGAAAGGCAGATTACGGAAACCTTGCTCACAACGAGGCCACTGCACCCCTATCAACACGCAGGAAAATCATGCGACTCGGCCCTACATCACCTGGTGACAAGGATTGAGTATTCGCTGAACAACCTGGACGTGGCGCTGGCTACTTTCCTTGACATCCAGGGTGCCTTTGACAATACCACAATCCGCACCATTCGAGCTGTCAATGATCATGGAGTGGAACCCACGATAAGTCAGTCCAGGGCAGGCCCTAGGCGGTAGGCAAGGTAGGGAACTGCCTACGGCGGCAATGTTTAGGGGCGGCAAAACCAACTGAACTACAATAAAAAAGCTCTAAAATATTGCCTGAATCTAGAAAATAAAGGAATAGTAAAATACAATCAAATACAATCGGAATTGACGGGTTTCAGGCCATTCGTATATTTTAAGGTGCATAGCAGCCAATAATAGACATACTTAAATAAAATAGCTCATTAACTTTTATAAAGAATTAAGATCGGATATATTTGACAACGTTATCATAGAAGCTGAAAAGTTAGCTAACGATATAATAGTATACTACTAGAAACGGGGCAGACCTAATAGGTCTGCGCATCGCCTAGACGGGTAGAACGCCGATGCGGGTAGAACGCCGATGCGGGTACAACGCCAATTCGGGTAGATCGCCGATCTGGGTACATCGCCGATCCGGGTAGATCGCAGATCCGGGTAGATCGCCGAACCGGGCAGATCGCCGATCAGAGCAGATCGCCGATCCGGGCAGATCGCCGATTCGGGCAGATCGCCAATCCGGGTAGATCGCTGATTCGGGTAGACCGCCGATCTGGGCAGATCTCCGATCCGGGTAGAACCCGGTCCGGGTAGATCGCCGAATTGGCAGATCGCCGAACCGGGTAGTTCGCTGATCCAGGTAGATCGCCGATAAGGATAGATCGCCGATCCGCGTATATCGCTGATTCGGTACAGCAAAGTACTTTGTATATTGTGTATATCGCCGAAATCTGTAGGTTCTCACCGATCTGTCGTTCTGGGCAAAGTCGCGCAAGCGTGACTTTGCCGTATACAGTGCTCGCAATAATTATTTAACATTTTGACACCCAAAAATTGATTTTCAAAATGTTTGAAAAATAAAAGAACACAAATCTAAAACAACCAAGTAAAAAGGTTTCATATGTTTTTTTTGCTTTCATTCAAAGCGTAAAACGAATGTGTGAGCCTTTTTGTCAGGGAATAACCTCCTTATTTTTGAATTATAAACAGGGATCTTATAAAAACATTTTTTGTTATTTTGAAGGAAACAAACATGTTTTTTATAAAATGATGTCTTTAACAGAACAATGTTTTTAAACACTACGCAAAAAACATGTTCTAAACATGAAACAAAACATGTTTTAAATCACATACAAAAAAAACAGAATAAAAACATCACGCAAAAATTTTATTTGTCAGCATCCTTTTCATCAAACTGTTTAAACATGTTTAAACAAAATAGTTCAAACAAAGTATTATGTTAAAACACCGTTTTAAACAAACTGAAAACAACGGTTTTAAACATAACAACTGTTGGTATAAACAATTAATCAAAATTTGTCAGAAGTGCCGAAACAATTAAAGGGAAAGAATTTTCAAAGAATTTTCTAACAGTTTTTTTTTGTTTTAAAGAAGGCATCAGGTAAATATATTTATAATATATACGGTGTTCATTTTTATTAAGAACTTGGTAACATTTTTTTCTAATACAACACGCTGTATATTTTTACATTTTTTAATTCCAAGATCAATTCTTAGAATTTTTTATGGTAATAATTTTTTTTAGTTATAAGCAATTAATTAAAACTCATGAAACTGCATTTTAACCAAACGAATTAAAAATTTAAAACAAAATAAGAAAAAGTAACAAAAAAATTAAATAGAATTAAATTAAAAGTTGAAACTGCCAAATTAAATTAAATTTGTATGTATGTGGAGACACATTCTTAATTTGGGGTTTTGCTTATAATTAAAAAATAACGAATTTTATTAAAAATAATACCTACAAAAAATTATGTATTTTATAAAATGTTTTTTAACGGAACAATGTTTTTAAACACTACGCAAAAAAATTCTAAACTTGAAATAAAACATGTTTTAAATCACACACAAATAAAACAGAGATTGAAACACGCAAATATTTTATTTGTCGGCATTTTAATCGGCGTCTTTTCATTCCTTATTTTACTTGGTAAAAAACAACTGAACAAAAGCTGTTCAAATTTCGGTAGTTTTAAAAACGTTTAAAACACAACACAACAAACTATTTAAACATTTTTAAAACAAAATACTTCTAACAAAGTATTTGTTTAAAGCACTGTTTTAAAACAAACTGTTTTAAACATAACAACCGTTGGTGTAAACAATTAATCAAAATTTGTACCGAATAAATAAAATTTTCTAACAGGTTTTTGTTTGTTTTAAAGTGGCTATCAGCTAAATGTATTTTTAATATACAGTGTGTCTCACGGGACGTTGGATTGTATGGGTACTTTTGTTACTTATTAGAGATAGAAGGTCGGCTAATTTGCAAAGTAGTGCATATGTGCCCTTTCATAATCTGTTCAGAAAACAGTTGAGTTCCAAATGGCTTCCAAGCTACTTTGAAAACCCAAAAAACGTTATTTTTTTAATTATGGTCGTAACTTCTTTATTTGTGATCCTATCAAAAAGGCATTTTTTTATTATAAAGGCACTCTTTTGTCTACAATTTGATTTTGATTTGTCAGTTTAAAATTTAAAACACACAAATGACAAATATGTCCTTTTGTTCAAATAATAATAATAATCTAGTTGCATAAATTGGGAGACATAAAACCAGCGACGGTGGCGCCCAACTATCACGACAACTATGATGGTAATAATAACCAAAAACAACGTCGATCAGCACCCTTAACTTTGTTATAAAGATATAACAATCAAGTAAACTTGCCGAATGTAGTGTTTTCGTAATAAACACAATAAGTTAACAAATAACCAATCTATCATAGAACCACCACCATATTGATGAATCGCAGCGCCACCTATAGTCCGTGATTTCCCCGAATATAAACATTTGTAGTGTATTGCAGTTACCTGTAATACGTGCGTTACCGACTGTTATGTATTGTACTATAGATATTACAGGTAACTCTACTATCTTAGTTACCGACCGTATGTATGTAGCATAGGACATGCGGAACCGAATGTTGTACCGTAACTAAGTGAAGCGAATACAATAAACATTATAGTAGTGTTAGTTTCATTTGATAAACACAATATTAAAATAAATAACATGTTCTTTACCAACCAACTGGATTTTGATGACAATAATTATTGTCCTTGAAGGAAAGTAGATCACTGTTTAGTATTAATGGTATTATCCTTGATTATACCATAATAATGACCCATGCAACAAAGACTATCGTAACTCAAGTGCAATCCCTATGTAGTTACTATAGTCTTCGGTGCATGGGTCGAATTATATAACCAAGAGTATTATACATACTTACCTATTGTATTAATTTACTAATGTATGCATAAACTACTATTTGTTTAATGCAAGTTTGACAATGTTTGTAGAAAATCTGAATACATCCTGTATTAATTTTATGAGAACATAATATCAAAGAATATAAAAAAACAACATTTAAAAATTGATTAGACGTTTATTTGAAAAAGTTCCATTGTAAAGATTGTATGCAATTATAAAAACATTAATTCAGATAAATATAAGGTCATTATAAATGCTTGTAGTCGAAGTATGCCATGAAATCAAATGTAAATATTGCTGGTTGCCGCTCTATTTGAATCAAACCACTGTTAATGTAAGAATGTATAGGTTATAAAAAACCATTTACAAAGCTAACAAAAATAAGTTTAGTATATTTGGTTGCATATGTGGTGCAAGACATTTTTTGCGCACATAGTACATGCCATTTTGAGTAAAGTATCATATACAAAACAAAAATAAATCAAGATTCATAACAAAACAATGCCAAAACGAAGAAACAATAATATACGAAAGCCATAAAAATACAAAATAAATAAATGTAGGAATAAACAAACAAATCCATAAATAAACTTTCAACTAACACTTTTAACATTTAATTAATAAAACATTGGTTACCTTTGAGTTTTCTGCCAATTAAATATCATTTTGAGTAAAAGTTTAAAACACATATTAAACAATGGGAAAACCAGCAATGTAGACCAAACAGTATCATATTACAATAATAAAAAGTAAATAAACTAAAGAACAGAAATTAAATGCAAAAATAAATCGAATAAAAATAAAAATATCAAATTAGTCCATATGAAACATTACCATTTACAGTTTTTTTTAGCAAAGTAAATGTTATTCTAAATAAAAAGTTTCCTTTGAAGTTAAGTATTTGTTTTTCAATTCTTTATAGAGTTACAGAAATGTAAACTACTAATAACAAAGCAAATAAAATTAAAATTTATCACAAACAATAAAAGTACAAAGAAATCCCATGGAACTGTAAGTGTTCTTTTTTTAGAAAGTACATGTCATTCTGTGTGACGTATGATTATTCATAAAATTACAGAAGTATGATATATTAGCAAAACAAAGGAAAATGAAAATTCATATCAAACTAAAAAAACAAAGATAAAATAACACATGAGAGCCATAAAAATAATAAAAAATAAATTTAAGAATAAACAAAGAAATCCATAAATAAACGTTTTTTTCGCTGAGTAAAATGGGGCATATGGAGTTAAATTTGTATTTTCATCTAAATTTCTAAACCAAATTGGGAGAACATTTAAATATGAACACTTGATTAATAAAAATTTGGATGCAATTATCAAAAAGTGAATACTAACAAATACTACAATCAAATTTAATATTTAAGTATGTTTTAATTTATAAAAACAGATACTTATAAAAACCAAAATGCTAGCTGCAATAAAAAACAGCTTGGTTTCTCAATTCCTTAAAAAGTTACTTAAAAGTACAAAGAAATCCCATGGAACTTTAAGTGTTCTTTTTTTAGAAAGTACATGTCATTCTATGATTATTCATAAAATTACAGAAGTATGATATATTAGCAAAACGAAGATAAAATAACACATGAGAACCATAAAAATAACAAAAAATAAATAAATTTAAGAATAAACGAAGAAATCCATAAATAAACTTTCAACTAAAACTTTTTACTGAGTAAAAACTTGAATGAGAGCATTTGATTAGAAAAAAATTTAATACAATTTTCAAAAAGTGAATATTACAAATTCTGCAATAAAAGTTTAATATTTAAGTTTTAATTTATAAAATCAGATTACTATAAAGACAGAAATGCTAGCTGCAATAAAAAACAGCTTGCTTTCTCAATTCCATAAAAAGTTAATCATTAAAAATATTACCAAAATAGAAATCTCAAAAATACTCAAATCAATATACTCAACCACCGTTCTTCAATACAAAATAATTACACCCCATTTAAAAATATTCTAAGCAATGTTTTCTCTTCACCTTTTCTATATATCTTAATATTTTTTACAATTCGTCCTTACTAATAAAAAAAAAGGCTAGAGGAGATGTTCTTTATCAAACAGTTTATTTTATATTTTCCTCTTATGTTTTCTAAATTTATGCAAGTTTTTAGTAGGTCAAACCTGATGTGGCAAAGAGGATAGGCAATTAATTATTTACCACCCCATGTCGCTGAAATTTGTAT
This sequence comes from Melinopterus prodromus, assembly GCA_964023965.1. Taxonomy (NCBI): domain Eukaryota; kingdom Metazoa; phylum Arthropoda; class Insecta; order Coleoptera; family Scarabaeidae; genus Melinopterus; species Melinopterus prodromus. Next base: position 44,475,869 of record OZ030394.1, read on the forward strand.
AATTTAATAAATTATCTCTACTTCAAATGAATTGATATTATGTAAAACTTCCACGTTTTTCATCTTCGTAAGACTATAATGGAATAAGTTTAATATAACTTATAAAAACAATAACTGAACTAAACTTTAAGTGGCAGTGATTATTTCAATTATTCTATTGATACTCTGACACAGCCCATATTATATTTTACTTTTATAATCTACATATTTCTGTCACCATTTTAATGTCCCATAATAATTACTTTTTAAAGGTTTTCGCTCGTACACTTTTCCACGGATTTGTTTCTCTCTTTCTTCATATTACTCCAATACTGCTGTTTTCGTGTTCCTCAAACATTTCTATTCATATTGTCTGGTCCAAATCGCAGACTTTTCAAGCACGTTTTCCACGTACTCCTCGTTGATCTTGCATTGGGCCACACAGTCTTCATCGAAGATTTTTGTTGAACTGGCTACCTAGTAAATTGGTAAAAAATAAAATTAAAATATGAATTTAATAAACAAATAAATCCCCATGATTTTTGTTTGTTTTTTAAAAGTTTTTCTGAGTAAAAAGATTGATATATGGTTATTTTGTTACAAAAGTTTGAAATATTAGCAAAACAAAGGAAAATACAAAATGAAAATTCATATCAAACTATGCAAAAGCGAAAACAAAATAAATAAAAAAGGAAACCATAAAAATAATAATTTTAAGAACAAATAAATCCATAAATCTGAATAAATATGAACAAAATAAGCAGATTCTGTTGTTTTCACTTTGATCAAAAAAATTACACATCAAAATACATACCAAAGTTGTTTCCGCACACTTCTTTTTTGAAGGTTAGACTCGTCGACGTATCACCATTTGTCGATCTTTCGCTTTTGGCAATTCAAGCATTAATTCTCTCGGACAATTCGGGGATGCAGTTTGAACTTTGCCTTTGTGCGACTCCCTTGGTGCTTTCCGGAGAGGTCTTCCGTGTGGCCTTCCGTGAACGTAGCGCCTAAAGAAGCTCTTTGAACTGTCATCTTTATATTTTCATCGACCTCGATCCTCTTCGATTAAGCCTATCCACCAGAATACATTCACTGTCACTTTCCGCATCTCTAACCAACCAACGGCCATCTCGATATAGTCTACGATGGCACTTTCGATAAAAGAACTTGCTTTCGTCAATTTCTACAATCATGGACGTGCGATCTTCGTTTAAGCCACCAATTCTCGTAGGGTTATCATCGATTTCGCTCGGAAAGTCGATTACCGTGTAAATAGAATCTGGTCCAAGGTTTACATTTTGAAAAATACCCTTCCGAGAGCTATTCCTCGTCTGTATGGAAATCTTTTGCACAAGCGTTGCTATAGCCAAACGACTCTGAAAAAAAGGAATTGGTTCTATTGATGGACGTGGCATATTTATTTAAATCAACAAAACAAAATCCACAGGTAATCTAACCTCAAACTTCTTCCGTGCAGGAAAATGGTGTTTAAGCCAAATCAGGCTCCTCTCTGACACAACTCACTGTCTTTTAACGTATCACTTGAATTAAGATGCCCGGTAACCAGTAATAAACACCTAGAAAAGGCTCGAAAACACAATCGGCTACATACACGTTGTCTGTTATGATACACGCTTGAACTAAGCGTCATATTAATGGTTCTTCTTCTTCTTTGGTATATGAAGCGTGTTATAGCCATTCAAATGGCAGTCGCAGCCAATGTAGATGAATATTTATATGCATTGTACCTTGTATATGCCTTGTATGTTGTATGATCTAAGCCCAGAGATCTAAGCTTTGTCACGCGGTCTTGCCTTACATTTTGCATGGTTGTTTGTTTTGACAGATCGGTAGCACCAACCGACTTAACTTAGGGTCTTTTCATCTACAATGATAGTTATCAATTCAAGCTCCTAAAAGGCACTAATTCCCTAACGTACCTAAAATCGCAAAGAACAATCGGTTTAGTTAAACATTTCCTTGTTTGTCGGGCGTTGTCCATTGCAGGGGATTCTGATTGAGGTCGGGTGGAAAACGTACATTTTTACGCTACAAAAGCCATGATTTTCCCCGGCATATATCCATTATTTTCCGTTGGAAATTCTTCAAACTAAACCTAATTATAGTCGCGTAGTTACCCGGGATCGCCTGCGACAACATTTTATAACATTTTCTGGCCGCTATAGCCTTTTCGAACAAAACGATTCCAGCGAAACGAAGAGCGTTGTCATTGTAAGATTGCAAACACCGGAACTGTCATATTATTGAGCCGTCGTCATGGAGACTCTAGTAGAAGTACAGTCACAAAACGAAAACCATAAATTTACTCAAATTGAAGGAAAAAAAATACAAAAACTGGGCAAAATATCGACAAATAGATTGGCCTACGCGATAGTGCCGAACGGAGTGTACCCACTCCAAAAAATTTTTGCAATGTAATTCAAACAGCGAAATTGTCGTACGTCGATTTTTCGCTAAAAATTGAAAGAAATGGGCGCTAAATCCGCAATTCGCGAGTCTACACAGCAGCGAAACGGCATTTTAAAGGCAAAACCGCGGCCGCGGCCGCGGTTTTGCGATTTTCGCGAAGAAAGTCGCGAAAATCCAACCAATTGTTACTTCATGATCTGAAATTTAGTAAATTAAGATTTGACGAGCACATAATTAAGGATAACAATCGCGAGCATGAAGTTTACACGCGAGCCGTAGGCGAGCGTGTAATCATGCGAGCGATTTATATCCGTCATGTGCGAGTCAAATACGACTCGATATCTACGACTCATAAATTGCATTTTATGCAATAGTATATTACATTACAAGAGCTGTAACTAGCATATTACGTGCGAGTGGAAAGTTAACATACGAGCCGCGAAGCGGCGAGTTTTGTTATTTTTCACGAGCACGTTATATGCGTGTACAGCTCGAGTATTGTACATAATTTTACCTACGACCGACAATTTCAATAAATTGTATCACAAATGTCAAATAAATAAAGGTAAGGATATTTGACGAGTGACAATATTTGACGGTATTCGCGCGACATCTATTGCAACTACGGAGAACTTTGTCTGAAGTGTCGACCGAAAATTCCAATACAAATTCAACATAAATGTTCATGAGCATGCAATATATGTTACAGCTCGAGTATTGCACTTACCTACGACCGAAAATTTCAATAAATATAAATAGTACCAAAAACGACACATAATTAATCAAAGTATTCGCGCGACATCTGTCATTATGACATTAGGTCGTGCGTAAAAAACACAAACGCACAGCCAAAAGCACACGGTTGTTATAAGCGATTTACGAGCGAAGCAGTCTGTGACGTAAGCGACGTTTACGCATACGGTCGTAGGTAAAATATTTTAAATGTATTTGTCAATGATGGCGAGGCGAACTGTCAAATACCTGTCATCCACGTAGGTTTTGACAAACTTTGACACTAGCATTGTATAATGATGACAGTTCGTTCAAATAATTATTTAAACGAACTGTCATTATTATACAAGGCTAGTGTCATTATAATCATTGGCGCGTATAATGATGGGGATTATATAGTCATAGATACGTATGCAATGAACTTATTATATGTGAGTCGTAGATAAAAAATATAATATGAAAGTGTACTGTAGTGTTAAGTGATCCTATACAAAAATCAAAAGAGAAATATTAAATAGTCCTAACGACCCTTTTGAGTATTTATACGATATCCACAAACTTAAAGAAGATATTAAAGTAAAAATGAATTACTGGTACAATCCAAAGATATGGAAACCGCTTTAAAAGTGGGCGATTCCTCCATCTTAACGGTTTAGAATTTGTCGCCGAAATGGTAATCTAGTTAATTTTTATTTGGGTAGACACGTATTTGCCCGCCTATAAAAATAATATCACAATGTTGCTGAGTCTTTGATGATATTATTATTGAAATTAATTAAAAACTATCAATTATTAAAAAATTCGCCATGAAATGCTTGCATCAATATCTCCAAAAATATTACTCTTAGAAGAACAAATTGTACATCATATTAAAGAGACAATTTTCATGAAGATTTGGGTACATGATAAATAAAGATTTACTTAAAATATTGAAAGATTTAGATTTGGGAAAATGTAAAGAACGGAGATATTATGTCAATATCTATTCTGTCAAAACGACAGAAGTTTGCTGATGATAGGTGACTTAACAATGTAGATATTGACATAATATTTCGGTTCTAAAACCCCGTTTTTTAACCTTCTCCCAAATCTACATCTTTCCCTATATTTAAGTAATTCTTTTCATCTTTAATATGGTGTACATTTTGTCCTGCTAAGCTTAATACTTTCGGAGATATTTGATGCAAGTATTTCATGACAGATTTCACTGATAATCACTTTTAATAATCACATTTTGATGATATTATTGGTACTATTTTCATAGTCGGGCGAATTAATTATGATCTTAAATGATTTTGCGTCCATAGACCTTGTTTCCAGAAGGTCCAGTTGACGTTTTTAAATTCATTCCCTTCCTTAACATTGGGCCAAATTTAAACATTTCTTAGCAGATTTTTTCTAACCCTGCCTATAACTGTTGCTATCGGAGTGGGCGATAGACAGGTTGCTAAACTAAAAGTATTAAAAAAAGTACTTAACGACCATGTCTACTTAAAATTGTCTTAATGGGTTAGCAATGAAGGCCACTGAATATGAATTGAGAATATAATTTTTGTATAATAGATCTGAAAGAAGTTATTTGCAAATTTGCAGAAAAAAGGTTCGAAAGAGGTTATTTCAAGTTAGGGTTAAACTTTATATATTGTACTAGTATTTATTATTCTTTGTTGTTTTAAAAGTATTGTTTGTACTAGTATAATCTCCAAAGGATGTGCTCTTAATACAAATAAATTTCGTAAATATTGTGTGCGCGTTGACTGAATTTTTCTGGATCATAGTTTTTGTAGAAATCTGTTTTTTTGTATGAGTCATTTTGGAGTTAGGGGGCCGGCGCTGTTGAGGTTTGCCTACGGCGGCAAAATCGCTAGGGCCGGCCCTGGTGCGTGCCATAATTACTACAAAATCCTGACAAAGTTTATCGGCATCTCCAATAACGTGCTCAAACTTACAAATACCTTACAAATAATAAATACATTAAATTTTTCGGAGTTTATGTTTTTGTATGAAATGAGCAACCATCACGACCATGACCATCCGCCAGAAATAATACTCTTGACTTACGAACTGCAGCCGTATCCTTTGTTTTAACATTTTCCATCCTGGTGGAGTTACCGGTAGTATCTTGTGGCTCATTAAGTTGCAACGACGATAATGGCGTTAATGATGCTGCGGGGTAAGCACAGCACTGGTACTTTTATTGATGGCGGTTATCTTAATAGCAATGGTGTCATGGATTCTATTCGTCATACTATCAACTTTGTTTTAATTGTATCACTATTCTGTCTTTGCAGCATTTTCATAGTTTTTGTCAACCGCACAGATAGAAATTTGATAGTTTTTTTCAGATAGTTTGCTTTGTTTATCAAGTTGAACACTATATTGAACACTATTGCTTTTAATTTCGCGGCGCAATTTAAACGGTAACTTGTTGACGCTAACAAAAGACTCATCCAGATCTTCATCATTGTCTGGTTTATCATTTAACTGCATAAGCGCCGCATTCAGCGCGCGTTTTAATTTAGTCCGAGGGTTTTCTTCGTTACCCGAAACATTTATACCTAACTACTTTTAGTTTATTAATCTCGGATTCACTTAATTTGGGATACATTATGATAGTCTAAAATATCGCGATAATGTAAACAATACTTACACCTTACCAGTTAAAATAGCGCAAACAAAGACTTTTTACTGCTTTTTACTAATATGTGAGACGAAAATCTGCACTCTCTTAAGCCCCGATAACACTCACTACCAACTGGACCACTACACACTAATTAATCTTTTGTTATTCCCTTTTGGAATTTCTCTGTGACTCGTGGGACACGAGTTGTCTGGCAGGTGTACTACTTTAAAAAAAAAAATATTTAAAAAAGGAACATTTAGAATTGACAGCTGTGACCACTAGACACAGTGGTCTCTCCCACAACATCTTTCATAAGGTTTGTGTTGAAATTTCTCACCTCTTAGTTTCTCACAACTGTTTAGTGTATGGAATAAACCTCTTCAAGTACAGATTACACGTTAATTTGGTTAATTGCACAAAAACTTGTCAAGTTGACGTCTTATGTTGAAGTCTAGTGTTCAGTATATTTTTGACTCACATTATATGAGTACCTACATTAAGCGAAATACGTATAAGTAGGTAAGAAAACTGTTGTAGATATTTAATACTAATTGTATGCTTAGAAAATATACTTTTTATCATAGATACCTTCTAATAATTTTTATTATAAATCATAGTATGAGCTTTTTTGTATTTGTGAACATTTCAAATAAATGTGTTTTAACGTCATGTATTTTCTTCCATTTTTAAAGAGCCTGTTATACCAAACACAGTTTAATACACAAAAATGTATTAAATTTTAAACATTATTTTAAGATGAATTAATTGTGACGGTTACAAATTTTTTGTCTGGTCCCACACTCATGTTAGGCATTAAATATCGTGAAAATGAAAACATTTCAAATTCAATAGCTTATTGCCAAAAAGCGAAAAGAGTAAACGGGCTAATTTTTATAGTAGAAGCCCTTTGCATACAAGTTTATAAATAAAAAATATTGAATGAACACGGTACCAAAGCGACTCATAAGTAAAGTTTTTAAATAATGTCTGGTTCGCTCACAAATTGCTGACTTACAAATTGCTGCCATTTCTTAACCAAATAAAATAGTACATCCAGAACATAGGGAGAAAAACTAAAGAAATTAATATTTTCTAAAATAGTTTGTTGTTCGCAGGACTATGTGCGCTCGCTTTTGTGCTTCTTTTAAAAATACACGTACATGGTGCATACATAATTTCTAATTTTTTTTTATTGTCAGAAAATAATAAACAAAAATTTAAGCGCTATTCTCAAAAAAAAATATATAAATTAACTAATATTCTACTACGAATAAACAATTAAACATTATTTTAACTCGGGCTCAAAGATTCCGCCTTGCGCTGCAAGATGTATCCGAGCCGTTTGTAAAAGTTGTCCCTCCCGCCAGAGAGCGTTTCGGCTGTTACAGTGTTGGCAGCTTCTGTAATTTTTGCTCTCAACTCCTGTGAATTATGTGCCCTATTGACTTCATCAACATAAATGCTATTTTTTAGATAACCCCACAAGAAAAAATCGTTCGGAGACAGATCAGGTGATCTTGGGGGCCAACGAATGTCGCCTGTCCCACTATTAAGACGGTGAGGAAATCCGGTTGTTAAAAACTCTCGCACCCTGGCCGCGTTATGAGCAGGACAGCCGTCTTGCTGAAACCAATCATCATCTGATCTACTCCGGGAAGGTTATAAATGGCGGGAAGTTCTTGCACTTCCAGCAAAGTAAGGTACTTCTGGGCGTAAAGAGATCCATCGATAAAGAATGGACCAACCAAAATATTGCCTAGAATACCAGCATAACATTTAGTTTTTCGGGATATTGAGTACGGCAAGCATAACTTCGGTGCTGATTTTGTTGGGCCCAATATCGAAGAATGGGAGGATTATGTTTACCATGTAACGGAAAAGTCGATTCATCAGTAAAAATAATATTTTGTATAAAATTTTCATCTGCGTTCGCCTTTTCTATTGCAGTTTCACAAAACTCCATTCTACTTATACTGTCCTCTGCGAAGGGTACCTGAGTCTTTGGGTACTTATAACTCCGGAAATAACCCTTCTTCAGAGCCTTAGCAACGGTTTTGTTCCTCGTTCCAATTCCTCGCCAATCCCTCGAGTGGATTTCTTGTTGTCCAGTACTACAGAACCGCAGATTAGTACATCCTGTCGTTCTTTTGCCTCAATTTCTTATGGACTTACTTCCCTTGGATGACAAGTACCGCAGCTCTTTAGACAAAGATCTTTCAAATTGATGCACAATATTGAAAGTGGTTTGTCTGCACGGGATAGGTCTGCCTTCAAAAGTGATTGCAAACAAATCCACGCACTGTTGCCCCGAATTGCCACCGTAGTACCACTTGATGATCTGAAGCTGTTCTAGCGGATGAAGCGCTGTTAGATCTGCGATAGATCTGCCGTTGCGTGCATGTGCTCCGAAACGCAAAACCAGACGGACCTGACCAGACCTGCTCTCCCACCAGTCGGCAGTCCCACTATAATTAGCTGCCCCAGTCAACCGAAGGGACGTTGGCAGTATTGTCGCGTGACATGCTAGTTTCTATAGAGTTATGCCTAATTTTTGCGGACACAATCATATGTATTTCCACGTAAAGAATTGACTAAATAAGACAGCATGAATTTTGAATGACTTTGTATTTTAAACAGTTGTCTTATATCTATGAACAGTGTAAAATATAAACTATACATAAAACTAAATAAAACATTAAATAAAATATACAGTCTACATGAATTTCGATGAATGCAGTTAAATTTATACATACGTATAATAAATATTTGATTCAAAATTTTACGACATAAACAATAACAAGACATCGGCATATGTTGGAAATGAAAAACTATATTTAGCGTTTCAAGTAATCAACTTTAAAGGGAATTTATATATGATTAGTAGATGTATGTGTAACTCACGTTTGGTTGGATTGCGAAGCATAAAAAATGTGAAATATCTTTGAAATTCTATTTTAGAAGCCAAACGGAAACAGCATACTGCGCGTGATAAAATTTGTGAGAAATCATCAACAATTCCGGTGTTTATTTAAATACTTTAGGTATAGAATGTAAAGCGCAACACATAATATGTAATACGAATTGTAGTTTGATTAACAATTTCCTGAAAGTCAGCCTGTGTCAAACAAAGTTTGCATTTGATATTACACACATTTTGTCCGAATTCGAATTCATACATGTGGTGATTAATGGTAATACATACACTATACAGGGTACAAATAAATTAGGGTTTTTTAATATTATAATATATGTTCATGCTTTATGCTTCGTTACTTTATATTTTTAGAGAATTTTTGAATTTAGAGAAGAGTATGAATGTAAATAATTGAATGGCGCTTAGTTTCCTAAGTCAGCATCCAACAATCATTTATTTGTATAAAAGTATTAAATAGTATATTTTAAATCCATCCAGTACGTATCTTTCCAGATAACTTTGATCTTCCTGAACCTCCAGACATGGATACAAATTTTTCAGGCGCTGGTACGTCAATTGTATCTACTACAGGCACATCCTTTCTAGCAGTTTTTGCCGTCTTTTCCTTCTTAATTGCGCTTCCCGTGGTTTTAACATCTTTTCCTTTAACTACTTCTTGTGCTTCTTTGGCAATATCTTTCTGCTTGTGTCCTTCTTCTGCTGGAATATCTTTAGGTTCTTTCCTTTCTGTTGGTTCATTTTCTTCTGCATCAATTTTATTTTGTGGAGGAGGAGGCGGAGGTCCTTTCTTCAATGACTTTACTGATGCCACAGAGCTTTTTCTTGGAACCTGTGGTGCAGCATCTGTAGGTTGTTCGGTTGAGGACAGAATTTCTGCTGATTTGTCTAGAGCCTATTTGTAAATAAAACAATTGTGTAAGTAGTGGTCACAAGGTAATGCCTAATGTCATGCCCGTAATTACGTAAAATATTACACAAGGAGGAATTATAAGAGTAAGCCACGTTAACACATTATATTGTTAATGCTACGGAACGAAGGATGCTACAACAAATGTATAGATGAAGAAAGACATAACGCCTCTACTCTTCATTGTAGTAATTATATATTAGTTTAAGCCATCGATATGAAGTAAATTGATATGACCGAGGCTTTTTTGACATCTTTTGACATTTAAAAGTTTTTATGTGAAAACCGGTCATTAAGTTTTTTACTTTATCATCCTCAGTATGATAACGTTTCGTAGAAGTGGTAACAACCTAACATTTCCTATAATATAACCATTTTTTTTATTATTTGTTTTAAATACATATTTCTCAAAAAGCAACACAAAAAACGTTGATGTCACTCCCGCCAAAAACTACATAGCGCGACTGGCTCACATGTGACGGCGACGCTCCGCCTTCGGTGACGCGCCGCATCACGTCGCGCTATTCCGTAATTTCGGCACTTGTGACATAAATATTATTCTAATAAAAGTACCTAGTGTCAAAAGCTGATGCTTTGACAATACCTACTGTCAATAGTATCAAAATATCTGTCAAATCCTGACGAACTAGTTTAATTTGAATGCAGACACGATTTATCTCAATCAAATAGATTCTCATGAAGCTGAACTATTAATTTTATATATTGTATGATAAAGTCATGTGCCTGGCCACATCAAATTTTTTTTGCACAAAAAAGTTTATTATTTCACTATTTTGACGAAATTACTGAAATGGCAGCTCATTTGGAAAATCCTTGAAATATGTTTGGAGGACACATCCACTCCCTTTTGAACGAAAAGTTTTACAGCTCTAAGTTTGGTCATAAAACTTCTAAATATGAACAATGCTTTAATCATACTGCGTATGATAAAGTAATAATGTGATAAAAATACTATTACGATCCTTACGTATAGATATATCCACATTTTTATATCTGATACTTAATCAGCAACCATTGAAATGCAAGTTACTCAGTCAGCCATACCATTCTGATATTTCAATGTTTTTTCAAAGTTGTTAATAATATACCTACACATACAAGATTTTTGGTCATTTTGAACTTAAGCTTCTAGGTAAATTTTGGTGACACAACCTTTGCAATTTTTCAAATGATCAAATATAATGATTCGTTCTTACATAGTTGAGGAACAAGCACACTTTGATATTTAAGATATGAGGAAGAGATTTTAAAAATAAAACCACAATGACAGTACCTTGAACATGTGATGGGAATGTACGACTGGGAAGGAAGTGCGCGTGTCGCCAGAATTAACGCGGGAGGGATATAAAAAATAACATGGAAGAGAAGATGGCGGAGACTTGGAAGTTAAAAATTAAGATTTTTATTTGGTAATAGGTATGTATACGCAATTTAAAAAAAATGTAATAATTATATACGGTAGTAATTATGTTATATATTATTATTACAATTGTTACAACGCCACGGAAGGGAAGAATCGGCTGCATGAGATTTTCGAAGATTTACGAGGATTTTTGAGTACTCACCTCAAGTAAACCCTCTGATCCTCCAGAAGGAGTAGAACTTCTTCTGAGAAGTTCAGGTGGTGAAGCTAACCTATCAGTTGGTTGGGTCTGGGCGACATCTGGTGAGGTACCAATTAGCGTCTTATCATCTTCCGTTTTAAATTGATCAGGTTCCTCCGAAAAAGTCGAAGTGGCCGATATTGGCGACAGAGGCCGTTTGGACTTCACTTTGTCGCCGTCGGTCTATTTTTCGCGGAGAGGAAGGGTTATAAAAATTCTGTTTACGCGAATACTGTAAACATAACTCACCACGATCTTTAAGCTGTCAGCGGAGTCAGTAATAGCAACGTCCTCTTTGGAAGCGTGAGGTTCGGCAGGCATATGTGTATCGGCTTGACCTGAAATTTTGAATATTAAAAGTTAGTCGTGCAAAAAGAGGTGTTAGTGAATTTGGTAAGTCTCTTGATATAAGGTAGGTCTAACATTTCAATATCAAATATAGGTATATGATATTTAATAACTGGAAGAAACCAACAAAACTGTCATAACTTTAAATACATTCATGTGTATTTGATGCACATTTAAGAAGTGGAACTTTTTACCATTCATATAAGTTTAATTTTTTAAACTATGTATATTATAATTCAAATATAATCTTCAAATAGACTTTTTACTTTGTAAGTAATGTGCGTATATTTGGCCCAATAACTGCGAAAACACATTGGTGCCTTGATTGAATAGTGCAAACTATCAATTTTGATATTATAATTTCCTATATTCATATGAAAGTTTACAGTTTACGTTACCAGGGCACAGTGAACGCAAATGTTATTTAACACGGTAAAATTATGTTTACAGAAAAACCTACTGTCGAATTTAATGTAGTACATAACAGCATAGGGTGGTTTTTATTTTAAAACTAAAATACAATAATATCCATTCGCCTTGTGAACGAAAACGGTTTTTTGTGCTTCCATTGTACCACTCAGATATTTAATATAAGGGTAAATCCATCTGAAGTGGTCCAGAGGTGGTAGCTCAACTATTTAAGAAAAAATTCAAATGTATTTATTTTTGCTATTTTTGCCTCATCGAATAAAACATTTTAAACATTGGTGTGTGTTCATATTAAACTAAATAACTTTGTTTGCGTTTGTCATAGACTATAGAGAGTTGAAATTAAAAAAAAAAACATTCCATTCGAAGCTATCTGCATTCCAAGCTATCTGCTAAATATACACTAATTATATATATACTAATTCGTATTTTTTTTTCGATGTCGCTCGTGCGTTAAAAAGTCTCATCTATATCATTCATCGCTGTTTTTAATACACTTGTTGGTTACCTAACTACATGTCTGTTCTAATACACAGAAAATACCGTTCACGTACGATACAATGTATTGGACCAGATGTGTCAGCAGTAGTTTTTATCACTGAGTTATCGGACTTAACTGGTCCGATACAAAACACTATACCCGAATGGTGATTTCTTCGTGTTGGAACAAACCTCGCATAACCTTATGTGCATGCACATAAAAGGTTCTGAATAAAAAAAAAATAAATAAATAAATAAAGTATGCAATATGTAGTAATAAATAATAACAATAAAGATTCGAGGGTCATTGCAGGTAGCAGTCAAAGATAATGACAATTATAGAATTAAGAAGAGGTACTATTTTAGTGTGAAAATATAGATAATTTTATATAAAACATGTTATACAAAACAACCTATAAAAGTTGTGACCCCCATATTTCTGGAACAGGCGCCGCTTCTGATAAGTTCCACAATATCTTTGGTGAGCTAGGAAACGACAGCAGAACATTGGGTACATTTTTAAACAAGTGCGTATTTTTACTATTATTATTATTAGTACTTTTACTACGCTTTTCTTAACTTATCTTAACACTTCTTCTTTTTTTTGTTACTACGACTATAATAATCGATATTTTTCATACTTTCCAATGTCCAATCGAGTTGAAATTTTGCATGTGGACAGATTTCGGGTGACAACGCATGATTTTTCAAAAGTTTGAAAATTTTTGGAAAATTTTCTAATCGATTTATTTATGTAATATTAAATAAAGTTCATTAATTTTAAATATTTTATATGATTTCACGAAAAAATATATAAGTATATACAGGGTCTCCCACGACGAGCTGCCATTAGAAGTATATGGAGAACCAAATGAAATGACAGATTGAAAATGTGTGAACTTATATTGTTGGACACGATCATCTCAACTAAAATATTTTGAGTTTTCGGTTACTTCCGGTTACACCGGAAATGATAACAACATTCATATTTCAAATGGAACATCCTGTATTTTATCGCATTTTTGAAATCTTCCTTAAATTTTAGATGAATTTTATGTTACGTTCCCTATACCTAACATGTGTCATTTTAAAGATTTTCATATTTTTGATTAAAAATGACCGCTGCACGGTTACTTTCATTTACTTATAAATTATCCCCTTTGACCGTTGGAAAAAAGTTGTCCGGCAAAATTGTTGTGAAGGTAACGTATTATCGACACATCGGTAGAACTCTTTTAAAAGTTATACAGGGTGTTCAAATTATAAGATCAAAGTTGAATTCGAGAAAAGTTCTAAAAGTCGATTTTTTCAAAGGGCAACCCTAACATATTAATCCATTTCTCAATTCTATGGAAAATTTTAAATCAACTTTGTGTACAATGTACTATACCTAAAATGTGCTTGTACCTACTGAAATCGATTTTTAAACATCACAGTAGAAATTGCAAACATCGCTAAATCTAGATTGCTTTTGAAAAAAATTTAACAATTTGGAATAAACACAACTTTATTAAACACGTTTCTAGGTAATTTTTCATTATAATTAATTTAGTAATTATAAACTTATAAGCCTACAATTAAGCACAATATTAAAAATAAAACAAAATCGTAAGGTAATAAAAAAATGCGTAATTCAATTTCAGTAACTGTTCAAAAACGCTACCGTTTTCCGCTAAACATGCATTAATTATTTTTATATTTTTAACGCATTATTGTTGGTGGCGTCCCTGATTAAGTTAGCACATAACCCATTGAAAGCAGCTGGAACTCTATCTTTCATGTTCTCCTTATCAATTATTGGGTTCTCATAAACTACGTCTTTAATAGCTCCCGAATTTAATAAATCCATTGGCGTCAAGTCGGGGGAATGCGGTGGATATTTGTATGGTCCATTAAGCGCATTCCAGCGATCGCCGATTATCGCTCGTTAAGCAAGCCTCTTACTGCAACTGTTATCTGCGCTGGAGCACCGTCCATTTGAAACCACCCTATAATGGAAGACCCAATAACTGATAAGGAGAACATGAAAGATAAAGTTCCAGCTGAGTTCAATGGGTTATGTGCTAACTCTATCAGAGACGCCACCAACAATAATATGGTAAAAGGAATAGTAGCATGTTTAGCGAAAAACGGAAACATTTTTGAGCAGTTACTGAAATAGAAAAATATAAAGTTTTGTTTTATTTTTAATATTATGTTTTATTGTACGCTTGTAATTTTATAAATATTAAACCAATGATAATGAAAAATGACCTAAAAAGGCTTATTTTATTAAAAAGTTCTGTTTATTCCAACTTGTTCAGTTGTTTTCAACGCAATCTAGATGTGGCAATATGTGCAATTTCCACTGTGATGTTTAAAAATCGATTAAGTAGGTACATGTACATCTTAGGTATAGGACATTGTTCACAAAGTTGATCTATATTTTCTATAGAATTCAGAAATGTATTCATATGTTAGGGTTGTCATTTGAAAAGATCTACTTTTAATACTATTCTCGAATTCAACTTTGATCTTATAATTTGAACACGCTGTATAACTTTTAGAAGAGTTCTACCGATGTGTCGGTAATACGTTACCTTCACAACAATTTCGCCGGACGACTTTTTTCCAACGGTCAAAGAGGATAATTTATAAGTAGTTGAAAGTAGCCGTACAGCTGTCATTTTTTAATGAAAATAATTAATTTCTCAAAAATGACACATGTTAGGTATAGGGAATGTTACATAAAATTGATCTAAAATTTAATGAAGATTTCAAAAATGCGATAAAATACAGGCTGTTCTATTTGAAATATAAAAGATGACATCATTTCCGGTGTAACCGGAAGTAACCGAAAACTCAAAATATTTTAGTTGAGACACTGTATAATACCTACATTTATTTAAAATACACGGTGGGCCAAAAAAACGGTAAAAATTTTTGATCACTCGTATTTCCTATAATATTTTGTCAATTCAAATATTTCTTTTAAAAACGAATTGCCTGTAGTGTGAAGATTGAAACCGTACCATATTCGCAATAACAGGACGTTTTAATCCACAGTTATGTTGCTTTGTGTTAGGCTATGCAACATTTCTGATAACATCGTGTCAATTTAATATGAAATGCAAGCTGTAATAAAATTAGCAGGTAATGATTTTTTTTCGTTTGGTCAAAAGGGACAGCAGAGATTTTATTGCATCGAATACAGGGTGATTTTTTTGCATACAGGGTGAAATTTTGAAACATCGGTTTTTGCTGGTTTTACTGAAAAAGAAGAAGTGGAATTGCGAATATGGTATGTTTTCAATCCTCACAACATAAGCAATTAGTCCTTCAAAGAAATGCTTGCTTTAATTTACTTAAAATCTTTGGAAATAGAAGTAATTGAACATTTGTACCGTTTTTTTTGCCCACAGTGTATATTATCAGCACGGCTTCCAAAAAGTATCTGGACAGCATTATCATCTGTTTCTAACCATGTACAGTATACAGTGAGCGCGTAAAGTATAGAAACATGTTAAAATCTCTGACACGGTTTATTTTTTAAAAAATCCTTTAACACGTCAATTTTTAATGATTAAAATATACATTTCTGTGAAAAGTTCAATTTCGGGCGTATAAATAATTTGAAATATTATTATTATTATTATTATTACTTGTACGTAATTGAACATGATTAGCAAAGAAGCATCGACCGACACTTGTTGACACTCAAAACAATGGATATGTCGGGAACGGTCTGAGTAAAATCAATGAAACACTTGGTTCATCCGCTAACGTTTCGCGTTTTATTGGTAAAGCTTCATCAGAACGGGTTAATTCTATAATGTCAAAGACAATAGTCAATATAATGAAACTCGTAAAACACAAAGAAAATAAAACGTGTCTATGTATAAGTGACTACAAATGATCAAAATTACTTACAGTGTTTTCGGAAACTATTAAGGGAGAACATCATGTCTCTTAAGCACATTCTAGCGACAGTCATTTGCAGTACAAAGCACAATAATAAATATTTGACACATAGGTCAGACACGTCAGTTTTTGTAAAGACGCATGGCTGCACCGGAGCACCGGAGCAACATACGTACGGGACAAGACGGGTGTGCATTAGCTGCTCATGCTCTAAATATGAACCACAATTTGATTTCAAAAATGTAAAACTTCTAACGACAGAAGACTAAAATCTACAGGAGAAAAGCCGCGGGCACATCAAGAAACGTATTAAAATATTGACTTCGGTCGAAAAAGCAGGTCAATGGCAAGCAAAATTACATAAAGAAGCAGTATTGAAGATCAAAAAGTATCGAAAGTTTAGTGTCAGATAGAAATGGAGAATAAAAAAATTGTTAGATTAAGTAATAGAAGATAGCATTAGCACCTCATATAATAAAAGCCACTAAAAGTACACCATTAATCGTAAAATTTGCATCAATATCTGCCTAAAACATGAAGTAATACCTGGGAGATTTTGGACCACATTACATAACACACTTAAAACCATAATACACTCATAAATAACGGTTATTGCCTCAGCATTATAACTCTGTGTAGGACCATAAGCACAGCGATATATCATATATTGGTGTATATATGTATATACCTCATCGTATATGCCGCATAATAAACGCTTCTATAAAAAACTTACCTTCTTGTTTCACATCTTCCGTCTTTGACGGTCCCTTTTCGTCTTCCTCGTCAATAACTTTAATGTCCTGCTCCAACTTCGGCCTCATAAACTTAGCGTACGCCATTCGAGCCTGTTTTGGAACCGCCGCTAAGTTGGGATTGTATTCTAAAATAAAAAAATCAAAATTGATTCGTTAGAAGTGATAAGTTTATCATCAAAGGAATTACCAAGTAATTTTTCATCCTCAACGACGAATGAGCCGCCAACACCTCCTACAATATGTCTCCTTAAACTCTGACGATTCTTCCTTATGGCTTCAGCTTCCTGGGTGGAGCCGATGGGATTCTGAATAATGGTGTTTCGTCGAACTAAATCATTCCAGTCTTTTCCACTTTTCCTGCGACCGATCACCTTTGCAATTTGGCTGAATACGTCTTTCGGTTCCTTTGTGGAGCTTACAAGATCTGATACTATTCCTTCCACTATACCAATGTGGAAGTCCTTCAGAAGCCGTCTTTCCATCACCTTGCCTTTCTTTCCTGTACCTATTTTAAAGCAATAACACATATCTTTCTTAACAAACCACACGTACGTTTGTTGTCGTCATACCTTTTTAAGTGGTAACGATGTCTCGTAATATATGTATTATTACATAATTTTACTACTGTTCATCTTAAGATAAAACTACACTTAAAAATAAAACTATGTTAGTAAATATTTTAGGGACCAGAGAAGATCCAGAGCAGCAATGATGATTGAATAAGAAAGGGCAATCATAATTGACAACCGCATGGGCCTGCTACTCCTGATAGTCCAATTTTATGTTGTTCTAACTATACCTTAGACTCGTCAAGCCAGCTATACACGTAACGATAAATGCTAATGATCGATTGCACTTATTTATTGACCTGCGATACCACTTTAAAAGGTATGGTCATACAAATAAATTGTAGTTCATAGAAAATACTTACAAGCCATATCATCTTTGGATAACGTTGGAGTTTTCATTCCATTTTGCCTTAAGATGTCGATGAGTTCGTATCTTAAAGTAGACACGTCTTGCCTAACTTCCATAATGTCATCCTCAGACACGCCGAATTCATCTCGTTTTCTCTGCTCTGCCGTTATGTACCTCCTTATCAACAACCTCATCATAAGTTCATGAGCCTCTCTGGCCTTTGACTTCGATTTTCCTGGAACGACTTCAGGCTTGCTGACACATTCGGCAGCTTTCATCATATTCTTTTTGGTAGGGACTAAATTGAAAGGTGGAGGTAGCGTATCTCCATCTTCAAAGTAACTTATCCACAAGCGAGTTCGAGCAAATTTCCATTCACTGTCTGCTCGTTCTGAAATTATCTGGTACGAATTGGACATCATGGCGATGAGCATGTTCAGTAAGACGATGACGTTGATCACGGAGTATGAACCGAACATGAGCAAAGCCCAGAATCTTGTAAAGCCCTTGATGCCGGTTAGTTCGAATGACACCAAATCGACGAGACCGAAACTCGCCCAAAATAGGGACTGAGATGTTTCAAATAAACTGTAAATGTGTAAGATGTGAGTAATTTCGAGAACGTTTGGATTTAAAGTTACTTTGCGTATCGCCTCCAGATGGAACAAGCCTTGTCTTGGTTGTCAAAATCTGGTAGACCACTCGGAAGGTGATAACACTTGTTTTTCTCCAATTCCGCATAATACCAAAGGAGTTGATTGAGACCTACAAAATCGTATGTGGTATTCACGTTCCATCTACCAGCCGTTACACGTCCTATATTCCTATCTCAGAGTGGTGCTTGTTAGTTAGCAATAGGCTGAATTTACCAAAACCTAGATTTTTGCATTTGTCGTAAGGTTAAGGTAAATTGATATTTCCAGTAACTATTTGTATAATATGCATATACAGGATCTCCCACGACGAGCTGCCATTAGAAGTATATGGAGAACCAAATAAGAGATTGAAATTTGTGGACTTATATTGTTGAACACGATCATCTCAACTAAAATATTTTAAGATTTCGGTTTCTTCCGGTTACACCGGAAATGATGTCAACTGTTATATTTCACATGGAACACCTTGTTATCACATTTTGGAAATCTCCATTAAATTTTAGATCATTTTAATGTTACATTCCATATACCTAAAATGTGTCATTTTTGAGATATTAATTTTTTTTTTCATTAAGGAATGACAGCTGCACGCGTTACCTTCAATTACTTATAAATTATCCCCTGTGACCGTTGGAAAAGTTGCCCGGCAAAATGGTTGTAAAGTTGGTAAACATATTATCGACACATCGGCAGTATTCTTCTAAAAGTTATACAGGCTGTTCAAATTATAAGATCAAAGTTGAATTCGACAAACGATTTTGTTTTATTTTTATTATTGTGTTTTATTGTAGGCTTACAATTTTATAAATACTAAAAAAACTTGTGTAATAAAGTTCTGTTTATTCCAAATTGTTCAG
This sequence comes from Melinopterus prodromus, assembly GCA_964023965.1. Lineage (NCBI taxonomy): Eukaryota > Metazoa > Arthropoda > Insecta > Coleoptera > Scarabaeidae > Melinopterus > Melinopterus prodromus. The sequence continues at coordinate 44,495,446 of OZ030394.1, forward strand.
TTGTGATGTTTACCGTGGTGTTTAAAAATCGTTTTCAGTAGGTACAAGTACATTTTAGGTATAGGACACAAAGTTGATCTAAAATTTTCCATAGAATTGAGAAATATATTCCTATGTTAGGGTTGCCATTTGAAAAAAAAAAAAACAACTTTTAGTAGTTTTCTCGAATTCAACTTTGATCTTATAATGTGAACATCCTGTATAAGTTTATAAGTTTTAGAAGAATTCTACTGATGTGTCGATAATATGTTACCTTCACAACAATTTTGCCGGACAACTTTTTTCCAACGGTGACAGAGGATAATTTATAAGTAATTGAAAGAAGCCATGCAGCTGTCACTTTTTAAAGAAAATAATTAATATCTCAAAAATGACACATGTTAGGTATAGGGAATGTAACATTAAATTTAATGAAGATTTAATAAATGAGATACGGGGTGTTCCATTTGAAATATAAAAGTTGACATTTTTTCCGCTTTAACCGGAAGTAACCGAAATCTCAAAATATTTTAGTTGAGACGATCGTGTCCAACAATATAAGTCCTCAAATTTTCAATCTCTCATTTCATTCGCTTCTCCATATACTACATATATTAATGGCTCGTCGTGAGAGCCCTATATATTATAAAACCTATTTGCGAAAGATGGATCAGATTACTATTACTACAGTCCTGGAACTTAAAATTTGTCTTATTAGCTACAAATAACTAATAACTTTTCTCATATTAATTGTTCATGTATATTTACGCCTATGCTTGCGGGCAATTAGCATCTTTCGTGTCCCCATAGAGACGCATAAAATTACAATTTCACATAGTACTGGACATTTTTTATATTTTGCCAATAGTTAAAAATGATTTTAACTATTCTAGATCACTAAATATCGCCATGCGAGTATTAATTAAAAGTTTTCAGATTTGAAAAAAAGGTTGTAAATTGATGGCACTCATTCCATTTGCAAAATGAATGACGTTATTGATTGGTGGTCAACATAAATGAGCTTGTAGCTAATGGCAAAATCTTTAAACGTTTGTTTTTGCTATACAAGAAATATTTGCGAATACCTCCTTAATAGCTGGTTGCCTAAAAACAAACGTTTTGTAGAAAAAAGCTTTTTAGAAAAAAAACGAAAATCCTTGGCATAGCTTAAGGCATTACAGATACATGATGCTTTGTGTCTTTAATTGCGATCGGAAACATCAATCGGTACATACACTGTACGTACTACATATCTTGACAGTGAGCGCACTGTCCCACTAAACCGTTGGTATCTAGTGATCTAAAAATCGATTCTTTATTTCTGCTTTATGCACGGTGGTAGAGAATATACAAATTAACAATGAATACAAAATAATAGAATAATACGTGTTATCTTTTAGGAATATATACATATTATTAGAACTAGTGTTCGTGGCTTACCAATCAAAATTAAATAAGTATTTAGGCATCAAATGTCTTCTTTTAATTTGCAATTAGATTATGTCAGTTTTAATTTTTTTGCCAATGTTGGTTGCGAACAAAGAAACTCTTATGCGCACCATTGGTATTATACAGTGTGTCCAGGAGAGTCCGCATCATATGGATTATTTTTTTATTATCGTTCTCAGAAAATTTTATTCATTATAAAAGTTGGCGGCTTGTATGAAACCAATACAGCAACAGCCAAATATGTAAATTTCGGTACCATATACCAAGCGATTCAGAATATGTGAATTTGTAATAAGAGTAAAGTATTTTTATTTACATTATTTTCAATAAACTTAATTTGAAAATGTTGTGTAGAAGTAAAGATTATATTCAAATATGAAGTCACGCCACCTATCTTAAAATTTTTATTTTTTGCTTTTTTAATTCTTACTTTTACGACAAATATTAGTCAATGCCAGTGACACTAATAGGTTCGCTTTAATCTATTTTTTATAAATTTAAATACATCTTTAAATTTTTTATTATTTGGTATAATGACTAATGTTCCTTTAGCGCAAAATTACTCGTTTTCTTGATGCAAAGTTGGTATTTCACCCTGTAGATAATAATAGTTCATTCAATAATTAATTCAGTTAATATTAATTACTTTGGATATGTTTATAATAGTACTTATCCATCTATAGCAAGCGGTTATTCGATGTTGCTGATATTTTCAATGAAAGACACCTGGACAACCAAATTACTCACTCAACCATTTCTAGGATAATCAGAAAATTCAAGCAGACTGGGTCTGTTGAAAATCTCTTTAAGAAACACCACTAAAAACATGTAGCCGAAAATAATGAAGCACGGTGTTGCAAGCGGTAATCGAGCATAGCACGACTTCGGCTTGACTAATTGCTTCTAACACCTAACGTAGTAAATCAACAGCACATACAAACATACAAAAACTGAACAAATATCACCTTTATAACCAAAATAACTACTAAAGTAAGGGCAAGAGACTATGGTATCCTGGTATGACTTCATTATTAACGATAAACTTTACATGAATATGTTGTTTAAAAGTAAAATTTAATAATTTCTAACCTAATTTCTGGTATAAAAAGTACACGACGGTGCTTTTAAAAAATGTTAACACGCTGTTCAGAAACTGAAGAAGTTAATCTACATTTAAATTTAACAAATAAAGCCCCAGATATTTGATTGTTCAAAATACCGAACAGTACATTGTTCTTAAAATGGTACTAATCGCGACATTTTACCGTAAAATTCCGGCTTTCTTGTGTCCGCCAACGGCTATTTTATGAAAAACCGTGCTATTTGACGTAAATGTTGCCTCGTCTATCCATAGAATATTAACAAAAAAAAATCTGGCCTCTTCCATTTCTCCCTCAAACCAGATCGCGAAGTCATACCTATGGCATCAGGTCTAATGTCATAGGTATGGTACTGATGCCATATTGTCTTTCCTTTGGTGTACTTATAAATTTCGCATGTTTTTTAAAGGTGATATTTGTTCAGTTTTAGTGCTGTTGGCTCACTGCATTGGATATGAGAAGCAATTTGTCTAAGTAAAGTCGTTCTATGCTCGATTACCGCTTGCATCACTGGTATATTTGCTTTCTTATTTCCGGTAATGTATTTTTGTGGTGTTTCTTAAAGAGATTTTCAACAGACCCAGTCTGCTTGAATTTTCTGATTATCCTAGAAATGGTTGAATGGGCAATTTGGTTGTCCGGGTGTTTTTCATTAAAAATATCAGCAACATCGAAATAATCGGTTTTCTGTAGATGGATAACTACTATTATAAACATATCCAAAGTCATTAATATTAATTGAATTAAAAGTAAGGCGCGGTCACGTATTAGTTATAGTATGATCTATTATTATCTTCAGGGTGAATTATCAACTTTGCATTAAGAAAATGAGTAATTTTGCACTAGTTCTAAATAAACATTAGTTATCATACAAAAATAATCAAACATATAAAAAATGTATTCAAATTTCTAAAAAATCAGTTAAAGCAAACATTTTAGTATTACTGGCATTGACTAATATTAGTCATAAAAGTACGAATTAAAAAGACAAAAAAAGAAAAATTTCAAGAAAGGTGGCTGTGATTTCATATTTGAATATAATGTTTTCTTCTAATCAACATTTCCAAATAAAGTTTATCGATAATCATGAAAATAAAAGTGCTTTACTCTTATTACAAATTCATATATTCTGAATCTCTTGCTATATGGTATCGAAAATTACATATTTGACTACTGCTCTATGGGTTTCTTACAAGCCGCCAACTTTTACAAAGAATAAAATTTTCTGAGAAATGGATAATAAAAAAAATCCATATAATGCGGACTTTCCTGGACACACTGTATAAATTTGGGTTCAGCATTTTCTCTGAGTAATTTGATATGGAACCAGCCATGATATGTAACAATCAGGTGGATAGATTTACTGAAAATTAGTTATTTTTGAGAATCTCATAAATCGCATGGTGCCATGGAAAACACAATTGTGAAAGAAATTTAACAGTAAAAAGTAAAAATAATCAAAATGTTTGATTGTCATTTAAATAATGTTTATGATTTTATTTATTGTGATGCGTTGACTACCATCGCCAATCAATTTCTGGTTTGCTTTACACTCTGATAACTGGGCTATTAAATTAATTAACCACCACTAATAAACTTTGAGGCTGCTTTTCTCGATTCTTATCTTCTGTAACCTAATCAAAATTTCATACAGGGGAATAGAGATGAAAAAATCCTACAGAAACAAAAAAAATAAAATAGAGGCTCACCTTTAAAACTGTTTTGGATGATGTCATTACACTCTAAGAAATTAATGAAATCTGAAAATTACTTGTTCGTATGCGTTGGTGTTCTAATGGCTTCACCCTTTTAGATTTTTGCTCTAGCACAAATATTACAAATATTAACAAAGGTATTGATTTTATCAGTTATTTCATTTTGTCTGTATGAATTACTCTTCTTTTTGTTGAAGATGAAAAGTATAATCCAACTTGACTACCTACATAGTTCAACTGTAGTTTTTACTTTATCATACGCAGTATGATGAAGTATTGTAATCGTGCCGAAAAAATCATTGAGATTTTAGCGGAAATAGGTCTTTATGGGTCCCCTGAAAATTTTTGACCAACGTACAAAAAATGTCTGTGTATGTGTGTGTGTGTGTGTGTGTATGTCTGTGTGTAAACGATTTTTGTGGCGACGATTCCGGAGAAACTACTAAAGGTATCGGAACGAAATTTCATATTTAGAAGTTTTGTTACTAAACTTAGAGCTGAAAAGCTTTTGGTTGAAAAGGGTCCAAAGGAATTGGTAGTTTATTCTAAGCCTTTTTGAAGGATTTTGCAAATAAGCCGCCATTTCTGTAATTTCGACAAAATAGTTAATTAATAAATAAAAGTTGAGGAAATTTTGAATAATTTATGCCTATGACATTTTTTGCTAAAATTAATAGTTTAGCTTCAAGAGCAAATTCTATTTGATCGAGATCGGTCTCATCTGCATTGATATGAAATTACATAGTTGCCAGGATTTTGACAAATATTTTTTTGTGTTGTCACATTCGAAAACAGCTGATCTCATCAGAGGTTGGAGAACCACTATGGAACGTTGCCGCTGTAGTGCGGCAAATTACAAAATACAAATTTCAAATAAAATAAGATCACCAATTTGATTGTTTGTTGATAAGAAATATCAACCCGTCTTTATATCTAATTCTAAAAACGATAAATTGAGAAAATTATAAATAAAGTATAGCGATGAGTGTAGTTTTATTTTAGTATGTTGGTAGGTATGTGTCATGAACAAATATAAATCTGTCAGAATTTGAATTACCTTTTTAAGGTGCGTTTTCATTAGTGATAATGGCAGTGGTAGCAGACGCCGTTATAGTATTTCCAATAGAAAATTGCTATTGACTCATGTTTATGTACATGCAAACTAATATGTGTCATTATCACGATATGTAAGAAATACTATAATTTTGTATTCTACCACCGGCATTAGCTACCATTACCTACCAATCGAAACGCACCTTGAAACTTGACGTTTCGTCAAAGTGGTACCAATCTAGCATTTAGTATACAGAAATCATTTATTTATTTTTCTTAAAAAGCAACACAATAAACGTTGATGTCGCTCCTGCCAAAAACTAGGTAGCGCGACTCGCTCACATGCGACGGCGATACTACGCCTTCGGTGACGCGCCGCATCACCGCTCGTCGCGCTATTCCGTACTTTCGGCATTTGTGACATAAATAACTATTATTCTAATGACGTAGTGTAGGTAGTGTCAAATGCTGATGCTTTGACAATACCTACGATTTATCTCAATAGAATAGATTCTCATGCAGCTAAACTATTAATTTTATATATTGTATGATAAAGTCATGTGCCTGGCGACATCAGATTTCTTACAATTGTTGACCCTCTCCTCGCCCGATTTCAGCAGCGTCCCGTCTTGAGGTTGGGCAAGTCAGCGGCGCAACTTTTGCAAAACGAAAATCTTTATATCCATATTTTTTTGCTATTTTATTTCTATTTTTTTACTAAAAAACCAATTTTTTTGCTTTGTTAGTTTTCGAGATACCTAGGCTCCGCTGACGTGCCGATAACTCTGAGGCGCACTATGTCAAAATAAATGAATTTGAAAAATGTGAGTAGCATATATTTTGTTGCTAATTTTTTTTTCCAAAAAAGATTTGTTTTTGCTTTGTTAGTGTCTGAGATATAGGGGTGCGCCGCCGACGTGCTGGCAACTAAGCGTGCACTATGTAAAACCAAATGAATTTGAAAATACAAAGGGCCTATATTTTTTTGCTAATTTTTTCCAAAAATCATTTTTTTGCATTGTTTGTATCAGAGATATAGGTGTGCCCCGCAGTGAACAACCTATATTTTTTAATCAAAGTATAGAAGATGGTGATATACAGGCTGGATGTAAATTTTAAATAAATTAAAAATTACAGCCACAACCATCTTCTATAATTTGATTAATTTCATCATTACGGTAAGTCCGTATCATACGCTATGTTCGTATATTCATTTCTAGCTGTATTTTTTTGCTTGTTAGTTTTCGAGATATACAGAGTGGCTAGATACAATGTACATTAATGGTCACAAGAATAACACGATTCCCCATATAGAAAAGTTGTGGATAATCTTCGCTCCACAGAAAGAAAATATTTTCTCGTTTCATTTTCCACAACGACCTACTTTTGTTCCGTGGTTTTAATGGAACACTAGGTACATTATTGCAGTTTTTGATTAAGATTTGTATCCCAATCGTTTTGACTATAATTTGTTATCAACTGTTTCCGAGTTATTCTGAAATTAATGTCAAAAGCATGTATTATTCAAAAAAATATTCTGAGGTAACTTACAAGGAATAAAGAAACAAAAAAAAACTCATTTTGCATAGTAAAAATATCGCACTTTTTGACAGTTATTATTGATAAGCGATTCTTATATGACTTATCTCGAATAACTGAAGGTATGCAAAATGTCACAAAACTTAAAAATTGGAAATGGAACTCCCTGTATATCCTAACATATTTAAATTATTGATAAATTAGTAAAAAATTATTAAGCACCTAATTCAACATTTATAACAAAACAATTCATAAATTAATATTATATATCTAGATGGTACGACAAAATTCAATAATCTCACAAATGAAATAGTTCTTCTCTTCATGCAGATGTTAAATATATAAAAGACGTTAAATTGTTTCTGTAGTCCAACGCTCTGGCTAGATTGCTTGATTTAACCCCGTTTGATTTCTTAGTGTGGTGACATGAGGTAGAAATTTATGGGGGAATCACAACTACGATAAACATGAAGAGTAAGGGAGCGTTATCAAATAATTTCTGAAGAAATGATGGAAAATGTCACATGTCCCCCGAGAATCCGAAGACAAACACATTAACCTGACCGGCAATTTTGAGCACTTTAATTGAGCACATTAATGTACTTTGCATCCAGCGTGGGACGGCCTCTATAACTAGAAACCTAAAAATATTTTGTTATGAAAAAAGCAAAAAAAGTTGTGGTCAGAACGATTAGGATACAAATCTTAATCAAAAACTGCATTAATATAGGTAATTCCATTAAAACCACGGAAAATAAGTTTGTGTTGGTACGTTGTTGTGGAACGTGTATATGTGACAATATTTTGTTTCTGTGGACCGAATGATTATCCGTAACTTTTCTATATCGAAGAATCGTGTATTTCTTATGACCGTTAATGTACATTGCATCTAGCCACTCTGTATATCTTGAAAACTAATAGAGCTAAAAAATATAGGTTGTTCACTGCGGGGCACCCCTATATCTCGGATACTAACAAAGCAAAAAAAAATCTGTTTTCGTAAAAAATAAGCAACAAAATATTATTATTATACATTTTTCAAATTAATTTGTTTTGACATAGTGCGCCGCAAAATTGCCGCCACGTCAGCCTCAGTATCGGTATCTCGAAAACTAACAAAGAAAAAAATCGACATTTCGGTAAAAAAATAGCAAAAAAATATGGATATAATGATTTTCATTTTGCAAAATTTGCGCCGCTGACTTGCTCGACGTCTCTTGGACTTTTACACAGTTGGTCGCCCTACTTTACGGCAATATTTAAGAACACATCCGAGTACCGCAGAAAATAACGAATACTGACACAAATAATACTAACAACGAATAAAGCGACATTTTCAATAAACGAACTGACACACTATAATGACACATTCGTTGTGATATCTCGGAGATCAAACGGGTAGACATTGGCATTAAAAGAATCCCGCCTTCCGAAAGGCATGTGTTACCAATAAACATGTCGACGTGCACGCTAAGTAAAATAAACGAAATTTTGAACTTCCGTCAGCGCGTAAGCTCTTGAAATACTACGATGACAGTAACAATTATTCAAACTACCGGATTGGCATCGCGTTCACAGTGTTATTGGTTAAAATAACTCATGCAATTATTTTGAGAATATATGAATCTTGTAAGTGCTTCTGTGATCGATATACACGCATGCTTCATACATTATATAGTGTTTATCATAAAACTTATAATGTATTAGGGATTACTATTTTAGTGAACGTAGATTTGTAGGCTTACCGCATCCAAACGCAAACAGCACCAAGGTATAAATGAAGAAAAACTTGACGATATCGATGATCATCCGCCCCAATGAGATTTGGAGTGGTCCCAGATGTGGATTTACGCTGAATATGTGGACCAACTTCAAAAAACTGTAAACAAATTATTCTCAGAGGTCACACTGTCCTAAACAGACTTAAAAGTCACCAAAAGGAGGTCATTTTATGTGCGTACGTCGTAAAATAACTACTGAACGTGTGCTTACTTTTATGTTCTTGAGAGAGTAGTGTAAATCAGTTTTCGGAAGCGTTAACTTTACGTAAATATTATGCTTGGATGAAGTAAGTAGGTTTTACCTGAAAATCATCCCTGCGGCGAATGCTCCTTCAGATAGGAGCATAGGATCAAACATGTCCCATTTTTCTCGAGGGTACCATGGATCCCGCCCTTCGCTTTCCTCCTTCTATATGCAAGGACATCATGCAAATATAACATTTTAATTAATTAAAATCATCATAAGATATTTAAAAGTAATTTAGTGAGCAACATTTAACAGCTGTTAAACTTTAACAGGATGTATTAATTACAGTTATAATCTATAATTAGGGAAGAACAACAATTCAAAGCATATCCTCACATATGTGATAATTTTGATGATTTCCTTACTAGTATGTACACTGGTTGAATTAAGTATGTTCTGATCCGTATTTCAGCAGTGTGTCGATGTTACATCCATGTACGAGTTTTTTGTTACTCCGGTCGGCCGCTCGGCCGCTAAGTGCAAAAAATTGCTGCATACTCGTATATCGGAAATTTATTATTTGCGAAACCTTGTTCGAATGATTTGAATTGGTTTATAATGATTTATATATTTCTATTTATTAGCTTAATGTGTAATTAATTAATGTAATTCCTACATTGCAATGTAATTGTGTTTTTATTAAGTATAATTTATTATATAACTTGAAATGAAAATCTCATTTCGAGATATTGCATAAAACACAACAAACTATACAAACTTATTGCATCTAATAGCTTTCTTGCGTTAATAAATACAAAAATCAATTTCTTGTTGTGAATATTTTTACTGAAGGTATGTATTAACATTTATTCACAAAATAGAAATAAATTAATAAAATTAAATTCCTTTAAATTTGTATTTATGGTAATTTGTTACTTGTGATTTACTGGTGTTTCCGAGATATTTAGCTACAACGATATTTTGCAGTGTTTAACTTAATAACCAGAAAGAAGTATGTATTTTGTGTAGCATGAATGTATCATTACATTTTTTTTATATTATTATTTTGTATTTACTTTACAGCAATATTTTTAAAATATCTGACAACTGAAAATAATGACAATTATGTATATCACTAATTTACAAAAATTGATAATAGTTTGTAGAAGCAAGCTCTAAATTTTAGAATTTTAGAAGTCATTAAATTTGCAAGGTATTTCACCCACATATGCATAATCCAAAAGATAACAGTTTTCTAGATGTTTTACTTCTTGCGATTTTTAAAGATAATAAGGTCATAATCGAACAAAAATTAATTGATAGTGTGTCAGTTTTTTTCTGCCAGTGGTGTCTTTTAGGCGTAACAACTGGTGATAAATTAAAGTTCCCTCTAAAAATTATTTACATTTGAATACTGGGCTACAAACTTGCGACAGAAATTGAAATGCAAGATAAGCATTAATGCCATTATTGCTAAAAACTAGTTTGTTTCAATTTTCAGTAGCTATCCATCAAGGTATAAATCTTAACAAAACTCCTTCTAAATTCCGAGAAAGATATCAAATGATAGCGGTGTTCAAGTACTATACGCCAGAGTTTTGCTGCAAAAATTCATTAAACGGTGTTGTCAGAAATTTGATTTATATCGTTACGCGTCACCTTATAAGAGCACTTGTCATCTCAATAAAGAATTGCACATAACTTTTTGCAATTACCCCATAGAGAAACAAGTGATACAAATTCCGAAAACGCATAAAAGTCTGCATCCAATAATGGTATCGGGAAGGTGCTATCCCTAATATCAGCTACCCCCATGTATAATACAAGAAATTGGCACGCCGTTCGACTAAGAAGTGCTATTAATGAACATAACTCGCGCCAAAATTATTTCATAGCTTACCTAAGTACGTCAAATTATAGGCAATGAAATGTACTATTTACCCTTGAACCCTAAGAGTTTTGCTCGACGGCGAACAAACCTTAAATAACGATCATGTCCGTACGCAGCCGTCCTCGTCGGCAGTCACATGTCGGTTGGCAGTTGTAGGAAAATATTTATAACCTTATAATTACCTACAATTTCATATATAATAGAAAGTTATGCAACAATATTTGCAAAAGTTATAAACATTTTCCTGCCACAACCACCGGACATATGATTGCCGGCGGGAACGGTTGCGTACGGACATTACCGTTATTTAAGTGTTGTTCGCCGTCGAGCAAAACTCCGAACGGTGAACGGTGAGATGCCCTTTTAATTATCTACAATTTGATATATCATAGAAAGTTATGCAAAAGTTATAAACATTTTTCTGCAATAGCCGCTTGATATGTGATTGATTGCCCGTCGTACTGGTTCCGTACGGACATTATCGCCACTTACGGGTTGTTCGCCATCGAGCAAAACTCCGTGCGGCGAAAAGTGAGATGCACTTTTTATTACCTACAATTTGATGTATGATAGAAACTTATGGCTACAATATTTGCAAAAGTTATAAATATGTTCCTGCAACAACCAACCGACATATGATTGCCGCTAGTGACGGTTGCGTACGGACATGATTGTCATTTAAGGGTTGTTCACCGTCGAGCAAAACTCCGAGCGTTCAAGGGTAAATAGTACATTTCATTGCCTATAATTTGATGTACTTAGTACTTACTTCTTCCACTTTTTTAAATTTTAATTTGGTTTTCATCAAATTATTGCAAAAGTTTGTTCTGCAATATTAATTGTCTTAGATTCAGTTCCTTTGTTGTATAATAGACATCAGTTGTAGCAGTTCGTCTATCGAGGCAATGTAGAGTTTTTAGTATTCTGTTTTGCTGTCTTTGTAATGTATTTATCGCTGTCTGCTTTGTGTTACTCCAGATCTCCATCATATAATTCATACTAGAAATGTATAGACAATTGTATATAGACTTCTATTATGTTTTTGATCTTATGGATAGCAGCTATTGTTCTTGCGTTCGTGGTTATCAGATTATGTACGTGCGCGTCCCATGTCAAGTTGTCTTGTATAGTTAGTCCAAGGTATTTCACTTTTTTGGTCTGTTTAATTTGTGTTTTATTAAAAGTCACTTCCAGCTCTAAACTTTGTTTATCGTTCTTAAATATCATAAATTCTCTCTTGGTTTCATTGACTATTAATAGATTTACGTTAAGCCACTTTTCCAATATTTCAGTGTCCTCGTTAATTTTGTGCTGTATACTTTCTCTTGTTTTGGCGGAGTATAGAATGCCAGGTTTCATCATCGTACATGTAGGCTGCTCTGTTGAGTTTTTGATCCCAAAGATCATTTGTGTATAGGACGAATAAAATCGGTGGTATTATTCCTCCTAGTGGTATGCCGAACTCTGCATACGCAGTTTGACTGTACTTCTGTTGTATTCTCGTAACTTGTGGGCGTTATTTTATGTAGGTCTTAATAATATTTTGAAAATTTCCCCTTACTCCAAGTTTCTCCAACTTCTCTAGTAGCTTATCTTCAGATATGGTGTCGAACGCCTTTTTGAGATCTATGAATATGCACGCAGTTTTTCTTTCCGGTCCAACCTTTGTTTTATATCATCAATCAAGTCTAAGGCGGCTGACGTTGTTCCTGATCGCTTTTGGAATGCATACTGCCGTTCGCTGATAATCTTGCTGTTTTTCAGATGTTGCTCTAATCTTGTGTGCAGTACCTTTTCAATGATTTTACTTAGAGTTGACGTGAGGGCTATTGGGCGGTACTTTTTCCTATCTCCGCTCTTATGGATAGGTATTATGATGGTTTGTTTAAGGTATTCTGGAAAAATTCCTTTATCCAAGGTGTCGCTTATTAGTTTAACTAAGATTGGTGTGAGTTTAATGTTGTTAATGATATTTGTTGATACATTATCGAAGCTTTCATCCGTTTTTTTTAAATATGCGTCTTTGTATTTTTTGTTATTAGATGTCACTCGTTGCGTGTGATGTTGAAATACGGTTTGATTTTGCTTTTTCTGCGAGAGTCTTTCCTATGTCTGCAAAATAGTTGTTTATTTCGGTTGAGATGTCCTCTATATTGTTTATTGTTTTACCGTACTAATACGTTATCGTACTAATAGTTGAATTTATCTAGTTATTAATTCATAGGTAGCCTTTCTTCAAATCGTAATCGTAAGAATTAAAATACATAAAAATACAAGATTGTTTGATGTTTTACGGTAACAAATCAAAACAAAATAAATGCCGAAATTAAGTTTATAGAAAGCCATAATTGTACATGTATCAGGATCAATATAATGATTATACGGCAGGTTACAATTTTAAATGTGCTATCTAGCCACGGTTTTGTCGAACTTGCACATGCGTGAATTAATATATAAATTGTACTAAAAACCATTTTAGAACATTTTCTGTTGTTTTCATTGATTCCCGTGTTAAATCCGATAACATCTTAATTAAGAAGAACCATCTAACAGTTTGTATAAATGTTCGGTTTAAAACTTCTTAGATAGTGGAATAATGTTTTCTAAATTTTTCTTATGGGTATCTTATTGGAAACTAATTTACTAATATGGTTATTATTTTCATATTTGATTAAAACGAAATGTATGAGACTTCAGATGAACTAATACATTTTCCACTTCTCATATAATTATAATTGATAAGAAATAGTGGTACAATTATTTCTTTCTGGATGTCCACATACATTCTAGTTTCCATGTACTGACCCAAACTACATAGATCGATGAAAATCTTAACGAAATCCACATGACGTAAAACATGTTGGTGCCAAAGTCCACGATATTCCAAAGATCAGTAAGATAATCTGCAAGACCACCGTGCCAGAGTGTTCTCATTTCGCCCCAAATCAAACCTTAAACAACACAGAGATTATTAAACCATATTTGGACTGGGTTTCATAAATGCGAGTTATCTATAACACCGTGTAATTTTATATTGTTCTATACTGCCTTCCATGTACTTTGTGTCTTAGTCTAGCTTTGCTTACCAATATCTTGTTGCTACTTCATTTAGTTTTGATGGGGTTTTCAATAGAAGACTCTCATCACTAATCAAGCTATCTTTTTGCCCAGCGTTGCTGCTGGTAGGGGTGGGCATCTTGGAAATTTGTGATCGAGCCTCGATCACAATTTGAGATCGATCTGATCTATCAGATCGATCTATCAGTGGTCGGAAACTTATTTTCGATATAAAAATGTATATTTGTATGATTTGTTAACAACTGACGTGTCCGAGGGGCTTTTAAAATATTAACTATTATTATAGTTATTATATATATATTTAAATTTAAATTAATTTATTCCATTTTTTTTTCATTGCAATTGATAATAAAGATGCAAAATTACTCAAAATTTTGACGTAACGAAGAAGTTAAAATAACGTTTTTACAAGTACTATCAACAGACTCAATAGGTGTCATTGGCACACATGGTTTTTTATTGCACCGTGTTCTTGGTATCAGCCAAAAAGTATCTACATTCCAAAACTTACATTCTGCTTAACCAATAACCGTAAACTATTAAGACAAAATGGCACCACTGTTGAAAAAGGAGGAGTTTGATGGATAATTTGGTGTTATGTATAAGTCGTTTTGTGAACGGGCCTTATGAATTAGAGTTATTGATCGATTTTGTGAACAAGTCTATAAGTTCTTCTATTTATTGATATTCTAATAAATGCACTTTTAGACACAAAATCAACCCATATAGACCAGGCAATAGAGCAGAAAATGACTGAGTTCGTGACAATAATAGTAGCAGGAAGCCGACTATCCCAGGTCACGTGAAACAGTCCGTAGATGTATTGTGATGTGTTTTCTACTCGTAAATATCATTCTTAATTTGTTACAAACAAAAAACCTCAAAAACATGTGTTTTTTTTTCGCTTTTTGCTCGTAAAAACTGAACCGACGGAGCAATCTTGAAACTTTCAACAGACGAATTGTAGAGAATGATAAGACGAAGAAAATGAACCCTCGAAGCAAATGACTCGATCGAATTAATACTAACGGAGGAAATTCAGAAAAACCGGAAAAATCCGTATTTATCCAATAATTTATGTCTCTGCCATTTTCGAAGTTGCAGCGGAGGCTTTATGCGTGAAAGTAGCGATTGATGGGTACTTTGAGTGTAGATAACTCATGATTAGTTTTTGCACAATTGCGATTTGAATATTTTTATGCAATATGTTTCGGCGAGCCTGGATGCGTCGGAGATTAGTCGATTTTAATTTCTTTTATGTTTTTCGAACGTAGAAATATTGTGCTACAAAACGTCTATTGTGATTTTGCGTTAAAATGTTACGAAATTGGTGAAAAATTCTTGCAAATAAGACCGAAAACTGCCGCGCTCTCCAAACCGGTCGAGTAGTGTCCACACTCAAAGTACCCATCAATCGCTACTTTCACGCGAAAAGCCTCCGCTACAGCTTTAAAAATCGCAGAATTATGAATTTTTGAAAAAACGCAGATTTTCGGAGTTTTTCGAATTTCCTGCGTTAATATTAATTCATTCGAGTCCGTGCAAGGTTAATTTTTTTCATCTTTCCATTCTCTACAATTCGTCTGTTGAAAGCATCAAGATTGCTCCATCGGTTCACTTGTTACAAACGAAAACGATGTTTTGAGGTTTTTTGTTTATAACAAATTAACAAACGATATTTGCGAGTAGGAAACACACCACAATACAACTACGAACTGTTCCACGTCACTTGTGACCGTCGGCTTCCTGCTAGTATTTTTGTCACGCAAAAATCTCTATTGCCTGGTCTAATAAGGAAATAAACAGTTCAAAATGTACGCAATATTGCACCTACTTATAACATAAATAATTACTCCCCATTCTGCTAACCCTGGTGTCGCTCCTCTTTCTTTCCTCTTCCATTCCTTCACCACTTCCTGAATGAAATCATTTCCAATCATTTCCAGAAATAATAGCTCAACCCTTTGGGACGCTGCTCCAAGCAACACTTCAAAAATAGCGTTATTAACAGTCTACGTGATCAATTTCATGAACGTACTTAGAAATAGTGCGTAGGAACTTGAGTGACAGATAAATTTTACAAATGGCTTCTTCATAAACCTGCCCATTTTTGATTCAGGAGCTAACATGTAAATGGTACAGTATAAGGGGAACATGATGGCAAGTTGGATCACCTGGCAGAGTTGACCAATTTGGTTTTTCCTACGGAACCCAGGCAAACCTTCGTACCAAATTGATGCTAGAAGCTGTTGAACTGTTGGATGGGCTACAAACTAACAACAAATATTACCGGATATTATATGGTTGATATAACATTTTCAGAAAAAATTTAAAGATGCGTCTACTTTTGGCTATACCATAGCATATGGGGCAAAATTGTAGCCAAGTGGACCCCGCAGCAGCCCGTAAAGCAGCTATTATATAACTATTATATAGAATTATATAGAACGGGCTTGGAAAGAAGCTGAAATGGGCAGAAATAATTTCATGAAAAGATTTATAGCATTTTCTTGCTCATTATTATTCTTATAAAATGCTTCTAAAAAGTTGAACCGAAAAACTAGGAGGTCATGTTTAACTAGAGTCTAGACTCTAGACAATATGGTTAAAGTATGAACTCCATTGATAGCCCGTAATACTACAAGCATATTCTTTGGGTAATTGAAAGGGAACAAAACATTTTTAGGCAGTTGCACTTGGCTAAGTTTTCCTCCATATTTGTTACAATGCTGTATATTTTCGATATATTGATGTACCTACCAATTTTTGTTTGTAGTTAATGGCCAATTTCAATCGTTCTAGGGCCATGTGGTCTCCAGGTTCCCAAGGTTCTCCGCATGCGTCATAATTCAGCATTATCTCCAATTCTTTCGAAGATCGTATATAGTCTAGCAATGACATGGCGAATAATTGAACAGAAGTCCTCATTTCCTAAGCAAAAACTCAAATAACAAACATCATTAATAAAAGGAAATCAACATTACGTTATATTGGCCTCTAAACTCTGTTTCCATCCTACTCAATCTTCTTAATTCCCACGAGAGCTCAAAAGCCGTGAGTAGGGGATCTTTAGATGATAAACTTATTAGAGAGGAAGCCGACAGAGCTTTATAGGCGTTTATTCTAGCTTGGGAGTGACGCAAAGAGTCAATTTTTATCGAGTCTTCGCATTCGTCGCAAGCACACCTAAAGAAAGAAAAATAGAAAAATAGAGTAATACTGGTTTAAAGCAAAGTCATCAGTTGCTGGGATGAATAGTCACCTGATATCGTGAGGCATTGGCAAGGAGGCACCTCTATCCAGTAAAATCTTTATTATCTCATAATTATTCTTATGCGCGGCCAATATCAATGGGGTTATATCCGGTGTGAACGTTGCCGAAGCCTTGTCAATTAATTCCCAACTCTGGAAGATTACACCATACGTTCGTATCGAATTGATTCACAATGACCCAAACAGTAGTAAATCACATAATTATATACACTTGTTATAAAATATCTTTACTCATTAATAATTAAACAGTTTCAACTATTTTTTAAATAGAAAACCAGTTTCCAATTCTTTAATTTTACCGTAGGATAACTGTAAACTAGGAAGTAACTACGTAGGCTTTCACGGCCAGAATCATTTAGAAAATAAACCGCTTCCGGGTTATGCCGTGTGTCAAGATTTGTGTCAAGAAATTTCGATGGCTTCTCTAATAAGCCTTGGATGATAATTACCCACCCTTGCCAACATCTTCACGGCATCGAAAATCATTGTGTGTCTCGACTCGTGGCAGTGTTGAGCAACAGCGGACTGTTGAATCTTGCGTAGGCGGGTGTCGCCACTGTGCTCCTTGACTAGACATTCGATACTTTGTCGTTTCTGTCCTACATAGCATGTTCCACACTCACATGTTATCTTGTATACACCTTCGTTCTTCAGGAGTGGTGTGCTATCCTTTGGGTTAGGCAAAAGATCCTTTACTTTAGCTGGTGCTCTGTACCTTACCATGATACCCGATTTCTTCAGTAATCTACCGATTCTTACTGATACCCCACTTACGTATGGTAAGCAACCGACCGTATGTCAGACTTATGTGTGTATCCATTCTGACGTAGGGCCCAGTCCAAGTGTTTCAGTTAGTCGTCCAAGGTGCTGTAGTCGCACACCTTCTCGGCTCTGTTGAACAGACTGTTAATAACACTTCTCTTCTGTTGGGGATGGTGATGTGATTTGGCGTTCCAGTACCGATCGGCATGTGTCTTCTTACGGTAGACAATATGTTGTTTACGTTTACGTGTGTACATTCTGTATACCAGCACATCCAAGAATGGCAGCTGATTGTCCTCTTCTCTCTCCATCGTGAATTTGATAGAAGCACTAACATAGTGCAGATGGCAGACGAACTCAGTAAGTTTATCTGTACCGTGTGGTCAAACCACAAAGGTATTATCAACATATCTGACCCAATGCTTGAGTTTGTAAGGACTTGACCTAATGGCTTTTCCTTCAAACAATTCCATGAAGAAATTGGCGATTACCGGTGAAAGAGGAGATCCCATGGCAGCACCCTCTACCTGCTCATACATCGCTCCTGCCCACTTGAAGCCATGTGGTGGAGAGACAATACTCTACAAGATCCTATACATCGGTTGGTAGACCTAGTGGGACAAGTGTTGTCCAAAGGTAAAGAGTGGTGTTACGTCGAAACTCACGAGTATCGAGTATCGAGTATCCTGCGGGTCAATGATAATTTCATCACAATCTGAATAAAATGTTCAGAGTTCTTGATAGAAGATGTAGTTTGTCCTATAAACGGCTGGATAGTTTTCTACAAGTATTTTGCCAGCAAATAGGTTGGGGAGCGTATTGCGCTGACGATTGGTCTCATTGGGACGTTATTCTTGTGGATCTTTGGCAAATCGTAGATCCTAGGTTGCATAGGGGCTTGAACAAAAAGGCTTCTTTGTTGCTGTTCGGGAATCGATGATGATTTAACCAATTCCTTCACTCGCCTTCCTATCTTATCTGTTGAATCCTTGGCAATTTTACGGCACGTATTTGGGTGAAACCCTACATACTTACTTAATCTCATTCTACGGGGAGGATGTTTACAAACTTACCAAGGATTTTGACACTTTACGAACAAAACGTAGTAAGATGTTAACCAATCTTGCTTTTTTGAGAAGGTGTAGAGACAAAGATTTGGTACCAATATTTCTGCGTACTAAGCACCATACCAACACCGCTGCCGCCAAGAAGATTTTGAGGAGAACGGAGAATGCCTTATTACGGGAAAGGGTACATTTCACGTACCGATCTTTACAGGACATTACAGGTAAATTGCTAAAACTTCATCTCAAATTAGCAAAAAGATTAGAGTAAGGTTGATTCCAGCACATGGAGAAAGGCGGAATTCCAGTTGGACAAAGCAAGCGAATCTTAGAAGAAGAAGGTTGTTAATGTAGAGGCTAAGAAGATTATGACCAAATCTACTACTGTGGACAAAGTAGTTATAAATATGTCTAATCACCAACTCTCCACTGGGGAATTGTCGGTCCTAGGCAAAGGATTGAACTTTGTAATCGCACCCATAAGAATACCTAAGACGGAAATTATTACGGAAGTAGAAGCCGCATTGTATAAAAGAGAGGCAGAGGTCATCCGTCAAGAGGTTTCCAGTATAATTAGGAAAACTACACCGCCGAAGAGCAATATCTCCAAAGAAGAGAAGTACTCTCTGAAGACCATCAAAGACAACAAGGATATCACAGTACTACCAGCGGACAAAGGGAATGCAACTGTGATATTGAACAAGGAAGACTACAACAGCAAGATGAACGATCCAAATACGTACCGTAAAATTGCCAAGGACCTAACCGATAAGATAGGTTATCGCCATTTTCTTCATGGAATTGTTTGAAGGAAAAGCCATTAGGTTAAGTCCTTACAAACCCAAGCATTGGGTCAGATATGTTGATGATAATTTAATGCTAAAAGCCTCCATGCTCACTGGTGAGGTGTGAATAAAGCACAGAGGTGCTTGATTTCCAGTGGATTATTAGATTGTTCCTTATGTGGTACTTGCTTTCGAGACGCCCGTCTCGTCTTCAGCCACGCTACAACACATTACAGATTAACAAGCAGACAAAAACAACACAAAATAAATTAAAAGTTTACCGTCAGGCTACAATTCCAATAATAATAAATGCGAGGTCATATATAAAGTCGGTGTGACGTGACGTGTTGATGATACCTTTGTGGTTTGGCCACACGGTAGAGATAAACTTACTGAGTTCCTCTGCCACTTGCACAATGTTAGTCCTTCTATCAAATTCACGATGGAAATAGAAGCTGCCATTCTTGGATGTGCTGGTATACAGAACGCATACACGTAAACTTGGACATATAGTCTACCGTAAGAAGACACATACCGATCGGTACTTGAACGCCAAATCACACCACCATCTCCAACAGAAGATAAGTGTTATTAACAGTCTGTTCAACAGAGCCGAAAAGGTGTGCAACTCCAGCACCTTGGACGACGAACGGAAACACGTGGAGTGGACCCAACGTCAGAATGGATACACCAAGTCCAACATACGGGGTGTCACACAAAGAAACCGTAAGTCTCAGAGGTGCGGCAAGAGTCAAAGGGGTTCGCTTGCTTACCATACGTAAGTGGGGTATCAGAAAGAATCGATAGATTACTGAAGAAATCGGGTATCACGGTAAGGTACAGAGCAGCAGTTAAGGTAAAGGATCTTTTTCCTAACCCAAAGGATATCACACCGCTCCTGAAGAACGAAGGGGTATACAAGATAGCATGTGAGTGTGGAACATGCTATGTAGGACAGACAGGACAAAGTATCGAATGTCGAGTCAAGGAGCACAGTAGTCTCTACTGTGCTCCTTGACTCGACATTCGATACTTTGGGTGTCTCACCCAGCTACGCAAGATTCAACAATCCGCTGTTGCTCAACACTGCCACGAGTCGGGATATACAATGATTTTCGATGACGTGAAGATGTTGGCAAGGGTGGGTAATTATCATCGAAAGCTTATTAGAGAAGCCATCGAAATTTACAAACATCCTAACAACATCAATCGCGAGGATGGTACTGACATTAGTAGGGTCTGGATTCTGTCCTAACGCGGTCAGGTGGAAAAGTACATGGGCGCGGTAGCTCCAGATGTGCGAAGTGAGTGGTAAATACAAGTATATAAGGGAGATTTTCTTGGTAGGTCTTCAGTATTCAATTACCTTTGAAGAAGCGAGCGACATGGTTCGCGAAACGTCAGCATTATATAACAAATCTTGACACACGGCATAACCCGGAAACAGTTTATTTTCTAAATGTTAACTGGTAAGGTTATCGAAGTGCGAAATTTCTCAGTGAGAGGAGCAAGCGGAGATTTTGGCGTAACTAGATTCGGCGCTGCCAACAATTTGAATGCCCACTTCGTTGTCTGATTTAGGATAGGACGGGTAATTATATCGAAAATATAAATACGTCTTATATTTTGTTCATTTTTAGAGGATTAAGGTGAATATGATTATTACATGCTATTTCTGTAGTGTATTGTAAGTAATCCGTTTACCACTAGATGGCGTCCGAATGCCATGTACGACATCTTGTATAGTTTGTGAGTGGGGATCCTGATCTTGATGCAGTTAGTCAATAAAGAACCTTGAACGTGAGCAGACGTAGTTTTATTGAACACAACATGGTGACAGCGGTATAGAAGAAACAAGGTAGCAGCGCGGCGTTATTAGACCGTAGTAGTGAGAAGAATAGAAGAATGAAGTAGAAGTAAGCAGTTAAATAGAGAATACAGTGAGAATTGTGAGAAAGTGCATAAAAGAAATCAAAATGGAGGACACCAAGGAGAAGATGGACAGAATGGTGTACACGGGCAACGTAGGCCGAAACTGGTTAAAATTCAAAAGCAAGTACGAACTATATGTAGAAGCATTTTGTTCAGAAACAATAACAGAGAAAAGAAAGATCGCAATGCTGTTATATGCGATGGGCGACGAAGGCCAAGAAATATACAAATCCTTCAAGATGGAAGAAGACGAAAAGACAATAGAGAAGATCATGGAACGTTTCGATAAGCATTTCATACCAAAGACAAATATAACGTATGAGCGGTATGTGTTTTTCAACCGAAAACAACTAGAGAGCGAAACATACGAGCAATATGTCACTGTATTGCGAAATCTGAGTGAAAGTTGCAATTTCGGAACTTTAAAGGCTGAGTTGGTAAAAGATATTTTTGTCAGTGGGATAAAAAACCAACACTTAAAAGAACAACTCTTGCGTATGGAAAATTTGACAAAAGATAAGGCACTAGAATTGTCACAAGTGAAAGAAATAGCAGAAAAACAAGCAGAGGCATTAGACGTGAAGCACGAAATAGATGTATTGAAGAAAAACAAGAATACTACTGGAAGGTGGAACCGAATGCCATGTACGACATCTTGTATAGTTTGTGAGTGGGGATCCTGATCCTGATGCAGTTAGTCAATAAAGAACCTTGAACGTGAGCAGACGTAGTTTTATTGAACACAATAGTTTCAATAATTTATTAATAATGCTGAGGGAGAGCATAATAGTATGTACTATATGTCCGATTAAATAATGGTGTTGTGCTAAACCAGAGCTCTGGAGTTTAGGAGCAGTTCAGTCACTGGAGCCTGAGTCAACTTGCAACATTATCGGGAGTCATTGGATTCATAACAGGAGCAAAATTTCCTTGCAAACATGCGGGTTGGACCACTAAAATTACTAGCAGTCAAAATTATTAGAGTTGAAACACTAAAACTATCAGTTGTAGTCAAGTTTTATGGTTACCGGCTCAACACCTAAACAGACTGAAACACTGCAACTAAATCAATATCGGCACAATTTGTTCATCAAACCGCTCATTGCCTTGTCCTAATTATACCACTGGGTTAGAACGTGGTATACATATGAAGAAACCTAAAATGTCATTACAAATAAATAATGTGTGCACAATATTCTTAATGTATTTTGATTTTTTTTATATAGTCAGCTACTCTATGTTTAAAATACATTATTTGCATACAAAAGACCAGCTGGGTTTGAATTGTAGCGAAGTGAAGTTCTTATTTTACTGAGCTACCCCTTGGGCCCTTTTAACCAATCCAAAAACAACACCACATTTTTCAGCACCTACTAAATAATAATATAAAAAACTCTGTTTATTTTTATACATATATCCGCAAATCGGTATCCACGTAACCGAGAAATGCAATAAATGAAATAAAGAGCGTGTAACATGCAATTTAATTGTGAGAGAGTGAATTGCAGCGAATTGGAATTTTCCAATTTGATACCAGGAGATCTGACAAATCCTCTTTTTAAATGGAAACTCTTTTAACAGAGGGAACTTTCGGTTCGGTTTTAACACCACTTTGAGGCCACCAATAAATCGATGAAATTGTGGGAATCTGCGTGGGGCACATATAAACCGCACGCTTCCGCGAAGTACTCGTAGAAACAAATGTTAAAAGTGTTGAAATTTGTCAATAGTAGGAGTTGATAATCATAATGTTTTGCCCTTTGCCTCGATCTTTGGCTCACAACTGCAGACACCGCGTTTGCACCACACACGAAAATGTGAGCTAAGTATCCGTTGAAATATTTAAATGGCGCTTTACAGGTACGCTGCATAGATTAAGGGCATTTGAAAATTTACGATCATAAATATATTATAGATATTATATTGTGTCTATTTATTGTTAAAAAGAATCACAATAGCTTAAAATTTAAACAAAAAGATTACCTAGCCGTTTTGATGTATTTTACACCTATTAATTTAGATTTAATGTTTAATAATAAATAAATTGATCAAATATCCTGATATAATAAATGAATATAAGTTATTTGATCAATATATAAAGTAAAACGTGCAATTATTGTAACAATTTGATAAAATATTTGACCACACAAAAGATATTTGACCTATACAAAAAATAATTAAGAATGCAAAAAGTGGCTTGAGCATTAAAAACATACAATAAATGTATATCAATGTGCATCAAAATCAACAATTGTGAATTTATACAGGGCGTTTCTTAATAACATGCTAATATTTAAGGATGTTATTCCTGGGTCCATTGTGAGAAAAAAAATCATATAAACATAAGTCCACAATGTCTTAACTGTTGAACTATAGGGTGCTAAAGTTTTAAGAAAAAATCTGTATAGTTAATGTTGATGACTTAAATCCGTGACAACTAGACTAGCTAGACAACTGCCAAAACTGTTTCTGTTTACAAAACATAATTTGCCATTTGCCATTTGCCAAAATTTGCCTAAAATTACCTACTATTTACGTTTTCAATCCTTTATAATAACAAATTTCATAACAACATGCAAATGAATGAATTTGTTTATGCAAAAACCGAACGTCATACGAAATAAAATCAAGAGACCAGATTTGCTCAGAAAGGAATGAGGATTTCAAAAATAAAATGATTCAGTACAACTCCTGCACGCACGCCACTGGCAAGAATAAAATATAGGTTGTACAGCAGAAAATGCCTTTTGATGCAAGATGCGTAGTACGTTTCACAAGAATATCTGGGGTCACTCCAACGTAATCATAAAAAGAGTTTTTTTTTTATGAAACTTTACCACCATGTGGTTCAAAACGTTTAGGACATACCGGATGATCCACGGCATAGGTACTCCCGTTTATTTTTTTTTGTTTATAAAGCTTGACGAATGAAATTTGGGAATGTGTTAATAGGGGGCAGGTGTAGCTTACTAAATTTTAAGGTAATAAGTACTAAGATACTGGTACTCTACACCAATTGTTTTAGAGTTATAGCTTCCTTTGTTTAAAAAAACAGTTTAAGAAAAAAAAAGGCTATTCCTATTCCAAAATTCCAAAATTCAAATTAGCAAATATTATCAATCAGCACCAGATTATCGTTCGCATAATTTATATTATTCCCATTTTAAATTCAATCGCTCCTATTTTGGAAATCGATAGAGCTCTTTAAAATGTTGACAGACAATAATTTACGAATACTTACGTATTTTTCACCTGGTTTATGGTTATCTTCCTCGAATTGTAAAAGCAGTTCTACTCCCTCCACATACTCTTCTTTGATCGCATGCAGTAAAGCGTCCTAAAAATAATTTTATGCAGCATATAAGACCTCTGTCATGGTCATTTCTACCTTAACGTTTAGTCCTTCATCAATCAAAATCTTTATCAGTTCCAAATTTTCATTTTCTATTGCCGCTATCAGAGCTGTCCTGTTAAGTGGATCAACACAATTTATATCGAGTTCTTTTGGGTTATCTTTGTATTCTTCAATCAATCTAGAAGAAATACAATAATTAGTCTTTAAAACAAGTTCTAAAAAATGTTTGGTGATTTTAGTCATATTCTGTGTTGTATGTTAACAGATTAGAGAATAACAATAAGTAATATAATAATATTGCGATACCTAGAGCTCCTCAAATACTATTTATCTAGTAAAGGATTTTGCGCAATAGGATTTGGCAATTGTGAAAAAATAGTTTGATAGTAAAAGCAAATTCGAGTGTCAACATAGGGATGAAATTGCTAGGAAAAAGATCAAAATTAAAAGTAATAATAATAAGTAATAATCTATACAAAAAGAAATGTGTTGTATTTTGTTAGTATGTACATGTTCAATCCGTAGCACCACTTTTGTGAATATGTGGACATCTTTTAAATAGTTGTTTATTAGCCAATAAAGGACGAGGTTAGTGTCGCAGCTGCCCGCATCACTTGATGTAATTCTTAAATTGGTAACCCGTTTAATGAATTTCCTCCAGGCAAAAGAAAAGCAACCGAAAGTCTTTTAATTTTTCTAAAAATTTCTGAAGAGCTCTCTAAAGAGGTCTATTAGCAAAGCCAGTCACATATTTCTTCCAATTTATTGATTATTGAGACGCATTTAGAAAAAATGAAATGGCTAAAATATCTGTAATGGAGGTAAAACATGTATTATACATATAACATTCATAAATCCCTGATAGAACGGAGAAATGAAAATTGTATAGGTATGTCGGAAGTACCAACTATTTGGATCTACTAGCAAGAAGATAGTAAGAAGATCTTAAGGAAGAAAATAAACACGTGCTCTTTAATTGTCAAAATAAATCTATCTGTTTTTATTAATAGTAATTGTTGCTACACAACCAAAATACAAACTATAAAATTATCAGTTTGAAAAGGTCAACTTTGATCTTGACGCAACAGTACTCTCCCCATCGCAAAAAAGTTGAAGGTTATCATTTAAAAAATGAGCAGCCTTACAACGATCAGCCCTTGTTGTGGAACCATTTATCAGTAGTATCATGGTCTTATTGTTTCTCTGGATAACTTCATACTGTCCCTTGTAAGGTGGAGATAAGGATGGTCGTACTGCATCCACTCTTACAAAAACGTACTTAGAATTTTACAATGCTCTTTCTAGAAAAATTCTTTGATATGAGGATTGTCTTGTTTGTGCAGGTTTTAATTTTTTGATTCGTCTTCGTAGATCTGCTACAAATTCACATTCTGTCACTGGCAAAGGAGAAGAAATTGGAAAACACAATTGTCCTGGAATGCGTTTTTCTTTTTCACCATAAACCATTTCGCTTGGAGTAATACCAGTTTCTTCACAAATAGCAGTACGCAAACCCAGAAGAACTGTTGGAAGAGAATTAGTCCAAGGTTTGCCGTCCGAAAGGAGTGGGCTCTTTCAATGATACCATTACATTGCGGATGATAAGGTGTGGTTCTATTATGTTTAAATCCTAAAAGTTTCTCCAGTTCCCGATATAATGTACTTTCAAATTGTCTCCCTTGGTCTGTGATGATCACTTCTGGTACACCAAATCTTGCAATCCAACTTTAATATATTTTCTTAGCTATTGTATGTGAGCTAATATATGAGATTGGTGCAGCCTCTATCCATTTGCTGAATCGGTCGATCATAGTTAAAATATACTTTCTATTCTCAGTTGTCGGCAAGGGGCCAACCAAATCTATGTGCACATTTTGAAATCTGGCTTTTTGTAGCGGAAAAAGATGGACTTACGTCTTGTTGTGACGAGTAACTTTGCTCTTCTGGCAAATTAAACAACATTTTGTCCATTCCCAAACGTCTTTGTTGATAGATGGCCAAATTTGGAGCTTACCAATGGCAATGTTCTATTTACGCCTGGGTGGATGGAATTATGAATTTTATTGAAAGCTTCTTTTCGCTAAGAGCTTGGAACAAAAGGGCGACTTTTTCGGTAGGCTGGTCGCAGAGTAAATTGATCTGTGATCCTAAAATTTGAACGTGCAATTCTTCATCCTTACATTGTTCTTCTGCTAAAATTAAGTAGAATTCAGAATCAGTTAGCTGTCTTTGAGTTTCTTGACAGTACGTCAGCTACCACATTTTCCACACCAGGAACATACCTCAAATCTGTACTGATATTCAAGTTGTTTATCTTGTAGATGCTCTTTGGAGGGAATTTTGGAATGCAGTAGTTGTGGTTTGTGAACAGTAAAAATAACAAAGATTCGGCCTTCCAACCATGTGCGAAAATATCGGATAGAAGAATAAATGGCAAGTAACTGATGGTCATAAGTAGAATATTTTTGCTGTCTCTGATAAAAAATGAGAGCTGAAAGCTAGCGGAATAATCTTGCCATTCTGTTGTTGCTCAAGAGCTGCTCCCATAGTCACTGAGGAAGCGTCTACCATCAAACATAACGGTGCCCCGGGTTTGGGGTGTGCCAAAAATGCAGCTTGACCAAATTCAAATTCAACCTGTTGAAAGGTTGAATGGCTTCTGGTGTCTATTCAACAAGTCTTTTGTCACGCTTCTTGTTGTCAGGAATAAGGTTAAACAATGTCTTCTGGCGGTCAACAGTGTGCGGTAAACATCTTTTATAAAAAATATGCTATACCAAGACACTGACGTAGTTTGTAAATGTGTGCAGGTTTCGGAAAGTTAGTGATAGCTTCTACTTTTGCTGCTTGCGGCTTTATACCAGCTGAAGAGACATTGTAGCCAATAAAATCTATTTCCTTGACACCAAAAACTGATTTGTAGTAATGTACTTTTAACCCGTGTTCTGTCAGTTTTTGTAGTACACTCGATAAATGTTGCTTATGTTCTTCTTCAGAACTAGAAGTTATTAATACATCGTCAAGGTATGAAAACGTAAACGGAAAATCACGCAGAATATGATGCATGAAACGCTGGAAACTTTGTGCTGCATTTCTCAATCCAAATGGCATCTTCAAGAATTCGAATAAACCAAAAGGGGTTATAACAGTTTTCTCAACATCTTCAGCCATGGGGATGTTGTAATATGTTTTAACCATATCCAGTTTGCTGAAGATTGTCTTGCCGTGTAATTCTGCATTAAATTCGACGAGATTAGGGATTGGGTATCTATCAGGAACTGTAATATTATTTAGCGCCCGATAGTCACCACGTGGTCTCCAGTTACCGTCTTTCTTCTTAACCATATGTAACGGTGAAGCCCATTGGCTTTTCGACGGTCTACACACTCCGTCGTTACACATCGTCTGAAAAGCTAGTTTGGTTCATGAAGCTTTTCTGGTGGCAAAGATCGGGCTCTAGAAAAAAACTGGTTTACCCTCAGTTAAAATGGAGTGTCGAACATTTAGGAGAGGCGTTACAGATGAAGATGGTTGAAAAACGGTAGGAAACTTACTGATAACTTCGTAGTAGTTTGAGCTTGGCTGAAGTGTACAAAGTGTGTCTGTCTTCGTAATTATCCTCAGGTGCCCGTGCGAAGTTAAACCAGTTATCGCATCGATATTCTGTTTGCCCTTGACCTCGACGATAAGATTAAACTTTAGTAAGAAATCTGCGCCGATGATGGGTGTTGTAATCTCCACGATGATGAAAGTCCAAGACATAGATTTGCGCAACCCGAAGTCGATATCCTTTAGTAGGGTGCCGAATGTAGATATGTGAGTTCCTGGTGCGTGGTACAACGGCGAAAACGAAGCTTTTGTACGTCTTTTCGCCATAGAAATTGGATAAGCAGAAATAGCGGGTCCTGTATCAATTAAATAAGATATCCGGTATTTAAACCTTGTAGGTACAAACAGGGTTGGCGGTTGCTGGTATCGTCACTTACCACCGTTACTGACAATGTTCTTCGTTTTCCTGGCTTTTGCTACATGGTGGTATACATTTTTCCGCGTTGACGCCGAATTTCCAGTGGTACCACCAGCACTTCTTATGAGGTGTTCTTGATCTCGTGCGTGGTGTCCTGGATCTGTTTCTTGCGTGACATTGACAACCAACGGATAAAGACGATAATTGTTCCAGAATTCTGGTAAGGTTGTCTAACTATTCCTGAATTTTGACAAATCTCTTGTACTCTTTGTTGACACTTTGTGGTTGTGAAGGTTGTGGTTGAACAGCAAAACCTTGTGAAGAAGTAACTTCAAGAATTTTGTTTGCCAGTACTGCGAGAGAGTTCAAGTCGTCATTGCTTGTAGAGAGTGCCATTTGTACACTTGTTGGTAGCCTCTGTAGCCAGACAGTTTTTAAGGATGATTGAGCGAGTGACTTCCGGAAAGTTCTTCCATCTTGCGAAGAAGTTGTGCTGGCTTGCGGTCGTCAAGGTGAACTTCGGTCAGCAATCTTTTTAAGCGTTTTTCATTGCTTTCTGACAACCGTTCGATTAGCGCATTTTTAATTGCCTCATATTTCTCAGTTTCGGGAGATTTAGTAAGTATGTCGCTAATCTGGTCAAGTGCTTCCAATTCCATACCACAGATCACGTAATTAAACTTTGTGGAGTCTGATGTGATTCCAGCCAGTGCAAAGTTAGTTTCAACTTGGGTAAACCAAAAAACAACTCGGTCTTTCCAGAAAGGGGGTATTTTGACGTTGACTCTGGCCAGTGTGTTACTGGTCCTCCATGATTTTCCATTCTTGCGAAGTTCTACGTAACTGATCACGTTGGGGTCACAAATTTTTGGAAGTACCAACTATTTGTAACTTCTAGCAAGAAAATAGTAAGAAGATCTTAAGGAAGAAAGTGCTCGTTAATTGCCAAAATAAGTCTATCTGTTTTCATTAATAGTGATATGTTGCTACACAACCAAAATACAAATTATAAAATTATCAGTTTTCAAAAAGGTCAATTTTGATCTTGACGCAACAGAAATAAAAACAAAAATGAAATCAAACGACTGGAAAAAATGTGAGCTAGCTTCTCAAGCAAACGTTATTGCAAAATACGAGGAGGTTGTTTTAGAGTTGCTAGCAAATACCTAAAGAAATGATCGGTGTCATTTCATAAATTTCAAATATGTGATGAGATGTCAGTGACTGAAATTCCAGAATGGCATAAATTGAAAGACTGTTCATCTGTATAAAAGTAGAGCTGTTATTGTGGAAGATTATAAAACACAGAAACAAAAATAACATAACGGGTTAAACATACAAGGCATTGTTCACTGAAGGCTTCATAATTTAAGAATAGTGATCATCAGTACCAGAAAGACTGATGAACGAAATCGTTTAGCAGTAAACACTGTAGAAGCTATTTTACAATGTTATTACAATTACAAAATGAGTTGCGCTGAGTTTTAAAAGAGTGCATAAAAATATTCTGAAAAAATATCAGAATGAAAATATCAGCAAGAATTCGCTTAGATAGTGTTTATTTGACAATTTTCTACAGTTTTCAGCAATACATAACCACCTAGATTACTAAACAAAAAAGTGATTTGTTCGTTGCCTTAATATAAAAATTGACAATCACACATCGATTGGATGCCATCTAAACTTTAAAAGGTGACGCCATTTCCAGAAAAACCGGAAGTCGTATTAAAAGCAAAAAGATTAAAAAAATACCAAAATTTTGAAGATAACTCTTCCAATTCTTATACCATACGTATTTTCATATGATAAAAAAATGCGCCAGTTTATCAAGAAAATTACCAAAAAGACAGATTTTATAAAGCACATTACCGGATTGTAATCTAGTCACAGAATTAGATAAACAATTAACGGGATGTTGTTACAGGTTTCGGTTTGGCATATTTAGGATCATTTTGTTAGCTCGCCACAGGGCAGGCGAAGGAAACACTTTACTCAGTCCCTTCCTATATGCGTACAATACAAAGGGCAACTTATACAGCTTATAGCAAAAGTGTTTTACCAGAACATTTGCAATTATGGTTCATATTGCATATGTATGAAATCCAGTCTTACCACTTTCAAAATTATTTTTCTCACGAAAATGGTTAAATTAAATTTGGGAAAATTTGGGATCAGGAGCTTATACTCAATCAAAACTTAAACTAAAATCTGTTAAAACTTGGCTGCTACTTTCGGCCTATCGATCAATATCAACTGAATTGCTTCTTATTTTAAATAGAATTATACTTACAGTTTTTGATTTCTCCATATCCAAGTACATCGACTTTCTCTTAGTTTACATAAACGCAAATGCCCCTTTTTATGAAGTCTTTGTATTGATTTTCACGGTCGACTTTTAAAACTGTATGATTTCAAAACTTCATCTTTTTCAACGCAACATCCCGTTATCTTAGGAAAAGAACTAGTAGTTTTAGCCGAGTTTTGAAAACCCATTAAAACGTACCTGACTAGGCTCGTCTAAAGTATGTTCATAATACATAATTAAAAATACCTAATTAAAACTCATCGGACGGACGGACGCATCGATTTCAGATTAGCAAAATACACATTACAAAAATCAGTTGGCTACCTTTAATTGCCCTTTTCTATCCCGTTACTCTTTAGAAAATAAATGAGATGAATAGCTGTTGTATTCTATAATTTTTGTAAACCTTAACCGATTTTGATCATTATTCCATCACATTGTAAGTAAACACGGTTGATGGAAATATCGACCTAGTTGTTTGCAAACAATTGAGTAACCATCAAAATATAGCACAATTTAGCTAAATTTTGCCATTGAGTATATACAGGTTTGTAATGGAAGTTGTAATAGCATGTGTATTTTCATTACAGTTTGTCGTTTTTAAACAGTTTTAAAGCCGATTTAAAACGGACATATACATAATAAAATAACAAATACTGTTGACGCCATAGCGCGGCAACTTATTTGCATTCTTTCAAATTATTTAAATACATATATTTTAGTTTCGATGCCCACTTGTTTGTGGTCGAGGGAACGCTGGTGGTCTGGTATTGTACCGTCCAGTTTTTGCGACCGTACGGCGAGTTTGGCTCATACTGCTTCGAGCGAACAGATATAGTTTGATTTTCGTTGCTGTCAGACGTTCTGACGTCTATCCATATACACAGGTTATTTCTCTAAATCGTCGCTTATTTCGTTTACTTCCGTTGTTTCGTTGTTTGTACCTATGTGTAATTGTGAACACATGGGGGTGCCAGTTACACATATAAATAATATTTTGGATCATATCGTTGATCAAATCGTTCTTTTCGTTTGTCGTTGTAATACAGTCCACTTTCGTTCTCTATTGAAACTATCCTGCAGTTAACAAAATATATGGTATGAAAACAAAAACAAAATTAGTGGCCAGTTGAAGATTTATCAATTAATTTTGTATCTTATTGAAACTTTGATTGATTCAGAGAACACTATTGATTAAGATAAGCATTTGGCTAAAGCCAAAAATTAACTGTATACAGTTAACTCACTGTTTCACTGTTTTCCGACTATAGTTTTTTACTTTAACAAGTACATATATTAAAAAGAACGGTTAATTGTGAAGATCATTAAACGCCGTTTAATATCCGAGTTGGTCACAACATTTTTTCGTCGATCGTATTCTTCTGGCGGCGTTTACATAGATTTGTCTACGCCGATGTCTTTTGAAGTTATATAACAATTTATGTAATTTGATACAGACAGTCCTCTACTGCAGTTCTACTAAACATACGCATAAATAAACGATCGACGGAAAACGTATTTCAACGAGTTTTTTTACATTTAGAATATGAAAACCTGATTTTTGTATAATCCGTAATATTCATCATTTAAAATCTATATGTTCGGTGCTTTTTCTAAATACATAATAAGCGCGTGATAATGTTTTTTAACTATATTCAGGGATGTAAAAGCTTAATTTAGCGGGTAAATTACCATATAAATTACCGTAATTAATGGTACGTATTTTTACTTACCGTAATTTACGGTTTATATTTCCGAAGGTAATTTACCGTCAGCCTATATTACCGTTGGTAATTCTCTTCCATTTCATCAATCTATCTTCCATTTAGATGTAGGGCTTTTCAATTTTACACATCATTTAACAGTTATTATATCTAACTACGTCATGTACATTATTTCTTTCATTACATATGCACACACTCCGCCCACTTCTTTCGGTCATTGGCCAATTTCTTTGCGTCTTCCCAGTTAAGTTCTCTTTTCTTCAGCACTTGCAACACATCGTTCCAGGTTTTCTTTGGCCTTCCCTTTGCGCGCTGCCCCTGTACATTAGCCTCCCATATCTGCTTGGCTGGCCTTTCTTCATTCATTCTGCATAGATGGCCGAACCATTTAAGTCGTTGTTTCTCTACGCATTCTATTATGTGTTCCATGTCCAATTCAGCCCTGACATGTTCGTTTCTTATTCTGTCCCTCCGAGTTATTCATTTGACCTTTTTTAAGTATAGCATTTCAATAGCCTGCAGCTTGCTCTTCATGGCTTTTGTTAGTAGCCAGCTTTTACTTCTGTATGTCAAGATCAGTCTGAATATGGTTTTGAATGCTGTCATGTTGGTTTTGGCTGATATTTCCCTTTTCCCTATAAATGGTAGTCTCAAAACGTGAAATACTCATGGTGCTTGGTTCAATCTGTCCTTATAATTTCATCTTCCATACTACCGCTCCCGTCTATGTTAACGCCCAAATATTTAAATACCTCCATATGTTCCAACCTTTGTCCATTTAGCTGTATGTTAATGCTCTTCATTTCTTCATCATATGTTTCTTGTCATGTTACAGGTTTTCAGGCATGTCCTCCATATTCTTAAGTTCTCCAACTCTCTGTCTCCTTTTGCACATACTATAATATCATCTGCAAAAGCGCAGTCAGTATTCTAATTGGCTTCCGTTTACGGCATCCTATGGTCAGCTTATGCATTTTTTGTTTTATTTCTTTCATACACACCTCCTTGTCTCAATCCATCACTTATGCTGAATTTGTCTGATTCTACAGTAATGTTACAGACGTTACAGACTACAGTACTGTTTATTTTCTTTATGTTAAATTTTGTTCCTAACTAGTTTTATTTTGGAAAATAAACTGCTTCCGGGTTATGCCATGTGTCAAGATTTGTTAATGCTGACGTTTCGCGAACCATGTTGCTCGCTTTTTCAGAGCTAACTGAATACTGAAGACTTATCAAGGAAATCTCCGTTATATACCTAAATTTACACCTCACTGCGCACATCTGGAGCTACCCCTCCCATGTGGTTTTCCACCTGACCGCGTTAGGATCGATTTCCAGACCCTCCTAATGTCAGTGCCGTCTTCGCAATTAATGTGTTTAGGATGTTTGTAAATTTCGATGGCTTCTCTATTAAGCCTTTGATGATAATTACCCACCTTTGCCAACATCTTCACGTTATCGAAATTCATTGTGTGTCCCGACTCGTGGCAGTGTAGTGCAACAGCGGACTGTTAAATCTTGCGTAGGCTGGGTGTCTCTACTGTGCTATCCTTTAGGTTAAATATCCTTTACGTTAGGCAACAGATCATTTAAGTTACTTGGTGCTCTGTACCTTACCGTGATAGCCGATTTCTCAGGATGGAAATAGAGAATAATCGGCTGCCATTCTTGGATGTGCTGGTATACAGAACGTCAACGGACAGGCTTGGACGTACAATCTACCATAAGAAGACACATACCGATCGGTACTTGACCGCCAAATCACACTACCACACTACCCAACAGAAGAGAAGTGTTATTAATACTCTGTTCAACAGAGCCGAGAAGGTATGCCACTCCAGCACCTTGGAGGACGAACGGAAACACTTCGAGGGGCCCTACGTCAGAATGGATACACCAAGTCGGATATACGGGGTATCACACAAAGAAAAGCGCACGGCGCAGAGGAGCCGCAATTATCAAAGGGGTTCGCTTGATTACTATACGTAAGAAGGGTATCGGAAAGAATCGGTAGATTACTGGAGAACTCGGGTATCACGTTAAGGTACAGAGCACCAGCTAAGGTAAAAGATCTTTTGCCTAACCCAAAGGATATCACACCACTCCTGAAGAACGAAGGGGTATACAAGATAACATGTGAGTGTGGAACATGCTATGTAGGACAGACAGGACGAAGTATAGAATGTAGAGTCAAGGAGCACAGTAGAGACACCCGGCTACGCAAGATTCAACAGTCCGCTGTTGCTCAACACTGCCACGAGACGGGACACACAATGAATTTCGATGATGCGAAGATGTTGGCAAGGGTAGGTAATTATAATCGAAGGCTTATTAGAGAAGCAAGCGAAATCTACAAACATCCTGACAACATCAATCGCGAGGACGGTACTGACATTAGTAGGGTCTGGAAATCGATCCTAACGCGCTCAGGTGGAAAAGCACATGGGAGAGGTTCTCCAAATGTGCGCAGTGAGGTGTAAACTTAGGTATATAAGGGAGATTGTCTTGCTAGGTCTTCAGTATTTAATTAGCTTTGAAGAAGCGAGCAACATTGTTCGCGAAACGGCAGCATTAACAAATCTTGACACACGGCATAACCCGGAAGCAGTTTATTTTCTACATGATTCTGGCCGTGAAAGCCTACGTACTTATTTAATCTCACTCTACGGGGAGGATGTTTACAAACTTACCAAGGATTTTGACACTTTACGAACAAAACGAAGCAAGATGGTAACCAATCTTGCTTTTCTGATAAGGTGTAGGGACAAAGGTTTGGTACCAACATTCCTGCGTACCAAGCACCATATCAACACCGCTGCCGCCAAGAAGATTTTGAGGAGAACAGAGACTGCCCTATTACGTGAAAGGGTACATTTTACGTACCGATCTTTACAGGACATTACATATAAATTGCTAAAACTTTATCTTAAATTAGCAAATAGATTGTCAGCTGAAGATTGGAGTAAGCTTGATTCCACCACATGGAGAAAAGCGGAGTTCCAGTTTGACAAAGCAACTGAATCTCAAAAGAACAAGTTTGTTAAGTTAGAGGCTAAGAAAATTGTGACCAAATCTACTACTGTGGACAAAGTAGTTATAAATATGTCTAATCACCAACTCTCCACTGGTGAATTGTCGGTCCTAGGCAAAGGATTGAACTTTGCAATCGCACCGATAACAATACCTAAGGAGGAAATTGTTACGGAAGTAGAAGCAGCATTGTACAAAATTCCAGGTGTACAAGCAGAGGACATTCGTCAAGAGGTTTCCAGGGTAATTAGGAAAGCTACTCCGCCGAAGAGCAATATTACCAAAGAAGAGAAGTACTCTCTGAAGACCATCAAGGACAACATCACAGTACTACCAGCGGATAAAGGGAATGCAACGGTGATATTGAACAAGGAGGACTACAACCGGAAGATGAACGATCTATTGGACCCAAATACCTACCGTAAAATTGCGAAGGACCCAACAGACAAGATAGGAAGGCGAGTGAAGGAAATGTTGTTAAATCATCATCATCGATTCCCGAACAGGAACAAAGAAGCCTTTTTGTTCAAGCCCCTAGGGCACCGAGGATCTTCGGCTTGCCAAAGATACACAAGGATAACGTACCTTTAAGACAAATCGTCAGCGCAATAGGCTCCCCAACCTATTTGTTGGCAAAATACTTGTCGAAAACCATCCAACCGTTTATAGGACAAACTACATCCTTTGTTAAGAACTCTGAACATTTTATTCAGATTTTGATTTTGGTCATGTCCTTACAAACCCAAGCATTGGGTCAGATATGTTGATGATACATTTGTGGTTTGGCCACACGGTAGAGATAAACTTACTGAATTCCGTAGCCACCTGAACACGGTCAATCCTTCTATCAAATTCACGATGGAAATAGAAGAGGATAACAAGCTGCCATTTTTGGATGTGCTGGTATACAGAACGCCAACGGGTACGCTTGGACATACCGTCTACCGTAAAAAGACACACACCGATCGGTACTTGAACGCCAAGTCGCACCACCATCGCCAACAGAAGAGAAGTGTTATTAATACTCTGTTCAACAGAGCCGAGAAGGTATGCGACTCCAGCAGCTTGGACGACGAACGGAAACACTTGGAGTGGGCTCTGCGTCAGAATGGATACACCAAGTCTGACATACGGGGTGTCACACAGAGAAAGCCGCAAATCTCAGAGGAGCGGCAAGAGTCAAAGGGGTTCGCTTGTATACCATACGTAAGTGGGGTATCGGAAAGAATCGGTAGAATACTGAAGAAATCGGGTATCACGGTAAGGTATAGAGCGCCAGCAAAGGTAAAGGATCTTTTGCCTAACCCAAAGGATATCACACCACTCACGAAGAACGAAGGGGTATACAAGACAACATGTGAGTGTGGAACTTGCTATGTAGGAGACAGGACGAATGTCGAGTCAAGGAGCACAGTAGTCACCCGGCTACGCAAGATTCAGCAGTCCGCTGTTGCTCAACACTGCCACGAGTCGGGACACACAATGAATTTCGATGACGTGAATATGTTGGCAAGGGTGGGTCATTATCATCGAAGGCTTAGAGAAACCGTCGAAATTTACAAACGTCCTGACAAAATCAATTGCGAGGACGGCACTGACATTAGTAGGGTCTGGAAATCGATCCTAACGCGGTCAGGTGGAAAAGCACATGGAAGCGGTAGTTCCAGATGTGCGCATTGAGGTGTAAATTTAGGTATATAAGGGAGATTTCCATGGTAGGTGTTCTGTATTCAGTTAGCTCTGAAAAGCGGACAACATGGCTCGCCGAACGTCAGCATTAAGAAATCATGACACACCGCATAACCCGGAAGCAGTTTATTTTCTAAACGATTCTGGCCGTGAGAGCCTACGTACTTACTTCGTTTTATTTTAATGCATACACAACCGATCTCGATCAAATAGAATCTCATGCAGTTAATTTGTCAAATATATACAGTGAGCGCGTAAAGTCTGGAAACATAACAAAATCTCAAGAACGGATTGCTATTTTAAAAAATCCTCGAACACGTCGATCTATAATTATCAAAATACACCTTATGGTATCAAATTAATTTTTTTACCTTCAATTGTTTTTAACAGATGACGTCATCGACATTTTTTTAAATGACAACCCTATATTTTTTTTAATGAATTGGACAGATCTTTTAATTGCCTTAATGGTACCATAATATTTTTATGGCCTTACATAAGAACATTTACGAGAAAATGACAATTGAAGTTTATGAAATAAAAGTGACAAAATCTCTGTAACGGCTCGTCCAAATTTAACGAAATTTTGGAATTAAGTATTTTGTAACCATGTGAAGTCACTTGCGTTATTATCGTTGATGCGACGTTTACAGTTTCTGAGATATAACCTCAAACTTGAATTTTAAATGGAACACCCTGTATATTTTGACATTTTCTGTTACAGTCTTTAATTGACTATTCAATACTACGCTTGTTATAGTATTATATCAAAAACATCTTGAAATTAACAAAAACCTTTATTACTTAGGTCTAAAAATTAAAGAAAAAATCGATAACAAAAAATAACAACAGCTCAACTTAACAGAATCGTTCAGTGCATACACCACTGCGTCTGCAGCGTTGCAAAATATTTAATTACAAAATTTCGTTAAATTCGGTCGAGGCCGTTCCGGAGATTTTGTCACTTTTATTTCATAACCTTCAATTGTCTTTGTTATGCTACCATTAAGACAATTAAAATATCTGTCAAATTCATTAAAAAAAGTATAGGGTTGCCATTTAAAAAAATGTCGATGACGTCATCTGTTAAAAATATATGAAGGTAAAAAAATTAATTTGGTACCATAAGGTGTATTTTGATAATTATAAATTGACGTGTTCGAGGATTTTTTAAAATAGCAAACCGTTCTTGAGACCTTATCATGTTTCCATACTTTACGCGCTCACTGTATAATATGATAAAGTCATGTGCTCGGCCATGTCAGAATTTTTTACATTTATTTCACAATATTTCAGAAAAAGTTGATAATAGCCTAATAGAAGGTGTGTGTCATAATAATTAGGATAACAATCAAATACTGCAATAATATACCTAATTCTCGTTTTGGTACGTCATTGTAGGAATTCCTGTAAGCATGACTATATTTTCTGGGTGTAGATCGAATAATTATTTGCAACTTTTATATATAGAAGAAAGGTGTATTTTGGTTTTCATTAATCTCCTTTGCTTGTAGCGTGTACATGATGTCCAACTTTTATTCCAGCAAATTTATTTTCTACATATCAAATGTCCTGAGTAAAACGTATTACAGTAGAGTCTCGCTAATCAGACTACGGTCTAATACGTACTACCCCGTAGTCCGAACGGCCTAGAACTCTGCATTACCTCGTAATCCGAACACCCCACCTGCTTTTTAACCCTGGTCCGAACAGAAAAATCATAGTATGCTCTTGCTTTCAAGGGGCAGCCTTGTACTCAGAAGAACTCATTAGTCCGAATGGTAGTATGCAAAAACGGATTCGCGTTAGCGAGACTGTACCTACTGTATATGGACTTTATTACTTTTCAATTCCTTAAGAAGTAACAGCCGTTTGAAACAATAATAAAAAATACAGATGCATCATACAATGCGAATGAAAAAAATAGCACAATCAATACCAATTACAACAATAAAAAGTAAATACATTTAAGCAAAAATAATAAAAATAAACTAAATAGAAAAATTAAGAAATTAAAGTAAATGTCACTCCGAGTAAAGAGTTTCATAAAAACTTTAAGACGTTTTATCTGTTTAAAAAGCGAATTTCAAAAGTTTGGAATGAATTGAAAAAAAAAATATGATACTTTTTACTTAGAACGACATGTACCACTTATCTAAAAAGGGGCTTGCAGGAATAATAGTGAGATACACTGTATAAGCATTGCGGATATTTTTGATACGTGATCCTTGACTATTGAATTCATAATAATCAATTTTTAAGAATTGAACCTCACATATTTTTTTGGAAACGTATTCTATATCCTGTTATAGCTAACGTCTACATTTCTATCATTTACATCATATAGAACATTTCGAGTTACCTTTTAACTCCCGCACAATCACCCCTCTCAGCGGTAAGTAAAAATTGCTTTTCAATTGGCCCTAAAGGTCTACTGGCGGGATCGCCCATTAAGATCGCCGCCGTAGATTCCAAAGACTCCAATGCCTCGGCATCCAAGAGTTGCTCTTTTGACTCCGCAGTCTTCATTTTGCAAACTTTGCTTTTTCATTGAAAACTTACAACATTTACATACACACAGTCGTAGAGGACGCTGGTCTAGAAAGAACTGCCGGTAAAACTAGGGTAACATAATCAGGTTTGACCATAATAATTCAATTAACGTAAAATAAATCCGCAACCTTCCAGTGTTGCTCTAAATCCTTAAAAAATTCAGACTATCGATTTGTATTTCCGATTCGCATAAGTCCGGAATTTACTTTCTTTTGGTTCTTCATCGTATATTGTATAGTATTGTGTGGTCTTGTGTAGTATTGTGTGGTAATTACTAACGTTACATCAAACTTAATATTAAATATGAAAGAATTACACTACATCAAAAACAGTGGATTCTTGTATCGTAAAGATTAGGAATTCTAGATCTCTACGACCAAGACGTACAGAGTTCGAGTGTACTCAAATTATGCGTATTACCTTCTACGCTGCTTGTACACAATATACGGCGTTTGTTGATGAGTTAATTAATTATTAATCCGTGAACTAAAAGGTCTTAACCGTTAGTAAGTTAGTAATTTTCAACGTTAAGTTTAATAGTCAACTCAAATTAGGTCTAAAAGTCCGGAAAAAGATGCCGCAGTGAAATCAGTTGTCATAGTATCAAGTCGACACACGTTGTTACAACACAACGTTTAAGTATTGAAAGACGGAGATATTTGATAATTTTGTTTGTAATAATACGTTCAGAAGGATATATACTTTGTACCAAAGATTATTGAAGCGCAATTATTCCTACTTCATAATGTGACATTCTGTATTCTGTTGTATAGTCATAGTATCACGATATTATGGCTGAATCAACAAACTATGATATAAATCTATTTTTAAATGATACTAAGAAATACCCGTGTCTTTTGGACAAATTCAACATAGGTTCTAACAACGGATTACTTAGAAATAAAGCTGAATCAATAGTTCTCATTAGATCAACAAGACTTTTTGACGTCAAAAGTCTGAGGAACAAAATTACAAGTATTTGGAAGTAGAACGGAAGTTAAATCTTCAAAAGAGTGATTCTGGGACAAATTAAATTTATATTACAAAACTTACGTGGTTTGGCATAACAAACTTATTTTTAAGATCAACAGATATTTTTTCATTATTAATTATGTAAGTTAAACGGTATAGTAGCCTTATAGAGTATACATGGGGGTCTTAGTACATTTTTATTTTAGCAGATACCATACACAATCTATTTTATCTGTGCTGTTTCCGTTGGTGCCTTCTTGATGTTATGTTTAAGTCATTGCAGCTTCCAAATGTTCTGTTTCAGACAATGCTTTCTGAAAGCCGATCATATATACCGGGTGATTCAATTTCGAGGATCACCATAGGGATCTCGCTTATTAGTGGAGATCGAGCCTATGTTTAAAATTGGGCCAACTTTCGTATTTTTGTTCTGATCAATTATCTGAAAAGAAATTTAAGCTATCATTTTCCATTTTGAAGATATCAGCAAAAAACTGAAATGTTAAGATATCGTTTTTAATTTTTTAATCAAAACCAAAGGTAGCTAGAGATTTAAAGCAAACCGATTATAATGCTACTTTTTAACAAGGAATGCAGTGTCATTTTATAATTTGAAATAGCATCAAAGATGGCGGCGTAACCATGACCAATTTTGTTTTTCTTATGGGCGCCATGTTGAATTTTGGCATTTTCCGATAGTAGTACTTTTTCTCAGTTCCGCAATGTATAACATGTTGGCATTAGTTTTTAAAACAATGGAGCATTTCGTTAGCGTTGCTTGGCAACGAGTCCGGCGCGGAGGTCTGTAGCCAAGCTCCAGTTGGGTACCTGATGTTTTTTTGATTATTACACCATTGTTTAAAAAACTAATACCAACATGTTATACGTGCGGAAATGAGAAAAAATACGACTATTGGAAAATGCCAAAATTCATCATGGCGCCCATAAAAAAAGAACAAAAGGTGGCCATGGTTGCCATCTTTGATGTTATTTCAAATTAAAAAAATAACGCATTCCTTGTTAAAAAGTAGCTGTAGAATGTTTTTGTTTTAAATATCTAGCTACTCGTGGTTTTGAATAAAAAATTAAAAACGATATCTTAACATTTCAGTTTTTGGCGGATATCTTCAATATGAAAAATGACAGTTAAAAATTCTTTTCAGATAAGTGATCAACACAAAAATACGAAACTTTGCCAAATTTAAACATAGGCTCTATCTCCACTAATACGCGAGATCCGCATGGTGAGCCTCGACCCGCTAAAGTAAACCCTATATGTTTGTCATATATCCACAATTAACAATTATCATTTTTTTTAAATTATTCGATCTGGCCAGGGAACAGTTTCGGCTCCGACAATATATTCCGCAATATGGTTCATCTTTTCCGTTGCAAAATGCAACTCATCCAATCCAGAATTTGGATTAATATTCGGCCCCAAATACTGAATACCATGTGATTGCGCATAGTTGCGCCAATGTCCACGATTTTTCTTGCTGGCATCAGAATCTTCAGCATGCTGTAATGTTATTGCGTATATGATAATTTTTTTAATCCAATTGGCAAAAGCATGTTCGACAATGCGTCGAGCACAGCAGCTTCTGTAGTTGCATAATTGTTTACCTTTTCCCTGTAGTTCATATCATGATACCCACTATACTGAGTCATCAGATATGATTTTAAGTGAATAGCGTCACCTTCCAAAATAATAAAATCAGATGGTAATTTAAACATATTTTCCTATAGCGCAGTTTTCAATGTAGAATTATCGAAATCCAGAACAATTATGAATGTGAATATGTTTTCCATCCAAAGCACCCAAGCAATTTGGATAGTTCCACTTTGTATATAAATCATCGCAATTTTTTCCCATTCGAAT
The DNA here is from genome assembly GCA_964023965.1 of Melinopterus prodromus. Taxonomy (NCBI): domain Eukaryota; kingdom Metazoa; phylum Arthropoda; class Insecta; order Coleoptera; family Scarabaeidae; genus Melinopterus; species Melinopterus prodromus. The sequence continues at coordinate 44,538,511 of OZ030394.1, forward strand.
TCTTCTTTTGGTGTCTGACATACAATCCATTTTCATAACAGGAAACAGATAATTTGAAAGAATTAAGTAGAGATTTACAAATTGATACAAATAACGTAATCCAAGACACACAAGTTAGACGATTAAACCTCCTCCTGTGAAAAAAAAATCATGTAGAGTAAATCAGCCAGAACATTATGTCGACAATCACGAATCATCAATTGGCAATACTGTTAAACCCCTAAAGAAACGTCACTGGCACGCGTTGGTTGGTATTATTAAATAACCTAATTACAAAATAAAATTTAAATTATCTTCAACAATAATCTATTGTTGAACAATCTATTTATCGACACTCAAACAAACAACCATCGACTTAAATTATGTTTAAATAAGTGTACCATCTACCCATACAATACAAACGGACACACACCAACTTAAAAAAATAAATTGTTATTCGTATTTTGCGTATCTAGCTGGTAGAGCATGTCGCATCACAGAATCATTTTTTGAATCATTTATTTCCCTTTATCCAGTATCTAAAAAAATGCAATACGTATATACAATAACTTTGCTGACTACACGAAGAACTGCACTTGACGCCATATTAGTACATATTTTACCTCATCAATTGATCAATGATAGTACCATGATAAGTGTGAAAACATGATTGAAAACATTAATTTACATTATATTTTAGAGTAATAATTATATTTCATTGCAGGATCAACATGAGTACAACAACTCAACAACAGATGCCTCAGATATCTAAAACTATATCATTATCACTGGAGGAAAAAAAGTATCTATTATCTGTTGAGAGAGGGGATATGGCCAACGTTAGAAGGTAATAATAAAATTTGTCTACACTCTCCTTGTCCATGTCAGAATAACGCACATAATTAATTTGCAGAATGCTGGAAAATGCTCATAAATTTAACTCCCTCAACATGAACTGTGTGGATAGTGTAGGGCGAAGTGCCTTGACCTTAGCTATAGACGGCGAGAACCTGGAGATGGTGGAACTCTTGGTCGTCAACGGGGTGGAAACAAAAGATTCTCTACTTCATGCCATCAATATGGAGTTTGTGGAAGCTGTGGAATTACTCCTGGACCATGAAGAGTTGATTCACAAAGATGGTGATTTATATGTAATTTGTCTTTGATTACTTTTATTTGACACTTTGATACTTTTAATTTGGCGACGATTTTTGTAACAGGATGATGATCTTCAAATGTTTTCTTTTGTAGAGTTGGCAGAAAGTAAATCTAAACACTGCTAGTTTTACTCCGGATATCACACCACTTATATTAGCTGCACACAGGAACAATTATGAAATATTGAAATTGCTGCTTGACAGAGGTGCAGCTCTCCCCATGCCTCATGACATAAAGTATGCTTGTTATTTTAATGCATTGAGTGAATCGCTTTTCATTTTATACTATTAACGGTATCAGAATAAGATCTCCGGATTTAAATTAAACCCAATTTTCTTTACTATTCTTTAGCAGCCTATTTAGACAACGTAGTCCATACATATATAATTAAAATGTGTAAAAATGTGTATCAGTATTGAACTACAAATAACTCTGTGATCGTTTTCGGAGGGATAGAACTGGGTCTTAAGTAATGTTATAATAACTGATCAATTCGATAAGAAATCTAAATTCGGAGCTCTTATTGCGACACCTTTGCAACAATGTTGAGGAAATAAATCTACTTATAGATGCGGTTGCGAGTCATGCATAAAAGATTCAAAGGAAGACTCATTACGACACTCATTATCAAGAGTTAATGAGTATAAAGCGTTATCTAGTCCATCACTCATAGCATTGTCGTCAACGGATCCTATACTGACTGCTTTCCAATTATCCTGGGACCTGAGACATTTGGCATTTGCAGAACCAGTAAGTTTAATGTTGTAAGCATAATTGATCATTTCTATTGTTATATATCTCAGGAATGTAAGACTGAATATTTGGAATTAAGGAAGCAATGCCAACAGTTCGCAGTAGACTTACTCCATCAGAGCAGAAACTCCGAAGAATTGGCTATTATTTTAAACCACAATCCTGGAAAAAATTACAATAATTCTGATCATATGAAATTAGCCAGATTGGAGTTGGCAATAACTTATAAACAGAAAAAGGTAAGTATTACTCTGGTAATAATCACGTGTATTTAAAATCTAGTTAAGTTTGTAGCTCATCCTAATATACAGCAACTTTTGACTGCAATTTGGTATGAAGGGGTCCCAGGATTTCGTAGGCGATCTACAGCTCAGAAAATTTTCATCATATTAAAAGTGGGCATACTTTTTCCATTCTACTGTTCTATCTACATGATAGCGCCAAAATCAGAGATTGGGAAGATCATGCGTAAACCGTTTATGAAGTTCTTAATTCACGCATTTTCGTATATATTCTTTCTTGGTTTGTATAGAAACTGCCCAAATATATTGTAAGTCCGCCGGTTCACGTCAGAAAGCACAGTTTCTCAAAAAAGTGCATTTCTGTGTGAAACGGAGTATATGCCCTACTTCTTGATTAGTGTTTCTGATTAGAACACGGCTCAGTATACGAAATTGTAGTAAATAAATCAATCAATCAGTTTATTAGTCTCCGGAAGATACGTCGAAATGCCAATCAGTTGGGTTGTCACGGGATAAAATCATTGCTTCAGTCACTGAATGAGTCATTACCCATTATTATTAGAGATTTAAAATTGAGCTTTGTGTGCCAGTTATTATTGTTATTCTTCAAATATATGAGACCACTAGTAAAAATTTTTGAGAAAATGATAAATTATAAGCATTAGGTAGACACATGGGTAGACATTTAATTCAGATTTTATTGTTGCGCCGAAACACATACATGCCGGGTGACCCACGCTAAAGGTACTCCCACTTATTTTTGTTGTTTATAGCTGGGCGAATAAAATTAGGGAAAGTGTTAATAGACAAAGAAATGCCATCTTTTGGATACACTTGAGGTTAATATGACTACCGGTTTTTCCGGAAATGACGTCATCATTGAAATTTTAAATGGCACCCTATATTCTTAGTGTGATATTTTCAATCAGGATGACATTCTGAACACAAAAACATATCGACATCTCCCAACATAACTTTTTTGTGTATTTATCTACGTGGCTAGGAATTGGTGAAAATAGTCGAAAATTGTCAAATAAACACTAACCAAATCGATTTTGCCCGACATTGCATTACTGGCGCCCTCTAGCGTGATTTATTTGGTTTTTGGCCAGTCAGTCATTTTTTTCACTGGTACCCAATGGCCACACCCTGATTATTCTATAGAAAATATCTTTCCGATTACAATGATACCAAAACCTTGATATTTTATTGAAATTTTTAGCATGCAAATGTTGTTAGAAGCAAAGAAATCGAAAAAAATATTGACCTAATGAACTAAGTCAGCGCACAAGTCAAAGTCACTCAATGAACTATTCGAAGGAAGTACCCTGATTATGCGAGGAGAAACGCTTTTCCGACACATAGATAACAAATTCTTGATATTTTTCTGATAATCGTAGCGTAAAAATGTTTAAGGGTACTTCCACCGAGTAGTCCATTGAATGACTGACTTGTACGCTGACTTTGATCATTAGGTCAATGTTTTTTTCGATTTTCTTGCTTCTAACAACGTTTGTACGCTAAGAATTTCAATAAAATATCAAGTATTTGGTATAATTGTAATCGGAAAGAAGTTTTCTATCGAATAATCAGCGTGTGACCATTGGGTACCCGTGAAAAAAATGACTCACTGGCCAAAAAACAATTAAATCACGCTAGAGGGCGCCAGTAATGCAATGTCGGGCAAAATCGATTTGGTTAGTGTTTATTTGACAATTTTCGACTATTTTCACCAATTCCTAGCCACGTAGATAAATACACAAAAAAGTTATTGTTGCGAGATGTCGAGATGTTTTTATCAGTGTTTATTTGACAATTTTCGACTATTTTCACCAATTCCTAGATTCATCCACAAAAAAAATTATTTTTGCATTGCCTTGGTAATAAACATTGAAGATCGATATGCTTTTGTGTTCAGAATGTCATCCTGATATCATACAAGGAATATAGAGTGTCATTTAAAATTTCAATGATGACGTCATTTCCGGAAAAACCCGAAGTCATATTAACCTCAATTTGTCATAGCCAATCAAACGAATTCATTATAGCCAATCGAACATACGTTAACTGAAACCATCCAATCAAAAGACTTAGTTATCCAGAACCGCAGTATACAACTGTCAGTGTCAAATTACATAAATTGTCATATAACCTCAAAAGACATCAGCGAAGAAAAAATCTATGTAGACGCTATCAATTATTATGAACTTCTTCTACTTTGCGTTCGTTATGAACTCATAACGAAACCGGTTTCGGTGTCGTTATGAAAACACTCGATAACAAACATTTGTTTTAGTTTTCCCACATAGATGATATTGACGTCAAGTGTCAAATAAGGCTGACATCTCAATCGCTATTGGCTCGCGTCAGTCGTATTTGTGAATTTTACTACAACTACCAACTGCTGAATATGAAACTACTCTAGATTATAAGATGACAACCGCAATTTTCGAAATGTCTATAAATTTAATGTCGCAAAGTAGAAAAAATAGTATATAACACTCGTTTTATAAGACGTATTGGCGCACTCGTTCCATTTGGGCACTCCCCGCTATGCTCGTCGTGCCCAAAACTACTCGTGCGCCAATTTTTGTCTTATAAAACTTGTATTATAGTATACTATAACGTTTGCTCAGTAACTAACTTTTCGACCAACTTCAACATTATTAAAACTATATAATATACTTAGTGGTATATTGGAAATCAAACAACCTGTGCTAACATTGTAAAATAAAAATTACGACAGTTACGGGTCTCCGGCAGGCATTTAAACATCTCAGGCAACATCAAATGTGAAGAAAGTAGTTTTACAATCTAGCAAATAAGTAATATATGTTGACGCAGACATATATTTTTGTTGAATTTGCCATATATTGTTCAAAAGAAACGGCACACGTTTTTCGTGAATTCAATGTTATTAAATTTATTTTATACTAGGTTCTACAATTTCTGAAGCAATCAAAAATTGCGTAGTATCAGAAATTGCATCGATAATGAACGCCTCTAAAAGATCGAATTGGCAGATTAAACTCATTTATCATGCACCAAAAACAAGAACATTCTGAAAATGCTTCAAGAATGGTGGCTGGTAATTTAATGCTGGTAACTATTGTTTATTTTATAATATTTTTTTATATAAAGGTGGTACCTAATATTATAATATATATACAACAAACTGCTCTTTGGTTCAAATCCTAACAAGTATTAATGATCATAAAGATACGCAGATTTTGGACCCTTAGACCTTTCCTTAGCAAACAAACGTTGCTGAAGCGCTCAGTTTACGTCTAGCGGTAGTATGGATGCTGATATTGAAGGATCAACTTAATAATGACACAATAATCATAATAAAAATAATAATGCACAAGAAGTTGTGCAATAAATTGAGAGGGATTCAGCATCTAGCCTTAACTTAGGCCTTCGTTCCTTAAGTTCTACTGTGGAAGGGTCTCAACCTTAGACCACCAAACATTATGTATTGGTTCTTACGGTATAATCAGCTGTATCATTTTTGTTCAATACTGCAAGTTTATGTGAAGCTCTTAATGTATTTTCTTACAATAAAGCGAACAATAATTAATCTCGATAAAGGTCCTTTAAGTTATTTTAAGTTATTGAACACCAAACTTAATCCAAATGAGAGTTTTTTACTGGCCACGTACGCGCCGTCGCCGAACTTCATGCCCAATTGTGCATGCTATATTATTGTCGGCTTTCTATTGTATATTAATTTTTGCGATTAAGAATATTTTTATTATAGGCTCAATAAACACGATCTAAAATCAAGTTTATTTTTTATGTTATTTTTCCGGCATTCGGGGTCTGTGGCATTTGAGGTTCATCTCGAGTCTCTGGCAGGCATTCAAACATCTCCGGCAAAATCAAACATGAAGAAAGTAGTTTTAAATTTTTTGTTCAGGTGGTACGGCATACGTTTTCTATGAATTCAATGTTATTCAAACTATTTTACAGTTATTGCGTTGAATATGAGCGCAATATAAACGCAATAAATTTCTGTTTGGCACTACGCACAGCGACCACGCAAGCTATGAAAACATGATAAAACCCAGAAACGGTTTGTTATGTAAAAAATCGTTGTACATATCGATTTTGAACACACATATTAAATAAGTTCTTTTTATTATGACGTTATCGACAGCTATTTTAAATGGCTTAATTGGCTTAATTGTAGCATAAAAAATGTATGGTCGGTCATAAGAAATTTTTTTAGCAAAAGACATTTAAGAATTACGGTATCATTGATGACTTTCGTTTGAATGGAAAGCGAAAGGGCGTTTTCGATTATTGTCGTTGCTTTGGATATCAATCCGGTCTTCAAGTTGCATATCTCATCTGGTCATTGCGTTTTGGTTGCTGTCTATTTTATGTCAGCCCACACACCACAATTATTGTTTCAACATATTAGTGAAAAAAAAACATTCAGAATTTTAGATCAAAAGTTAACAAACAGTTTAAGGTTTACTATAGCACCCTTTTGAGGTTACTAGGAGATTGAGATCAATATATGGTATATATGTCGTAGGCAAATAGTTATTTGAGGCAAAAGGCTTTTGCCTAGGCAAAAGCTATTTGCCTGGGCAAATAGATATGAAACCGTCAGAATGTCAACCTGAATGAAAATTTGACAGAAATAACATAAAGTACCAATTAGAATTTCAATGATAACGTCATATGTGACGTCATGGCATCCCAAAAAATGGTATATTTCCTTTATTAGCCATTTTTAACATTTCATTCATCCAGCTTCCTAAATAAAAAATAAACGGGTGTACCTATAGCTTGGGTCACGCGGTATTTGCACAAACTAAAATAGTGTCAATAATCAAATTTATTATGAACAACCTCTATAATCCCCACTGAAAAGCTAAGGTTAATTATGTATCAAAAAATGCTTACTACAAATAAAAGAAAAGAAAATGATAATGTCAGTTTTGATATGTCGTTAGCGGAACACAGTATTTGTCCATATACGCTAGTTTTCGATAACCAGTTCAACAAAACAGTTCCATGGAAGTTCAATAAACACAAAAGTACCAGGTGTACTGTATCTATTTCCAAATATAATTTATATTTAAATGTTTTGTTCTTGTTTTCAAAGCGTTACTTTATTCACTTTTTTAGTTGTTTTGATGTTGGCGTCCCAGCGAGCAGACATTAGATTAATTGAACTATTTGGATCGTCTAGTGCAAAAGAAGAGTTGCTGAAACCTAAGAAACAACGTGGAAACATTCCCACCATATTAGAGTACATAATCTTCGGTTACGTGTTAGGTAATGTACAACTCCATCCAACTCCATAACTAATAATTAAATAATCTAATGCATCATTAGTTCATATTTCAATGAAGCGGAATAAAGAAAATTGAATCAAGTATAATTATGCATTATTTTGCTTTCTGGTTCGAGACCTGCTCAGCATATAATGAACCGTAACAAAGAATTATAATATTACCCTAATTGTCGGTGGAGCAAAAAGTAATGAGTGGTCGAAATAAAAATTCATTAGCACGCACAAATTATATAATAAAGTGTGTTTGTGTTGTTCGGTATTTTTTCCGTGTCGCTCCCCTTTTTTGTGGAAATTATTAAGACTAATTGGTAATCGCGCTCCAGTGAATTTCTAATGCAAAAATCCCCTTTTTTATTTAAATAATATGTTAAGGACTAAATTATGAATGCAGAGATTGACAAAAGCAAAGTACACATGCATGTATCAAAATTAAATATCCAACGGATTTGAAACGTATCCCTCAAAATGTATTATATCTGTCACTGTAGGTTTTCATGTAACATATTTATGAAGCCATATTTAATAATGATAGCTTTTTGTAGAACTGATTTGTCGAGGGAAGCCTGTTAAGTCTTTAACGTGTTAATGCTATTTAACTTCAAAGCAAGCCAATCATATACATTATGTGTTTAATATTTTACTAATAATGTAATTTGTTGTGTTACGACTCCCATAAATTCTATTTTTTTAAACCGAAATACAGATTTTTTCGTTGGTACGAGTTATAAAAACATTGTTTTATTTGATTTGGAAATCTGTCTTAATTTGTCCTGATGAAAAATTACTAAGCACGTTTAGAGTTAAATATATTTTTTATAAATTAGTGATAATTAGAGTTTTTTTGAGACATGTGACTGCCTTTCTTTAATTCCAAATATTGAAGTGTAAAGAAAGACAGACCTTTGCATAGCCACCTTTTTCGTTGTATAATCCACTTGATTTCCACTCAATTTAAAATAAAAATACAAAACGGTTGTTAAGGTATACAGGGTGTCTCAACAGTTCGATCTCAAAAGATTGTACCTCTGTTATGAAGATATTTTAAAACTGATTTTACTCATGTATACAGAACTCCGAGACGCACATTTTAAAATTATTAGCGTGTATACAGAGTGTTCCATAAGGTAGTACCAACCCAAACTTATGTTTTTTAAATGGAACAACCTATATTTCGGCACAATTTTTAATTCCTCGCAAAATTTTACGACAACGAAAAATAACTTTACCTACCCTAAACTTTATACTTTTTGATTTATTGGCATTTTTATGGAAAAACAGCAGTCTAAGAAAAGCAGTATGTATATCTCAATACCTGTTTTTAATATTATTGCGCACGCTTTGATTATGATTTAGTAAGATGCGTTCTTGCAGAGATAACTAGTCTTCTTCATAGAAAAAATCGATTTTTCTATCAATAAGTGCTTCTACACCTACATTAAGTATTAAACGTACGGTGTGGTACGGTCCTTGCCTGACGGCGTCGGATAGGCAGCGTGTTGAGCGTGTCCAAAATGCACGTGTTCTGTTTGTTTTTGGTTTGATCATGTATCGAATGGGCTGGGCGACTTGAGGTGGTTAAACATGGATAACACTAGGGTGTTCCATGCAGCAATATTATATCATAAGTTGCTATCCAAGAGGATCCCACAATACCTCATGCGGAAGATACGCTGTAAAACGGATGTCCATAACCTTAATTTAAGGAATGAGTCCATATTCGTGAGAGGACTATGAATGCCAATTATTGTTTGGAAAACAGACCGGAGAAACTACTGAAGGTATCAGGACGAAACTTCATATTTAGAAGTTTTATGACCAAACTTAGAGCTGAAAAACTTTCGGTTCAAACGGGTCCAAAGGAACTGGACGTTTCCTCTAAACATTTTTCAAGGATTTTGAAAATGAGCTGCCATATCTGTAATTCGTCAAAATAGTTAAATAATAAATTAAAGTAGAGGAAATTTAATCGTTTAGCTGCGTGAGCAAATTCTATTTGATCGAGATCTGCCGCATCAGCATTGATATGAAACTACATAGTAGCCAGGATTTTGACAAATATTTTTTTGTGCTGTCACACTCGAAAACAGCTGATTTCATCAGAGGGTGGAGAACCGCTATGGAACGTTGCCGCTCTAGTGCGTCCAATAACAAAAAAACAATTTTCAAATAAAATAAGATCACCAATTTGATTGTTTGTTGATATGAAATATCGACCCGTCTTTATATCTAATTCTAAAAACGATAAATTGAGGAAATTGTAATTAAAGGATAGCGATGAGTGTAGTTTTATTTTAGTATGTTGGTACGGATGTGACATATACAGTGTCATGAACAAATATAAATCTGTCAGACATTGAATTAGCTTTTTAAACTTGACGTTTTGTCAAAGTGGTACCAACCTAAGATTTCCTATACAGAAATATAACCATTTTTAATTTTTTTTAAGATATATATTTCTCAAAAAGCAACACAATAAACGGTGATGTCACTCCTGTCATAAACTAGATAGCGCGACACGCTCACGTGCGTCTGCGACGCGCCGCCTTCGGTGACGCGCCGCATCACCGCTCGTCGCGCTATTCCGTACTTTTGGCACTTGTGACATAAATAACTATTATTCTAATGACGTAGTGTAGGTAGTGTCAAATGCTGATGCTTTGACAATACGTACTATTTATCTCAATAAAATAGATTCTCATGCAGCTAAACTATTAATTTTATATATTATATTGTATGATAAAGTCATGTGCCTGGCCACATCAGATTTTTACTTTATCATACGCAGTATGATGAAGTATTGTAATCGTGCCGAAAAAAAAAATTGAGATTTTAGCGGAAATAGGTCTTTATGGGTCCCCTGAACATTTTTGACCAAGGTACAAAAAAATGTCTGTGTGTGTGTGTGTGTGTGTGTGTGTGTGTGTGTGTGTGTGTGTGTGTGTGTGTGTGTGTGTGTGTGTGTGTGTGTGTGTGTGTGTGTGTGTGTGTGTGTGTGTGTGTGTGTGTGTGTGTGTGTGTGTGTGTGTGTGTGTGTGTGTGTGTGTGTGTGTGTGTGTGTGTGTGTGTGTGTGTGTGTGTGTGTGTGTGTGTGTGTGTGTGTGTTTGTGTGTGTGTGTGTGTGTGTGTGTGTGTGTGTGTGTGTGTGTGTGTATGTGTGTGTGTGTGTGTGTGTGTGTGTGTGTGTGTGTGTGTGTGTGTGTGTGTGTGTGTGTGTGTATGTGTGTAAACGATTTTTGTGGCGACGATTCCGGAGGAACTACTAAAGGTATCGGAACGAAAGTTCATATTTAGAAGTTTTGTTACCAAACTTAGAGCTGAAAAGCTTTTGGCTGAAAAGGGGCCAAAGGAACTGGTAGTTTATTCTAAGCCTTTTTGAAGGATTTTGGAAATGAGCCGCCATTTCTGTAATTTCGACAAAATAGTTAATTAATAAATTAAAGTAGAGGAAATTTTGAATAATTTATGCCTATGACATTTTTTGGTAAAATTAATAGTTTAGCTTTTTAGTTTATTCAAAGCCTTTTTGAAGGATTTTGGAAATGAGCCGCCATTTCTGTAATTTCGACAAAATAGTTAATTAACAAATTAAAGTAGAGGAAATTTTGAATAATTTATGCCTATGAAATTTTTTGGTAAAATTAATAGTTTAGCTTCAAGAGCTAATTCTTTTTGATCGAGATCGGTCGCATCTGCATTGATATGAAATTACATAGTAGCCAGGATTTTGACAAATATTTTTTGTGTTGTCACATTCGAAAACAGCTGATCTCATCAGAGGTTGGAGAACCACTATGGAACGTTGCCGCTGTAGTGCGGCAAATTATAAAATACAAATTTCAAATAACGTAAGATCACCAATTTGATTGTTTGTTGATAAGAAATATCAACCCGTCTTTATATCTAATTCTAAAAACGATACATTGAGAAAATTATAAATAAAGTATAGCGATGAGTGTAGTTTTATTTTAGTATGTTGGTAGGGATGTGTCATGAACAAATATAAATCTGTCAGAATTTAAATTACCTTTTTAAGGTGCGTTTTCATTAGTGATAATGGCAGTGGTAGCAGACGCCGTTATAGTATTTCCAATAGAAAATTGATAGTGACTCATGTTTATGTACATGCAAACTAATATGTGTCATTATCACGATATGTAAGAAATACTATAATTTCGTATTCTACCACCGCATTAGCTACCATTACCATTACCAATCGGAACGCACCTTTAAACTTGACGTCAAAGTGGTACCAACCTAGCATTTACTATACAGAAATCATTTATTTTTTTTTAAATACGTATTTCTTAAAAAGCAACACAATAAACGTTGATGTCGCTCCTGCCAAAACTAGATAGCCGACTCGCTCATATGCGACGGCGACACTCCGCCTTCGGTTATGCGCCGCATCACCGCTCGTCGCGCTATTCCGTACTTTCGGCATTTGTGACATAAATAACTATAATTCTAATGACGTAGTGTAGGTAGTGTCAAATGCTGATGCTTTGACAATACCTACGATTTATCTCAATAGAATAGATTCTCATGCAGCTAAACTATTAATTTTATATATTGTATGATAAAGTCATGTGCCTGGCCACATCAGATTTTTACTTTATCATACGCAGTAAGATAAAGTATTGTAATCATGCCAAAAAAAAAATGAGATTTTAGCGGAAATAGGTCTTTATGGGTCCCCTGAACATTTTTGACCAAGGTACAAAAAAATGTCTGTGTGTGTGTGTGTGTGTCTGTGCGTATGTATGTCTGTGTGTAAACGATTTTTGTGGCGACGATTCCGGAGAAACTACTAAAGGTATCGGAACGAAAGTTCATATTTAGAAGTTTTGTTACCAAACTTAGAGCTGAAAAGCTTTTGGTTGAAAAGAGTCAAAAGGAAGTGGTAGTTTATTCTTAGCCTTTTTGAAGGATTATGCAAATGAGCCGCCATTTCTGTAATTTCGACAAAATAGTTAATTAATAAATTAAAGTAGAGGAAATTTTGAATAATTTATGCCTATGACATTTTTTGGTAAAATTAATAGTTTAGCTTCAAGAGCAAATGCTATTTGATCGAGATCGGTCGCATCTGCATTGATATGAAATTACATAGTAGCCAGGGTTTTGACAAATATTTTTTTGTGTTGTCACAATCGAAAACAGCTGATCTCATCAGAGGTTGGAGAACCATTATGGAACGTTGCCGCTGTAGTGCGGCAAATTATAAAATACAAATTTCAAATAAAATAAGATCACCAATTTGATTGTTTGTTGATAAGAAATATCAACCCGTCTTTATATCTAACTCTAAAAACGATAAATGGAGAAAATTATAAATAAAGTATAGCGATGAGTGTAGTTTTATTTTAGTATGTTGGTAGGGATGTGTCATGAACAAATATAAATCTGTCAGAATTTGAATTACCTTTTTAAGGTGCGTCTTCATTAGTGATAATGGCAGTGGTAGCAGACGCCGTTATAGTATTTCCAATAGAAAATTGCTAGTGACTCATGTTTATGTACATGCAAACTAATATGTGTCATTATCACGATATGTAAGAAATACTATAATTTCGTATTCTACCACCGCCATTAGCTACCATTACCTACCAATCGGAACGCACCTTTAAACTTGGCGTTTCGTCAAAGTGGTACCAACCTAGCATTTACTATACAGAAATCATTTATTTATTTTTTTAAAATACGTATTTCTTAAAAAGCAACACAATAAGCGTTGATGTCGCTCCTGCCAAAAACTAGATAGCGCGACTCGCTCACATGCGACGGCGACACTCCGCCTTCGGTGACGCTCCGCATCACCGCTCGTCGCGCTATTCCATACTTTCGGCATTTGTGACATAAATAACTATTATTCTAATGACGTAGTGTAGGTAGTGTCAAATGCTGATGCTTTGACAGTACCTACGATTTATCTCAATAGAATAGATTCTCATGCAGCTAAACTATTAATTTTATATATTGTATGATAGTCATGTGCCTGGCCACATCAGATTTTTTTAAATTAAAATGAAACATTTTAGCACATCTGTAATTTAATATTATAATTTGAAATCAAATTTTATTTATACCCTTTAGGCTATGAAATACTGTGCTAAATAAGCTATTAAGGTATCAGTCAATGGTGGTGATATTGTTAGGGTTGTTAAGTTAAGTTTGCATATTTTGGGAAATATGGCGAACTTTTCCCAGGAGGAACGAATTGACATGGTGTGGGTTTATGGCAAATGCAACAAAAATGATTTTTTTTTGGCAAGCAGAGTTGATAGATACCACTGACAGATACCTTTAGAACTTCTTTAGTACAGTTTTTTACGGCCTGCAAAGTATAAGTAAAATTTTACTACAAATTATAATATTAAATTGCAGATGTGACAAAATGTTTTATTTTATTTAAAAAGAGATGAAATTATGCTAGAAAGCAGTACTTTAGATAAATACTTAACTGGTTTCATTGGTAATGTAAGGTGTAGAAGCACTTATTGATAGAAAACCCGATTTTTTTTATTAAGAAGACTAGTTATCGCAGCAATGGTTTATTTTAGCTCTAGTTTGTACTAGTACTATTTTGTGCAGAACGATGCGTAGAATTCAAAAAACGAATTAGATACAGGGTGTTTCATTTACAAAAAATTAACTTTCTTAGGAAATACTGTTTGCTTTATTTTGCTGCAGATTATGACCAGCCTGTACACAGTTTGGTGTGGTAGCTAATCATGATAATCACACGATGGGGAGTCATGTATAGGATTCCCAGGGCTGCGGTCAACCCTGAACAGACAGACTACGTTAACGTATATACTATATTATAGTATTGATAAATTACATAGTAGTTGCATAATTACTTAAATCCTTTTAACTTTAGTTGATACCGTGACTACTCTGTGGTAGCAAATGTGTGAATTTTCTAGGAAGTGTATATGTCGTAGGCAAATGGTTATTTTAGGCAAACCGCTTTTGCCTAGGTAAACGCGATTCAATTGCTTTTTCATAAAACTGTGTGAGGTTATGTGCAATCCGTGCATGTTTGTTTTCAAACGCGGCTTAATTAACATTTAGTGGTTGATAACTTCTGGGTAATAACTAATAACTCACAGATACGATATAAAAGAAAAATATTAGGCTGGGATTGTTTAGTTTCCCCTTAGAAAGAAACAATGTTGTGCTAGACTGAAAAATAATAAATTTCGCAGTTCTAATCGACTGTATATTGATGCAGATGAGATGCCTAAATCCTATTTTGGATACGGAAAACCATGCATAACCAACGTACAACTCAGTGAACATTCTAGGCGTTTTCTCGCGAACAACGGTTACTTCAAATTGCTTCAAATTACCTGAAGTAAGATGTAGTATGTCATTCTCGCGACAAACGTGTTACGTCACAGTTACCTCGAGTAAGATCGTTGGGCTTACCTACTGAAGCTTACCTGACTGCTGACAGGAGTATTTTCTACGTCAACCCCGTCGATATTTGAAATTGGTTATCTGTACGATAACAGTACAGTGACAGTTGTATCAGCTTAGTCATAGTATGGTCATAGTTTAGTTTTGCGTTGAGAATGTCCCGTATAGTGAGGAAGAAATATATAAATAATAGATGATATCGATTGCTTTTTATTTTTTTAGTTTAATTGTTGAAGGTTGATGCCACCACTGTAAGAAAGAATATGCATTTTCCCGTTCTCTCTTCGATGGATGAAGGTGGCTGGTCCGGGATCACGAAAATATAAATAAACGGGTGGTGGTCATCTACAAGATGCAGTCGGCACATGACGAACCGGGGTACCATACCAGCATAATGGAGTTATATGCGAGTTTTGGGGTTGCCGATACCGCCAGAGGAAACTGGCGATGTAGACTGGAGGGGATTTGGCGCTATGGAATCTACCGAACCACCCCGCACGAGACAAGAGATGTCTCGACCAGTCTGAGAAGAAACAAACAAATCGATTAGAGAGGACCGGTCTTATGGATTCTACCAAACCGCCTCGCACGGGACAAGGGGTCCCGACTAGTCCGAGTAGATGTAGAAGAAGGAGAAGAATTTAGAGAATTCTAAGAGGCAACAGGAGATGATTCTGAAAAAGTACACGGTCAAAGCCTACCGTACTGGTATCCCTCAAGTAGATGACCATCGCAATCCTAGAAGAAGAAGGTTGGCAGGAAGACCCAAGAACTAGTCGGAGCTTGATGAGAACGGCACAAATCGCATTCGATACCGACACGATACATTGAACTTTTTTTCTAAAGATATTTTTTGTATTTTTATGGTAGACTAATAAAACTATAAGTGGTGCGTTTCTATCCTGCCCCGTGGCTGTTCAATTTTTTCTAGTGATTGCTCTGGGTCGAGCAATTCTTTGCGAGAAGAGTTGTTGCGAAGTATAGTTTAATTACATTGTATAGTAGAGGCCAGGTCATCCAAACCATCCAACCTGCAGACAGTTGCTTGACCAGCAATGCCGACATCAGGCGTTTCAAATCGGAACAAAGACATTCCTTTGTGGCAGGCATTCAAAACGTGCAAATTAACATTAACTTATATTAAAAGCTGTGTGCAACCAAAAATCCTAACTCAGGATTTTTGGGGGCTCAAAGCAGGTCATGACGTCTTGCCAAATTTAACATAAATGCCACGGCATGGGATGGGAAGGGGATTAGTAGGTTGCGGCACCTGAGATAGTATCGTGTTTCCCGGACTCCAGTCAGCTGTAATATTAGAATTCTGTGTGGCCAGCAATACACGAACTATGTAAACAACACTGCGACTTTTATTTACATCTCCATCCTGACCAAAAGCCGTTCCCCATTAAGAGCTACGTAATAATAACACTTCTCTTCTGATCGGGATGGTGGTGTGATTTGGCGTTCAAGCACCGATCGGTATGTCTTCTTACGGTAGACTGTATGTCCAAGCCTACCCTTTGACGTTCTGTATGCCAGCACATCCAAGAATGGCAGCTGATTATCCTCTTCTATTTCCATCGTGAATTTGATAGAAGGACTAACATTGGTCAGGTGGCTAAGGAACTCATTAAGTTTATCTCTACCGTGTGTCCAAACCACAAAGGTATCAGTGACATATCTGACCGAATGCTTGGGTTTGTAAGGACTTGACCTAATGGGTTCTTCTTCAAACAATTCCACGAAGAAATTGACGACTACCGGTGAAACAGGTGATTCCATGGCTGCACCCTCTACCTGCTCATACATCGCTCCCGCCGACTTGAAGTATGTGGTGGAGAGACAATACTCTACAGTCTACAAGATCCGGTACATCGGTTGGCAGACCTAGGGAGACAAGTGTTGCCCGAAGGCCTTCGACTGCCCTCTTAACCGGAACACACGTAAAGAGTGATGTTACGTCGAAATTTAAGAGTATATCCTGCGGGCCAATGATAACTTCCTTAAGAATCTGAATAAAATGTTCAGTTCTTGACAAAAGATGTAGTTTGTCCTATAAACGGTTGGATTGTTTTCGACAAGTATTTTGCCAACAAATAGGTTGGGGAGACAGCAAATCTTGACACACGGCATAACCCGGAAGCATTTTATTTTCTAAATGATTCTGGTCGTGAAAGGCTACGTACTTACGTATGTTCGCGAGAAAACGTCTATGACTAAACTGATACAACTGTCACCGTACTGTCATCGTACAGATAACCAATTTCAAACATCGAGGCATCGAGGAACATCGGGCTTGACGTTACATTCTCCTTACCTGACTGCTTGTCACGAACTTACTGGAGGTAACTGTGATGTCACAAGTTTGTCGCGAGAATGACACTATGGAATGACATACTACACCTACTGTAGGTAACTTGAACAAATCATTGGTCGCGAGAAAACACCTAACGTAAACTTAAATTACATATGTTAGCAAGTGTATACGTTTACTATGCTTTCACTGTAACATAATAAACTAAATAACTAAAAATTCTAATTTTTCTTGTTTCGATAATTGCCTTGTATGGAATGATGACCACCAAGAACGTGTTGAAAATACATATTGTTTCTTCACTATTTATACAGTAAATTGTACGTCCACTACTAAAATCGATGTTCCACCACCTACGCTTCTCCAGTGTGCAATAACTGCAAATAAGTTGCACGAACGGTTATACGCTATGTATGCTATATGTCAATTGATCTCTAAACCTAATCTCAACTAAAAGAACCTATTTTTCTTTTTGTGAAACCTTTTTGATAATACTTTTTGCTTCCTGAACACGCGTCTACTCATACTCAATTGTTCCAGGAAATGCATTCTACGTTTCTATACTTTCATAACTTTGCACTAATAAATGTAATGAAATTCCAGGGTTCATTTTCGAACAAACCAGAGAAGTATACGTAGAAGGAATAAAGTCATATCTGCGAAATCTCTGGAATGCAATTGATTGTACAAGAAATTTGCTCTACTGCTTAGTGTTTATTCTGCGGGTAATTGCGTACATACAGCAGAGACGAGAAATATCAAGCGATCCCGAGAAGGCATTTATCCCGAGAGAGGACTGGAATGCATTCGACCCCCAACTTGTTGCGGAAGGGCTGTTTGCAGCTGCGAACATCTTCAGGTATCATACATTACTTCCAAACTCTGCAAACAAACATAATCAGATTGGGAAATTAAATTTCAGTGCACTGAAACTGGTGCACCTGTTCTCGATCAATCCCCACCTTGGACCACTGCAGATAAGTTTAGGAAGAATGGTCATTGATATCGTAAAGTTCTTTTTTATTTATGCGTTGGTACTATTCGCGTTTGCTTGTGGTATGTTAAGATAAACGGAATTTTGTTGTTTAGCTACTTTTTATTATTTAAATTGTAGGTTTGAACCAACTTTTATGGTACTTTTCCGATTTAGAACGGCAAAAATGTTTCCACCAGAAGAACGGAGACGCTGATTGGAAGAACGAACGAGACGCCTGTCTGAAATGGCGTCGGTTTGCCAAGTAAGCGATAAACTATAACTACCGTAACTATTAAACATTTTAAGACAGAAATCGATGCTACTCAGCGGCGAGTTATATGCCCATTAACATTAATGATATACTATAGTAAATAGATTATTGGTGTAGGTTTAGTATTAGATTTAGAATTATATTCATAGTCGACTTTTGGTTAATAAGTTACAACGTTCCAAAAGTTCATCCTAATTGTTTGAGCGATATATTTAATGTGGTTTAATTGCTTGTTTGTCTGTTATGGTCGATTAGGCAAATAGAATAAATAAACCAACTATATTTGATCTTCCGATTGGCTAATCGATTTACTGAAACAGTGAGACAGCAAAATAGTACTACTGTAACGACGATATCGTAATTATACTAAACAGTATCTAGATATCCCTAGGGATAAAAGCTGTAGCGGAATAATATTGTAGATGGTTTCAGTATTGTAGTTAGACTTCAAACGGTTGGTCTGCTCGTGGTAGTGGAACTTATGTTCTACTACCACGGGCCACAAGTGGACCAAACAATTAGTGAAACAATAAAGGTCTTCACTGAATCAGATTCGTCCCAATACCTACATTTTTGCAAAAGATAAGCAGTAAAAGAAATCTGTGCAATGTCTCTACGTCGCTGTGCTTTGCATTACAGGTTGCTGCAATATCTTAAGGATCGTATTTTAAAATATTTTCAACAACACAGTGTGTCCAGGAAAGTCCGCATCTTAGGGAAACTTTTCTTAACCATTTCTCAGAAATTTTTATTCTTTATAAAAGTTGGCGGCTTGTATGAAACTAATACAGCAACGGTAAAATGTGTCAATTTTGGTACCATATATCAACCGATTCAGAATATATGAATTTGTGATAAGAGTAAAGTACCTTTATTTTCATTATTATCGATAAACATTATTTGGAAACCTATCTTGAAATTTTTCTTTTTTTTGTATTTTTTAATTCTTACTTTTATCACTAAAATTTGTCAATGCCAGTAATACTAAAAGGTTCGTTTTAATCTATTTTTTATAAATTTGAATAACTTTGTTACACTTTTTATTATTTTTGTATAATAACTAATGTTTATTTAGAATTAGTACAAAATTACTCGTTTTCTTTTGCAAAGTTGATATTTGAACCTGTAGATCAGTGATGTCAAACCTGCGGTCCGCACCTAACCCTAACCCTACTGTGCGGCCCGCGAGCCCTCGCTAAAATTGTATTACAATACAATAAAATTTAAAAAATATAAAACTGATTTGTAACATTTTTTAATGACTAAGTTTGCAATGAGCTTCGGAGACAGAATTGCCCGCCAATACCTTTCTTCTTCGGAGCAGTGTCACTAGTTGTTACTTATTAAGTAGCAGAGCAGTAATTATTTTTATTTGGGTATTCCTACATTATTTGGCTTACTATAAATAGAAAGTAAATAATTTAAAGGTGGAATTTTCGTAAATTTGTCGTTCAAGTGCAATTTTCACATATTACATGCATGTCACAAGGAGTTTTTGGAACATTCTATGCGCTAAATATGAACCTTGTGTTTAAAGTTCCGTATCATGTCATCCACAGAAACGTTCAGCCCAAGCGTCAACTTGTGTTGTTCATCTTCTCAAAATGTTAAACTCAAAACTAAAGACATTTTACGATGCAACTGCACCCATGAAGAGTATAACATCATTTCAATCTTTTACTAAAAAAAATACTAGTAGTAGCCCAGAAACAACATGAACACAATGTCCGAAATACTGTAAAATCAAAAATCATTATTAAAAATGGACATTTTCTTAAAATATTTTCGTAAATATCAATTGAATGGGATTTTTAGATTAAAACTTTTGAGATTTTTAATGTTCATGATTCATCATTCATTTTTAATGTTCATTCTGTATTTAGAGATTGTGGCTAATTTTGAACTAAACTGGCCAAAATATTTAGGGGTTAATGAAAAATATGTTAAAAATTGAAAATTGATTTTCTCCCCAACTATTTTGATGATTCTTTCTTTTACTGGTAGGCTAAATCTTCAGAAGATGTACGCATGAAGAATTTGTATTTCAACTTTCAGTTTTGACTATAAGGCTGTAAGAATAATGTTACAATTTTTGCCGTAACTTTGAAGTACTATATAGAGTTCCAGCTATAACAAACTGGCAATAACTGGAATGACACTGTAATATTTTTTGAACATGTTGATTTTCGATTTACTCCACTATCTTTGTTTTTAAAGGCCATACAACAAGAACAGGTAATAATACCCGATTAACTGGTTTTGATGATTTTTTATTCACATGTGAGTTGATTCCTCAGTTTTAAACATATACGGGGAGAAATAATTAGTTGGTATACATTTTTTGACAATAAAATATTAAAAATTGATTATTTTTAAATATTTTCGTTAATATCATTTGAATGGGGGTTAGAAATTAAAAGCTTAATGTAGTAATTGTCCTTAAACATGAAAGGTGAAAGTGTAGTCAAGTTTATAAGCTATTTTGTATAAATTCAAGGGAAAATGGTTGTTACGTAAAGTCGTATGTAATGTAGTATCAACTAAAGAAGTGACTGATCTTTAATCCAGATGAGGACACATTGTTGGAAAAAGACACCTTCACCTAGATTTAACCCAGGAACCCTCCATTATCCTCACCTGTATTAATTATTATTACTAAACCTAACCGAAACATAGTCGTCTGTAATGTAGGACAAACTAAAGACGCGAATGATACATAATCCAGGTGAGGATAACTTTTTGGAAAAAAAACTCCGGTAGATTTGAACCAGGAACCCTCCATTATCCTCACCTGGATTTAATTATCATTCTCTTCTTTAGTTGATGGATATGTAAATGTTTCTAGTTTTTGTCGGTCAACCCACCAACACGGTGGTGTAGCTATTTTTGTAAACTCTGGAATATCGTCTCTGGCCCATCTCCCGTTCAGTCCAATGACTCTATCTGCCGAACTTGACTTTGAAGTGGCAGGAGCGGTGATAAATAATGTTCAGATTTTGACGATCTATCGGTCGCCAAGTGGAAGCTTCGAGTTATATATGTCAAGACTTAGTGAAGTTTTAGGCCAGCTTTCGAACGCGAAGGGTGTTGTAGTAACTGGAGACTTCAATGTCCACTTTGAGAACGATTCAAAAGAGGCAAAGCTGCTATGTAATCTCTTTGCATCTTATGGGTTGCACAAAACAAACGACAAAAACACTAGGTTAAGTGCGTGTCTTGATAATGTGTTCACAAATTTTGGCGAGTTTAGTTATGGATCCGAGGTTGTGGACCCTCTGATGTCAGACCACTCTGCGGTCTCATTTGATTGTTTTTTTGCTAAGGGACAGTGGGGTCAATCTAAGATTAGTTGTAGACCTATTACTAGTAGGGGGCTGACAGCATTTTATGCTATTATTGAAAACACAAATTTTGCTTTTGTCACTGATAATCATTTGGATGTTAATAGTAAGTGTCTTAAATTTTTAAACGTAATAACGGATGCAATGGATGCCAGTTTTGGCTTAGTAACAAAAACCGTGCGTCGTGGGGCTCGAAATAAAATTACATGGTTTGGAAGTGAGGCCAAACACGCACGTGACACCCTTAAATTGGTAACCGGGTTGTACAGACAGAATCCCCAACTAGTACCAGTAGATTATTTGAGGGAACATAGAAACAAATATCGTAACGTCTTAAACAAGTGTAAGAGAGAAGCAAATAGTAGATTAATACAGGTTTCAACAAATACTCAGAAGGCAGTGTGTGTGGGATGTAATAAAGTCAAATTGCCCCCAAAAAAGCGAACCAAGCTCTGATAAATTAACCGCTGACGACTTTAACAACTACTTCTCTAGTATAGCGGACAGTTTGGTATCCGGTGTCGCTCCTACCCGTGTTTTTCCTGTGCTGTCACAAGCGAGCGGTGCGGCAGACAAATTCACTTTTAAAGATGTATCTTACAATGATGTAAGGGATATTATTTGTAATCTCAAGATCAGTAGCAGTAGGGACATGTATGGGATGAATTGCAAACTTATAAAGTGTATAAAGAATTTAATTATAATACCTTTCACTAACTTGATAAATCAGTGCATAGTAGCAAACATTTTCCCAGAGTGCTTGAAGATTAGTAAAGTTGTGCCAATATATAAAAAAGGCAATTGTGATAATGTTGCAAACTACCGGCCCATCTCCTTAACACCAATTCTAGGAAAAATTTTCGAGAAGGTCATCAACCATCAAATTAATTATCATTTGGAGATTAATAATTTGTTGAACAATGCTCAATTTGGTTTTAGAAAGAGTAGATCAACAGCCAATGCAGTTAGTGCTTTGGTGTCATATATACAGGATTGTTTTGAGGGAAGGTTGTATGCGCAGGCGTCTTTCTATGACCTGACTAAGGCATTTGATTGCGTGTCGCATGACCTGCTTTTGGACAGGTTGTGCTTGTTTGGCTTTGCTGATGATGCTGTCGCTCTTGTTAAGTCATATTTAGTGAATAGGTCGCAGTGTGTTAGCTACAAAAACAAAATGTCGGCTAAAGTAAACATGACTTACGGTGTACCACAGGGTTCAGTTTTGGGCCCAACACTCTTTATATTATTCATTAACGATATATGCTCTGCTGTCCCTGATGGAACCGATATGGTACTTTATGCTGATGACACGACAACAGTGAGTGTGTCTGACTCACTGCTTGGCCTTCAGCAGCACGTCGAGGATTCGCGAACCAATGTATGTAATTGGTTCTCAGCCAATATGCTTAGCATCAACGAGGCAAAAACGCAATCTTTATGCTTTTCATTGCGGAAATTAGAAATAAGCACAGAGCCAGTTAAATATCTTGGGGTCTATGTTGACTCAAAGCTGACATGGGAGGAACATGCCACACAGATCACAAGGCGACTAAATAAAATAATATTTACTCTGCGTTGTCTCAGGGACAATGTGTCATTCGGTGCATTGTTGCGGGCGTATTATGGCTACTTTCATGCACATGCGACTTACGCTGTGATCTGTTAGGGTCACTCTGCACATGCCTCTGCTGTGTTTGGGGCGCAGAGGAGATGCATAAGGGTGATGGCCGGCATGGGATATGCTGAGTGCTGCAGGAGAAAATTTGTAGAGCTTCGTATTATGACGTTCCCATGCATTTATATACTCACTTGCCTGCTGCATGTAAGGACCAATATTGAGTTGTATCGGAGCCACGAGGATAACCATGGCTACAGCACCCGACACAGAACAAGGTTGGCTTTGGATTATTATAGAACGGATAGGGCTAGAGACGGGATAAATTATTACGGTGTAAAGTTTTTTAATGTGTTGCCCGACCGCATAAAGTCTCTGTGTGTCAATGGCTTTAAATTGAAGTTAAAGGAATACCTCCTTGAGAGGGCATTTTATGACTGGGATGAGTATCTCACTTCTGATTTTACATGTGTTGATTGAGAACTCTCATCTGGGTGACGTTTGTTTGTTCCGTCCGTTACGTGTGCCTGTGTGCCATATGCCATGTTCGGTCCCTCTGACGATGACGTTTTACGTTGTTTTTAAGGTGGACATTTTATGTTGTTTTGATTGTTCATTTATTTTATTTATTTTGTCACTTGTGTTTACTGAGAATTTGCTGACAGTGTTATTGTATAATTAGACTTTGACGTGCGAAAATGTATATACATGACTGTCGCCAATAAATAATTTGAATTTGAATTTGAATTTGATGTTATTTTCAATGATGTTTGTTAAATTGAAAAAGATTAACAATTTTTGGAATGTCCATGGTACTTTTCTTAGGTAATTCTAAATTTCAAATGAAAAACGTTTGATAAAAAATCATTATTGAATTTTTATTTTGTTTTGTTAACTACGAACTTGTGCTCGCATGCACACGCATATATAAACACAAAATATTGATGTGAGTCATCAGACATATAAAAAATTAACATACTGATGAAATTGATCTAACACGGTATTAGCAACATGACATAAGAACCATTAAAATAAATCAAATGAAACAAAAAACTGTTTTGCCAGTTAATCACTTTTTTGAGTCTTTTTTGTATGCGGCCCGCCGACTTTCAGATCAGAAGTTTGTGGCCCGCTCCCACAAATGACTTTTACACCACTGCTGTAGATAATAATGGTTCATACAATAATTAATACACAAACGTGACTTACCTTTAATTCAATTAATATGAATGACTTTGGATATGTTTATAATAGTAGTTATCCATCTACAGCAAGCGATTAGTCGATGTTGCCGATATTTTCAATGAAAGACACCCGGACAACCAAATTACCTATTCAACCATTTCTAGGATAATAAGAAAATTCAAGTCTGTTGAAAATCTCTTCAAGAAACACCACTAAAAATATGTTGCCGAAAATAAGGAAGCAAGTTTACCAGTGTTGCAAGCGGCAATCGAGAATAGAACTACTTCTTGACAAAATACTTCTCACACCCAATGCAGTAAATCAACATCACATAACATACAACAACTGAACAAATATCACCTTCAAAAACCAAAATAACTACTAAACTAAAGGCAAGAGACTAAGGTATCTGGTATGACTTCATTATTATCGATAAACTTTACTTGAAGATGTTGCTTACAATTAAAATTTAATAATTTCTAACCTAATTTCTGCTTTAAAAAGTTCTTGATAGTGTTTAAAAAAAGGTGTTAACACGCTGTTCAGGAACGGAAGATATAAAACTTCATTTAAATTTTAACAAAAAGGGCCCAGATATTGATTGTTCAAAATTCCGCGCAGTACATTGTTTTGGTTTCTTGTGTCCACCAACGGCTATTTTGTGAAAAAGCAGTGCTATTTGACGTAAATCTCGCCTCGTCTATCCATAGAACATTCTGAACAGAACAATCTGTGCTCTTCTATTTCCCCCTCATACCAGATGGCAGATGGCATCAGGTCTGATGTCATAGATATGGTACTGATGCCATAGTGTCTTTCCTTTAGTGTACCTACTTATAAATTTCGTATGTTTTTTAAAGGTGATATTTGTTCAGTTTTACCATGTTATGTGCTGTTGATTTACTGGATTGGGTGTGAGAAGCAGTTTGTCGAACCGAAGTCGTTCTATGCACGACTACCGCTTGCAACACGGGTAAACTTGCTTTCTTATTTTCGGCAATATATTTTTTGTGGTGTTTCTTAAAGAGATTTTCAGCAGACCCAGTCTGCTTGAATTTTCTGTTTATTCTAGAAATGGTTGAATGGCCAATTTGAGTGTTTTTATTTAAACTATCAGCAACATCGAGGTAATCGCTTTTCTGTACATGGATAACTACTATTATAAACATATCCAAAGTCATTAATATTAATTGAATTAAAAGTAAGTCACGCGCATGTATTTATTATTATCTACAGCGTGAAATATCAACTTTGCATCAAGAAAATGAGTAATTTTGCGCTAGTAAATAAACATTAGTTATCATACCAAAATATCCTAAAATGTAAAAAATGTTTTCTAATTTCTAAAAAATAGATTAAAGCGAGCAATTTAGTCTCACTGGCATTGACTAATATTAGTCATAAAAGAAAGAATAAAAAAAGGAAATAGTTTACCGTAGGTGGCTGTGACTTCATCATTGAATATAATTTTTACTTCTAAACAACATTTCCAATTAAACTTTATCAATAATAATGAAAATAATTATTACTGTACTCTTATCACAAAATCATATATTCTGAATCGCTTGGTATATGGTACCGAAATTTACATATTTGTCTATTGCCGTATTGGTTTCATACAAGCAGCCAACTTTTGTAAACAATAAAATTTTCTGAGAAATGGATAATAAAAAAATTTCCCATATGATGCGGACTTTCCTGGACACACTGTATATAGACTAAATATGTACGTACTCTCAACGGCTTGGGACATAGTTGACGTAGTATTGATACGGCAACGATTTACTTAAAAATCTGAAACCAATAAATTAGGACGAGACAAAAAAACAAAATAATGAGAAATTTAAAGAGTAGATGAGAACGTGACTGTCGCTTAATTGTTTGACCACAAAACACCATTTTGCAACTCAAACTATAATAAGCTTTGTTTTTTTATAAGTTACTTTTTATCATTTATTTCGAATCAAATAAAAAAAAAAACTCAGTTTTTTGAGCAAGGAAAATTAGTAAAATATATAATTTTGTATTAAAGAATGTGTTGAGTTTTTACTGTGTATGTTATAGCGCTGTATTGGTCATTATTTGTCTTTGTCTTATTCTTGTCTTTTATAGCTATAAGAAATCATGAAAAAATGATTTCTTGACATAATTTTATCGAAAAAAGTAGAAACAGAACCCATTTACAGATTCGACCGCTACGTCTAACACGGCATTATAGGTATTAGTTAGGTCAATCTAGAGGCATACTGTATATTTTCAGGATGATTAGCTGTTTAAAAGACATACAAGCTGTTCTATTTGTACAAACAAATAAACAAAAAGTACAAACAAATACAATAAGCGATTCAATTATGTATTAAAAATGTTATAGCATAAGAGATAAGCAGATTGAATTCAGGTATTAACTTTACAGTGTTTTTGAGTCATCACAGTCACTATTCTGGGCCAGTTTCGGTATGGTGGACATAGAAAACTTTGAACTGACTGGCATTAAAGGATATACAAGATATTGGGGGTTACTCATGTTTGGCTCATATTCTGTAATAAACGTTATTGTACTTCTGAATTTGCTGATCGCCATGATGTCGAATTCGTATGCAACCATCCACGTAAGCACAAACTCATTGGAGAATGCAATTGAATATTAATAAATTAAATTCATTTCAAGGACCATTCTGACATGGAATGGAAATTTGCAAGAACTAAACTCTGGATGAGGTATTTCGAGGAAGCCGCAACACTGCCGCCTCCTTTCAACGTAATCCCAACACCAAAATTACTTCTGAAGTTGTGTCGACATAATAATAAAAACAGTACGAGCGAGTTGTCTAATATTGTACGTCACTCGTGTGCCATAAATATCAAATTAACTTCGTCGAATTATAGATGAAAACAAAAGAAGAGAAGGACAGGGATTTCCGGTATGCGTCGGTCATGAGGGCGTTAGTGTGGCGCTACGTCACATCAATGCATCGGAAATGCGAAGAGAGCTCAGTCACTGAAGACGATATCAATGAAGTTAAAAGCGATATTTCAGCATTTCGGTATGAAATTTTGGAAATATTGAACAAGAATGGAATGGACGTGTCTTGTGCTGACAAGAAGGAAAAAGGTATGGATAGTAATATAGAAAAGGATCATGGTTTTTTAATAATTTAATTCTATTTAGATTCTATGATAACATCTGTTTACATTGAACTTAATTTTTAAGAATTACGAAGTACGTGTTTATGACGAGTTTATGGAAAATTGCAGCAGGAAACTATTAGTTATTTATGTACCATGGGAATTACACGGATGTTTATGCCCCGAGGGTGATCTGTCGGCCCTCGAGCTTTTAAGTCGCCCGAGGGTATAAACATCAAGTAATGCCCGAGGTGCATACAAAATTGTATGTCCTACAATGGTTTTCTTCCTACGTTCGAATAATATTAATAAATATTTTGACGTTATTAAGTGACATGCGTATCTACGGAGTTGAATAACAATACAAACAATTCGGAGTTGAGTGACAATACAGATGATTAGTTGTCCAACTTATAAACTTTTTCTACTTTGCGTTCGTTATAAACTCATAACGAAACCGCTTTCGGTGTCGTTATGAAAACACAAGATCACAAACTTTTAGTAACTTTTAGTTTTCCAAGATTGATGAAATTGACGTCAACTGTCAAATAAGGCTGACATCTCAAACGCCATTGGCTCGCCTCAATCGTATTTGTGAATTTTACTACAAGTACCAACTGTTGAAGAAATAATTACTCTATATTGTAAGATGACAACCGCAATTTTTGACATTTATGTAAAATTAATGTCGCAAAGTAGAAAAAATAGTATATAACACTCGTTTTATAAGACGCATTGGCGCACTCGTTCCAAAACAACTCGTGCGCCAATTTTTGTCTTATAAAACTTGTATTATAATATACTATAATCGCCAATAATAGACATTGATGACTTAAAATTTACAATTTGAATGACAAATATTTGATATATTTGACCATGGATACAACCATGGCAACCCTTAATGCCCGCTCGGGCGTTAACAATCCTTAACGTCCTCGCGGGCGTTAAGAAGAAAAAAATCTGATGTGGCCAGGCACATGACTTTATCATACCATATATTAATAGTTTAGCTGCATGAGATTCTATTTGATCGAGATCGGCCACGGCCCACGTCTGCATTAAAATAAAACTACTAGAACTATGTAATGTCAAACTTCAGCATTTGATACTACCTACTGTCATTAGAATCACAATATCTGACAAACTAACTAGTTTTAATACTAGTGTTTTAATGCAGTACGAGCGATACTGATGAAATAGAATTTGCTCATGCGGCTAAAATATTTATTTTGCCAAAAAATTTCAGTCATAAATTATTCATAATTTCCTCTACGACTAAACCTCCTTCTCATACTACATATGATAAAATAAAAAGGTTATTGGTTCTGATGATTAATATATTATATTGGCTTCTAACATACTACATTTTCGGGTTTTACCCCGTCTTCAGTGCTAACTACAAAAGTTCATAAAGAATGATGCTCAATATTCCAAATAAGTTGTAATGTTACTATACCGTCTTACAATCTTTCTTGTATTTATTCGCGACAACATAAGAACATCGCTATCCGCAATCGAAATACACATTGACACCAAGATGTTTTAATATTGATACACTGTACGTGCGCCCGTGTTTCTCCTCCTCATCGCATTCTCCATGCATTTGCGTGTTGAATTGACGTTTCGCAACCGCTGACGTTCTGAATACTGTCAAAAGTTTCTAAATATTCTGGCTACCTACTATTAATGCAGACACGATCAAATAGAATTTGCTCCTGCAGCTAAACTATTAATTTTACCAAAAAATGTTATAAACATAAATCATACAAAATTTCCTCTACTTTAATTTATTATTTATCTATTTTGACAAAATTACAGAAATGGCGGCTCAATAGCAAAATCGTTGAAAAATGCTAAGAGTAAATAGCCAGTTCCTTTGCACCCTTTTAAACCAAAAGCTTTTCAGCTCTAAGTTTAGTCATGAAACTTTTAAATATGAACTTTCATCCCGATACCTTTAGTAGTTTCTCCGGAATCGTCTCCACAAAAAAACGGGTACACACACACATACACACACACACACACACACACACACATACATACACACACACACACACACACACACACACACACACACAGACATTTTTTGTACCTTGGTCAAAAATGTTCAGGGGACCCAAAAAGACCTATTTCCGCTAAAATCAAATTTTTTTTTTCGGCACGATTACAATACTTTATTATACTGCGTATGATAAAGTGAAATCAAGAAAAAATAGCAAAACAATTTGGTAAATAGAATTAGGTTAATTTGAAGTTCAGTAAGTGCTTATAAAGATGCATTATATAAAGAAAATGATTCCTACAATAATTTCTTAATATTATTCTAAGAATTAAAACAATATATGTATACAATGTGTTCTATTAGAAATAGGAAAAGATTTTCTAAGTTTCCATAGCAAAAAGCACAGGAGAGACGGGGACGAGAGGTTGTTTAATCCACAAAATCTTTGGAAATTTTTTACAGGTGGAAAATTGTTTAGGTGGTCGTTTTAACTTATTTTGACTAATTTCTCTAATCTTAAAAAAATTACTTATTAAAAAATCCTCTTAAATTCCAACAAAACATTCTTAAAATTAATCTTAGATTTTTTTTAATATGACGGGTGTTTATAGAAGAATATGTTGCCAAATTTTAATAATAAAATGAACAGGATGTGTATTAAAAATATATTTAAACGATAGCTGGTTTAAAACCAAAATGATTCGGTTGAATTGTTTTTAAATTGTTTACGGTTGAGGAGTTATTTATGTGTTCCGGACAATTTTACTAACCCTGTTTACAGATTAATCTCAAATTACAAAGGAATTTAGGATGGATATAAAAGAACAAACTAAGAGGACACAGTATAAAAACATTTACACACTGCAAGCCCTCATATACCGCTGTTGATAGAGAGTCCGCGCCGACCGTCAGCGTTGCACTGAAATAGGCCTTAGTATTCCTCGAATGAAAACAAAGTTTCCCCTGCGTATCTATTATTTGCAAATACGGAAACTACACTCTCCAGCAAAACAGACCACCTGAAGTTTGCTAATCTTGGCTGTTCTGTAACGTTTGTAAACTTTCAGCGATTTTAATAAGTATGGCAATGATTTGCTAATATCAGCACATTCTAAAGAATGTGCTGCCCAATATCTAATGATGCAAAAATACACAGCTAGAAGTAAAATCCGAATTTTTAGCTTTGATGTTCTATATATTTTGCAATCGTTGTAGGTTTAGTACGATTACCAGACGCATCTAAAACTTTGAAAATTTTTTTTATTATGTTGGGAGAATCAATAATATGTTTAGGTGGTGCAATTTTGAGATACTGCCGCTTGAGTATATGGAATAATTATAAAACTTGTTCGGTTTCTTCTATCCTTTATTAAAATTTCCTTCCATTCTCTACATTTGGCTGTTTCATCGCAATATCATCATTTTTGTAGAAGATACATACTTTCAAATAAAGTGCATGTTTTTTTTTAACGTTAGGTTGATTTGCCAAAAGACCAAAAGAGTGAAACCGGTATCCAATTAAAATAAATAATAAATAACCATTAAACACTTTGGTTTTCATTCAAAGAATTTTATTTGTGTTGATAAATTTGAGACACAAATATTTACATATCGTTTATGTTCTATATGCCTGGGAAACGGGGTTTTCCAATATTGGATAAATACTTATATTAACAGACATGTATTCTTCCCAGCAATTTTAGGTAAGAAAATGAAAATTTGGGAGAGGCGCTTAATGAAAGATTTTAAAGTTGCACCAATAAACGCCGAAGAAATGGACAAATTCATTTATGTTTCTCCTCCCGAAAATGAAGATTCTCTTGAAAGGTACATAACGGGTCTATCATCTTTACATTTACTCAAAATGTATAGATTTCATTTTTAGATTTAGAAGAATTGCAAAGTTGGCTCTTCTCAATTCCAGCTTACACAAATGGAGGCAAGTTATCAAAGGCGCATGTTTGGCGTAAGTAATATTTTCACCATAATTACTTTAAAGCTAACATAAAACCCCTAGTTCTCAAATTGGTCATTGCAACGGAGAAGATTCTCTTAAGAAGCAACAAGATTTACAAAGAGCTATTGATGTAGCACACCAGCTACGTGGTTCAAGCCTGTCATCAGACTGCTTATTATCAAATGACCTACCAGATACTTCTATAAATGACAGGAGTGTACTAGACCAAACGCCAACTTCAGGTGAGGAAATTATTAATACGTGTTTGTTATTTGGAATCCAAATTCGAAAATAAAAATATGACAATATAATAAAATTAAATAAAATTCTTTTATAATGCTACCTGGTAAAAACTCATATGACAACTATGTCAATTTCTGTAGGACCAATTTTAAAACCGGATGCATGACAATTAGGGCCCGCCTTTGACTGTAATGAAATAGCACTACTTAAGAGTGGCCACGTTTGCACTTGTGTTCAACCTCTTTTTTCAGCATTCTTATTGAATTTTTAAGATCGCAAAATTGTTAAATCATATCAAATGACACAAGATTCTTGAATGTTACAATATCTTATAAAATGTGACGTATTAGAATTCTTTAGGTAAGCCCAAATGACAGCTTAACCATGAACATTGAAACAATAATAAAATACAAAAACCAAGGTACCTATTCTTTTGTGCTTTCCATCGGTCAGTTCGAAAACAGAACAAGTCCAAAAAGTGACTTCTGAGAAAATTAATGCAATAGATAACAATGCCAGTATAATATCAATAAGTAAGTACGAAGGCATTCACGGCCAGAATCATTTAGAAAATAAACTACTTCCGGGTTAAGCCGTGTGTCACGATTTGTTAATGCTGACGTTTCGCAAACCATGTTGCTCGCTTCTTCACAGCTAACTGAATACTGAAGACCTCCAAGGAAATCTCCCTTATATACCTAAATTTAAACCTCACTGTGCACATCTGGAGCTACCGCTCCCATATGCTTTCCTACCTGACGAGGATCGATTTCCAGACCCTACTAACGTCAGTGCAGTCCTCACGATTGATATTGTCAGGAAGTTTGTAAATTTTGATGGCTTCTGTGATAAGACTTCGATTATAATTACCCACCCTTGCCAACATCTTCACGTCATCGAAATTCATTGTGTGTCCAGACTCGTGGCAGCGTTGAGCAACAGCGGACTGTTGAATCTTGCGTAGTCGGGTGTCTCTACTGTGCTCCTTGACTCGACATTCGATGCTTCGTCCTGTCTGTCTGGAATTGTTTGAAGAAGAAGCCATTGGTTCAAGTCCTTCCAAACCCAAGCATTGGGTCAGACGTATCGTTGATGCGTTTGTGGTTTGGCCACACGGTAGAGATAAACTTACAGAGTTCCTTGACCACCTGAACAATGTTAGTTCTTCCATCAAACTCACTATGGAAATAGAAGAGGATAATCCAGCTGCCATTCTTGGATGTGCTGGTATACAGAACGTCAACGGGCAGGCTTGGACATACAGTCTACCGTAAGCAGACACATACCGATCGGTATTTGAACGCCAAATCACACCACCATCACTAACAGAAGACAAATGTTATTAACACTCTGTTCAAGAGAGCCGGGAAGCTATGCGACTCCAGCTTCTTGGACGACGAATAGAAATGCTTGGAGTGGGCCCTACGTCAGAATGGATACACCAAGTCTGATATACGGGGTGACACACAAAGAAACCCGCAAGTATCGGAGGAGCCGCAAGAGTCAAAAGGGTTCGCTTGCTTACTGTACGTAAGTGGAGTATCAGAAAGAATCGGTAGATTACTGAAGAAATCGGGTATCACGGTAAGGTAGAGAGCACCAGCTAAGGTAAAGGATTTCGCCTAACCCAAAGGATATCACACCACTACTGAAGAACGACGGGGTATACAAGATAACATGTGAGTGTGGAACTTGCTATGTAGGACAGACAGGACGAAGGATCGAAAGTCAAGTCAAGGAGCACAGTAGAAACACCCGGCTATGCAAGATTGAACAGTCCGCTGTTGCTAAACACTGCCACGAGTCTGGACACACAATGAATTTTGATGACGTGACGATGTTGGCAAGGGTGGTGCTTATTAGAGAAATTTAACCATCGAAATTTACAAACATCCTGACAATATCAATCGCGAGGACGGCAGTGACATTAATAGGGTTTTGAAAACCATCCTAACGCGGTCAGGTGGTAATGCACATGGGAGCGGTAGCTCCAGATGTGCACAGTGATGTGTAAATTTAGGTATATAAGGGAGATTTCCTTGGTAGGTGTTCCGTAGTCAGTTAGCTCTGAAGAAGCGAGCAACATGGTTCGCGAAACGTCAGCATTAACAAATTTTGACACACGGCATAACCACGAAGTAGTTTATTTTCTAAATCAATATCAATACTCTAATAAAACGATAATGTGGTATCTGTTTGTCTGTTTGGGTTCCCTAGCAAAGAAGGGTGACCACAGCTCGGAATGCTATATCATATGACTTCCCATCGTGTGCTGTTTCATTCCCCGCTGTCCTCTCCACCCAAAACAAACACACAAAAAGAATTGAATTTACCGGTCAAAGTTTACAAACAACATATAGTTTGTAAACTTTGCAAAAGCATCAATACTGTCAGCCCCGGTGAGGCCGTAAGAAATCTACAGAATAGCAGAATTGGAGTCATAGATAATTAAAAATATGTATGCTGAAATTACTGCCGCTGTGAGAACTAACCAAATGGGAAAACGTACCAAATAAAAGGGTATTTAGAAAAATTGAATGGACGAGTATAGAATTGGACATTGACGGCACACAAATCTACGATTTGCGAATGATATGGTCATTTTGGCGGGGTCCCAAGAAGATATAAAATATAAGTGTGGGGCGCTTAATAGAAGAATCAAATAGAGTAGGGCTGAAGGTTAACTACGAAGAAGCCACAAATTGTTACCCACCAGTCAAATCCAAAATTAGTAATAGAGGGCCAGCCAATACAGACAGTAAAAGAAATAAAATACCTCCTTTGAAAACAGCATGGTACAAATTATAAGTGGATACTGGAAAGATGTTAAAAAAAGCTACCATTGAAAGCAAAGGCTAGAGAGTTTGGTTTGTCGGTGGATGACGAATGGATGTCAAACGTGGGCCATAACACATACACAGCTCACAAAAGGAGAGGAGTATGAGACGTATATTGTCGTATAACCCAGATGCAGGATGTAGTCATATAGGTAAAAAAGCTTCAATGGGATTGGGGTGGTCACTATGGTCGAAAAAACCTTTCCTTCGAAAATTAATATTTAAACTTGATAAAAAGTTGTCCCTATAGACCCACATAAGAAAATAAACCCAATTGAAAAATATTTAGGTCTCCCGCAGATAACCTGAAGTTTATAATTTTTTTTAATGAAAGGTTAAGTAAGTAGCCCGATGTTCTTTATAGAATAATGTAGCACAAAGAAGGTATTTGCCACTTCTATATACAGTGTTTCTGAAACTGCGAGCTCCCCAATACATAATGGGGAATTTTTGTTTTGATAATTTAAATCGAGTATCGCGGGAATAAGTTTATGAGTTCTCAAAAGAAGAAAGTTGTCTTTGTTAAATATTAAATACTAGGGTTAATAATCGATAATCATCTGAACTTTGAGCGTCATGTAGAAAGTTTGCAGAGTAGGATTAATATTCTATGTTACCACCTAAGACGTAATGCCCAATATTTCAATACTTCAATACTTCAATACTCGTACTACATATATTGTACTATATATTGTACTCTATATTGTAAGTACATATAGTGTACTATTATTCGTACGTTTAATCCATTTTCAGTTATTTGTGCGCTTGCTGGGGTCAAACCCGGAGAATAGACATTGACTCAATTCAGGTCACTCAGACCCGTGTTTTATAGATTTTGTTTTGTAAACCACATAAAACACATACAACTAAACTATACAATGATCTGCAATTACTGACAATACAAGATATGATAAACCTAGACAGTAAAATGTTAATCTATAAAATAAAACATAAATTGATTGAGACTGATGTCAACTTGATATCAACTGTGATATTCATACTCATGATACTACAGGCAATCAAAACTTCTGTACGCACACCCGCACACGGGCACACGCGCGCACGCACGCACACACGCACACATTTATCATACTGCGTATGATAAAGTAAAAATAAATATTTGGGTACCAAGGTTTTTGTACCTGAAACATGCCAAAATGTTTTAACTTTTAACTTTGTTTTAATGATTGTTGGTCGAAATTGGCTGTATTTTAAAGAATTTACTATAAGAATTACAACTTTAGTAAAAAAAATAGCAATACAAACGTTTTCAAAAATTATATAAGTTGATCCTTAGGCCGATTAGTTAGCGCAATGAAAGAACAAAAATATATAGATGAAAATGTTTAACGACATACATATTATTAACCTATAAAAATATATAGGTTACTCGGCACCTTATTTTTTGCCGGTAACCTAATAAGGCCAGAACAAGGTTCTTCTTATTTTGTGCTCAAAAATAGCAAAAGCATGATTTAAAAAAAACATATTTTCCAATACCTACGAAGTTCACTATATTAACGCATAATTAACGCATCAACACTGATAAATCTTATTAACCATGTTATTCTTAGATTTGCATAGGGTAAACACATCCTGTTCGTCTCTACCGGGTGGTGACTATTCATCAAAGCCGAGTTCTACTTTCCCTAGGCTGAAGAAAATGAACAGGTTGAGTTGGAGTGATAACGTGCTGTCTTCCAATCAGAAGGAAAGCGTCAAGTTTACGAATGAAAAGGACAATTTGGAATATATTAATAGGATAACGTATAATGAAGATGAAGAAGATCATATGAATACTTCTGAATAGAAGTTAAGTTAAGTTCTTTGCAATCCAGGAATATTAGATCAAAACACAGCAAATTTCAGAATAGTTCGTAGATTAATTTGATCGTTGATGAATTTGAATAAAACCTATTGAATGCTTTCCTTATGTATTCAATGTCAAATTCTACCCATTGAGAAGGTGTGCTTTTTCGACAACTTAAAACATTCTTTAATTGTGCAGAAATGTATACAATATTTGATAGTTTATAATCAATTCTAGCGATTAAATTGTAGAGGCCACAATGCTATAATAAGTTATGTAACAACAGGTTTAGGAATTTATTTCTAGAGCAATATCAAAATAATGAAGTGTTTTACTCTAATCACATATTTAGCAACTTCTTCCTTAATTTCTTCGTAATCTCGGTGGCCGTTCTTTTAATTTCAAACCACGTAAAGTTTCGTATTTTTGTGTTGATCAATTATCAGAAAAGAAATTTAAGCTATCATTTTCATTTTAAAGATATCCGCAAAAAAACTAAAATATTAATATGTCGTTTTTAATTTTTTATTCAAAACCAAATGTAGCTAGACATTTAAAACAACAGTATTCTAGCTACTTTTTAACAAGGAATGCAGAGTCATTTTTTAATTTGAAATAAAATCAAAGATGGTGGCGTAACCATGGCCAATTTTGTTTTTCTTAGGGCGCCATGTTGCATTTTGGCATTTTTCGACAGTCGTGTCTTTTCTCATTTCCGTAATGTATAACCTGTTAGCATTCCTTTTTCAAATAATAGTGTAATAGCCAAAAAACCTTTAGGTACCCAACTGGAGCTTGGTTACAGATCGCTGGACTCGTTGCCAAGCAACGTCAACAAAATGCACTTGGATCGTGCGCCGCTCAGCGCTGGATTTGCCATACTAAATAAACCTATTGTGGTTGATTGTGGATGTAAAATTCCGTTTACCAATACCGAAAAGCGTGATATGATAAGGGTTTATTATTGTTCTCATAAAAATGCCCCATTGTACAATATTCCTAACATTGGACGGAAATTTAGCGGACCATGAATAGTTTAGTAAACCCCGCAATTCTTATAATCCTCCTGGAAATGTTGAAACTGATCAAAGAGATATTTTGGAAATGGTTGACGTTAGATTACCATAATTTGCAATGCTTCAACTAGAACGACGAAATTTATCACGATACAGAAATATCGAGGAGCTGCGGGATCGAATAACAAATGCGGTCAATGCTATTCCGCGAAGGACGCCCGGCGCGGCGTCGGCGCGGCGGTCTGTAACCAAGCTCCTGTTGGGTACCTGATAAGCACGTCAAACAACAAGAAAAAGAACACAGTTTATCATTATTAAACAATTGTTTAAAAAA
This sequence comes from Melinopterus prodromus, assembly GCA_964023965.1. Lineage (NCBI taxonomy): Eukaryota > Metazoa > Arthropoda > Insecta > Coleoptera > Scarabaeidae > Melinopterus > Melinopterus prodromus. The sequence goes on from OZ030394.1 coordinate 44,576,403, forward strand.
ATGCCAGCCGAAATGTTAAACATTTCGGAAATGAGAAAGAGCCCATAAGAAAAACAAAAGTTGGCCTTGGTTACGCCGCCATCTTTGATGTTATTTCAAATTATAAATTGGCACTGCATTCCTTGGTAGAAAGGAGCTGTAGAATGTTTGTTTCAAATGTCTAGCTACATTTGGTTTTGAATTAAAAATTAAAAACGATATCTTAACATTTCAGTTTTTGCGGGTATCTTCAAAATGAAAAACGATAGCTTAAATTTCTTTTCAGATAATTGATCAGCATAAAAATATGAAACTTTGCCAAATTTAAACATAAGCTCTATCTCCACTAATAAGCGAGATCTTCATGGTGAGCCTGGAAATTGAATCCTTTTATATATTCAACTGAATAAACAAATGTTGCAGGAAATTGTACTGAAAAAATTAAAAATGTTTATTATGGTTATATTTTATAACGAAATAAAATAGAGGAAATGAATTATTAATTTTTTTATTGTTCGTCGTTCGAGAGTTGTCGGGGATATGTTGGGAAATTGGGACCTGGAAAACGGGTAAAAGTGGGGATTTTTATGTTTGCTGTCGGGAATTACAGTGGTACATATTAGGTTTGTTCGAGCAGCGCCAAAATAAGTGCATAAAGTGCTTATTGTGTCTCCTGCGCATGCCAAATGAGGGTTTTGCCCTGCAAAAACCTGCATTGCGTATGCGTAGAAGAATCCCCAATTGTTTTGACTGGTTTTGACTGTTGCTCGAACGAACCAATTAGTAACCATGATCGTTTGGTATAAGGGAGTGAATTACTGACTTAACCAATGTAAGGTCATGAATTTCCAGCCGGTGATACGGCAGATGCTATAACATTTCCGAAGTGAAAAGCTAATCTTCCTGGACTGCTGTATTCTTATTTGTAAATCAATCGAGTATTACTTTTTGTTTTGTGTGCTTATACGTATGTGACAATACAAATAAATCGATACATACATTTTACGGGTTATATTTAGAGTAATTAAATATAGAAAATGTAGTAGTTACGGTATGTAAATGATATTATATTTAATAAATTTATTTAAGAAATAACATTTACAATAGATGTGTCATAAGTGGAGAAAATTGTCAAACCATCAAACATCCGTAGGGGAGGGATGGGCAGTTTTTGATGCCTGTCTTCATTAGCGATGTTTCCCACGTTTTGTTAGATATTTAAGACTGATAGTTTGATTAATCGATAGTGATGAATGTTGTCTCTAAACTCTTAACAGAAAATGACCAATAGGTGAGTAGCTGAGTTTTTTTCAGATACATTTGGACACTTAAGAAATAACCTCATTAAGGCATTTTTTTATAAAAAATTATTATAAAAGTTAGTATCTACGGATGATACTTATTTACAAAACCGTTTATCCGTCAATCGTTAATTAGGTAACGAATTTACATTTAAGTTAAAACTCAAAGGCGTACTAGTTTTAATTGAAATTTCAGTTTTAAGCATATACGACAAGATTAATATTGAGACATTAAGACATAAGGTAAGTGTTTTGTTACAAAATTTGCTGTGTGCTGCTGTGTATTGTACCAGATGGAATCAATCAGTAACCTGATTTTTCTGAACATTATGATTTTAATGGTTCACATCATTTTCTCTCTTAATACAGTTAGTTAAGTTACAATAAGAACAGCAATGACATAAGGGGAACGAACTAAAAGCAACCGAGCGGTAGTAAGTGGGCTGTGGGAAATTAATAGGAATGATGAGGTTAGTTGGTTTACCGGTTATGGACTCGCCAACGTTCAGCTCTGACTTGAATCCCATTGAGCATCTATGGGAACAAAGTGTTTGTTCTATTCCTTTTCCGTCGATTGTTTATTTATGAGTATGTTTACTGAATAGAAAATCATTTATTGAAATGCTCCACATAATGCACGATTTCTATTAATGCGTTATTTGTTATAGCCAATCAAACGACTTCATTATAGCCAATTGAACATAGATAAAATAAAACGATCCAATCAAAACATTCCGTTATCCAGGCACACAGTCCAGAACTATCAGTGTTGAATTACATAAATGGTCAAACGACATCGACGAATAAAATCTATGTGATGCCGCCAGAAGAATACGATCGGCGAAAAAATGTTGTAACCAACTCGAATATTAAACGGCGATTAATGATCTCGACAATTAACGCACTCGCTAATCGATCGTGTGTTAAACAGTCTCGTCATTAATAGCTCTTTTTAATATACTTGTTGGTTAAATTATTGCATTATGGCAGGCAGTTTGATAATTAAATATTTGCAATATAATTTCTTTTGAGTGTTGAAATCATTTTTTGGAAGAAATGTCTTAATTATCGAGACCGTTCGTTGGTGAAAGTTTGAACCAAATTGTGTTAGACAGGGCTTCAGTTGTAATTTCTAACGATATGCAGGACACAGTCTGAAATGAAATTCTGAGGATTTTTTATTGAGAAAGAGATGTCAAACAGTAAACGATAAACAGAAAAAAATCGAACCGTCCAGGTCTATTTAGTGAAAGTAAAGTAAAGGATAGAAATAAAGCCCAAGTACTTTGTATGGTACATTTTTAGGAAATTTAATTTCTGTAGCGCAGTTATAAAAAATTGTTGTCAAGGAATTGTTAGAAAAACTTAGACATTAGATTTATATCCGTTATGTGCGAGTCAAATACGACGTTTTATCTACGACTCATAAATTCCATTTTATGCAAAATATTTTAAATGTATTTGTCAATAATGGCGGTGCGAACTGTCAAATAACTGTCATCCAGGTAGGTTTGACCTAGCGTTGTATAATGATGACAGTTCGTTCAAATAATGAGGTCATTATTTGTACGAACCGTCATTATTATACAACGCTAGTGTTATTATAATCATTGGCGCGTATAATGATGGGGATTGTATAGTCATAGATACGTATGCAATGAACTTATTATATGTGAGTCGTAGATAAATTAAATATACGTTACATTGGTGGCAGCGGTGGTCGTACAGTTAAAACGATTACTGAGAAAGGAAATAGCAAGAAATAGCGCTTGTAGTAAATCATAGCAGATTGCCACATGACGAAATTTGGTGGTGGCGACTGGAATTTGTGGATAAGTAATTGTAAAGCATTTACTGTTCTAGGACTGAGATGATACTAAGAAGAACACAGCGTTACTTTTGTATCTGGAAGGACCAGCACAGCAAGCATTTCAAAGCCTAACGGATGAACAAACGGTCTGTTGGGATACTACTTGCAAAACCCTGGCGGAGATTTCGATGCAGGAAGATGATTGCGCTGAACTTCGATTTGCAAGTGGAAAGCTTATACGTTATACCAGGAGAAACTTTGGCCATGTTTGCAGCATCTTTGCGATTTCTTGGAGAGAAAGCTTACCGTGACTATAATGTAGTGACTCGTGAGACACTTCTACTGAAGCAATTTTTAATTGGAATTGACCCAGAAGTTGCGACTGAAGTAGCAAGGAAAAACCCAGCGGATTTGAACAATGCTTTAGGCGAGGCACATACAGCGTTAAAAGTTAGCGGAAATCCGGAATAGCCAGGAAAGGCTGCGATTGGAAGTGAAAGCGATCACAGACTGTGCGCAGCTATTAGCATCGCAGGAAAGCGATGTTGAGAAGCTCGTTAAGCAAGTGGCGTTACTTACGACGACAGTAGAAAAATTGGTAGCCACTAATTGTTCACAACAAGTACGTGAAACAGAGAACAGATGGAGAGACGCTGGTAGGGTGCGCTGGCATTCTCGTAGTATTACACGACAGAAAATCCGTGGACGATCATCTTCGTCGACGCGCAGCAATGAGGCAAGTGAATACAGTGTCCAAAGACATGAAAAAAATGAGGGCTGGTGTTTCTTTTGCGATGGTCATTTTCGAAGGAACTGTTCTAAGAGAACGTTCCAAAAATCGGGAGCTTGCACGGACGTCACAAAGTCCCACAGTGATGCCCTGCATAACAGTGGGACAAGCTATAGGTGAGAGTAATTCTAGGGGAAATAAATGGCACTGGAGTTGTATTTTTGGTTGACACGGGAGCGTCACGGTGCCTATTTCGCCAGAGCTTGTGGGAACATGTAGGTGGTAAGAAATTGAAAGTCACACAAACCGAAGTTGTTCAGGCTAGCGGTAAGCCATCGGTTATTTTGGAAACTGGAAATATCGATGTTGCTATTGGTAATAGGCATTTTGCAACAGAGGTGAGTGTGTGTTAAGATCTACACGATGACTGTGTGCTGGGATGCAACTTTATACGCAAATATAAATGCATTATTGACCTTAGTGAAAGTTAGAATGTGTTAGAATTGTCAATCTACGCATTGAAGAATATGTTATTTCTCCAGTAGCAGCTATACTGACGTTACTTGTACCTGCACGAACGGAAATTATTTGCCGGGTAACAATTCAGGACGACAAGATGAACATTTCGAGAGTTATTTGGGCCTCTCCCTCACTGTTGGCAGATGCTTGGCGTTTTGGTCAGTCGTAGTATTGTATCAGGGACGGAAGGAGCTGTATTACTACGGAATCCAAAATGAAAATGTAATGTTATACAAAAACACACATATAGGTACAGCCTTAGCATGTACGGTCTTGGACATCAAGAACAAAGAAACGATTCAACCCCAGCAATGTTTGATTGGCGAGAAGCTTTAAAACATCTAACTGCAACTCAGCTTCGTGAGGCCAAAGCCATGATCGTAAAGTTTAGCGGAGCGGTATCAATGGGCAAGAAGGATATAGGAAGAACTAAAGTTCTTGAACATTGCATTGATACTGAGCTGTCCAGTGCAATTAATATGGTACCGAGGAAGCTGCCATTTGCTAGGAGGTCAGATGCGCAGCAAGAGGTTCAACATATGCTGGATAATGGTGTAAATAGCCCTTCGAAATCACCGTTGTGTTCTTCTGCGGTCCAGGTACGGAAAAAATATGGCACATTGCGGTTTTGTGTGGATTTTCGTCAACTAAATGAAATACCAGTGAAGCACAGTTATCGGCTTCCAAGAATTGATGTGGTATTAGAAGCGCTGTCTGGAGCAACACTGTTTACGGCACTAGATTTACAGTCTGGTAATTGGCAATGCAAAGTGGCTATCAAATATCGTCCGAAAACTGCGTTCTCCATAGGTTCTAGACTCTTTGAGTTCAGCGTGCTTCCTTTCGGAGTTTGTAATGGACTTGCTACCTTCCAGCGATTGACGGATGTGCTAGACAGCGCCGGATTTAAGGGAGGGCTGACTGGGCTGCAGCCCAGGGGCCCCCACCAAAATGAAACAAAACAGACAAAAATAAAAAATTATAGTTAAAATAATACTGTACAAGTGGCCAAAAATAAAACCAGCACCGCAGTTTACCACTTTTATTGAAATCATGTGTATGCAGTAGGGTGACCAACTGTCCCTATTAGAACGGGCAGTCCCGAATTTTGACCACTTGTCCGGACTGATAAAGCGTCCAGAATTTTATCCTGACTTTGTGAAAATGGTATTTATATGTCCAGTATTTCAGACACCAGCCATAAAAATAATATTTCTTATCGAAGAAAAGTGTACCATACTTTACCCTACTTTACAAAAATGAGCTAGTATCTACAAAAAAGTAGATATTTTCTATTCATTTATAACAACATATTAGCGAATTTAGTTGATAGTGTAAATAGTAAAAAAACGCATTAACTTTTATGTGAAAATAAAAAAATTTACAAAAAAGAAAACTGCTGTAAGTATATAGAAATTTAGTCAGTCATGATTGACCAAATTCTATATTAAATTTTGTTGACAAACAACATACTTATTGCTTTGCGTTCATGATTGTATTACATAGAAAAATGGTATTTCTAGTTATAGAAATGCAGCACATGTTTTTTTATAAAGTACTGTTTTTAACGAAACAATGATTTTAAACACTTCGCAAAAAAACATGTTTTAAACATGAAATAAAATATTTTTAAATCGACCAAAAAACCATATTTTAAACAAAGAATAAAATAGATTCCTTTGTCCAACAAGGTGTAATGTAATAATATTCGATGTAGTAGCGAATTATATACTCATGTTTGTTTGTTCGTAACCTATGTATGTGCGTTCTCAATATTGGACGATATGTAAGTTATTTTTTAATTGTTTTGTCAATTGTGTAATGTTTGTTTCCGTAGCGCCTGATGAAGTGTCTAGTATGACACGAAACATGTAGCGACAATTAAAAATATACAAATAATAAGGAAAAACTTCGAATTTTATTAAAGAATAAAATGTTTTAAATTATACAATTAGGTATTTTATTTGTAATTATTTTAATCGGCGTCTTTTCATTCCTTAGTTTACTTGCTACCACTGATATTGTATAGTAATATTTTATGAAAAACAAAAAAGTGTCCACATATCGGTAGTTTATACCACGTTTAAAACACAACATTTAAAACAAACTGTTTAAAAAATGTTTAAAACAAAATATTTGTGTTAAAATATGTTTAAAACACTGTTTTAAAACAAACTGTTGGTTTGAATATGAATAAATAATGTAATCAATTGCACTGGTATACAAATCTTTAATTTGTTGTTAAAATGGACGTTTTTGAATATGGCCATGCAAAAGTTGGCCTGGGGCATTTTCCAATAAAATAGTGAAAAAACTGATTAACTTTTATGAGGAAATACAGAAATATACAAAAAATGAAGAATCGATTCTAATATATTCCTTAGAAGAATAGAACTGCTGTAAGTATATAGAAATTTAGTCAATCACGATTGACCAAATTCTATATTAAATTTGGTTGACAAACAACATACTGAGTCTTTGTGTTCACGATTGTATTACATAGAAAAATGATATTACTAGTTATAGAAATGCAGCACATGATTAGTCCGTTTAATTAAGTCGAACTGATTTTGATTTCTGTTAAATTTGGTAAAAAAATCAGCACTAGTCCACATAGAACAAACTGAAAATTGTTATTATCAGGTTTCGATCCAAATAAAAACCATTCATAACTTTATAGTTACTGAAAACTCATATTTCTTTCATATTTTTAGACGTTCTCATTAAATCTATAAAAAGGCAATGAGTAAATAGTAAACAAACGAAAATCCAATGACAATTTAGGAAAAAAAATCATTATTGGAAATCAGTGGCAAAAAAACGGTCGGATAGAACATTTGTTTTGATTACTTTTTTACAAGAAAAGAGTGTTCAGGCATATTTCCTTTCTTATTTCTGTATCTACCACAATGCACAACTTACTAAACTATTAGGACCTATTAAATGTTATGTTCTTTATTTCAATTAGTATCTAAAATTAAAAAAAAAACTTTATAATAAAAGAAGACAAACATTAACTAAGAAAGCTAGCTTCAAGTTTATTTTCAAGCAAGTTTGTTTCAACTATTTTTTACGTGTTTACAATGCAAAATCATGTCATCAAGTAACGTGCTTGTATGTTCTTGCAGCAGTGCGTTTTTCCTAGAGCCCCACAGCAGTTCTGCCGAGGGGCCCCGAAAGCTTTTTTTGCCCAGGGCCCTCACAGCTTTCTTTTACGTACGGCCCCCACAGCGATTCAGCCCAGAGGCCCCCACAGTCCTAAATCCGGCACTGGTGCTAGATGGTCTTAATCAGGAAATCGCATTGGTATACCTTCATGACGTGATTGTATTTGGAAGGACATTTAAAGAACATTTGTCTCGACTTCATAATGTTTTGAAGGGGTTGCAGTCGGCTGGATTGAAAGTGAATCCAAAGACATGCAGGCTATTTAAACAAGAGCTTGAGTTTCTGGGACATATTTTCAGCAGCAAAGGCATTGCAATCGACCCAAAGAAAGTAGCAGCAGTGAAAAATTGGCCTATACCTGTCAATCGGAAGGAGGTTAGGTCATTTCTTGGTTTTGTATGATTTTATCGGCGATTTGTTCCAGGTTTTGCAACAATAGCAGACCCACTTCACCGCCTAATGAACAAAGGCGAGCTGAGGTGGCTGAAAGGGAGCTGATTTACGTGGACGGAGGAATAAGAGTTAACATTTAAGAGACTTAAAGGCTATTTGCTGTCAACACCAATTTTGGCAAATCCAAATCCTGAAAAGCCTTTTATAGTTGACGTAGATGCCAGTGGCACTGGACTGGGAGGTGTGCTCAGTCAGATAGAAGATTGAAAAGAACGCGTATTTGCCTACTATAGTCGTTCTTTAACGAAGGAGGAAAGGAGGTACAGTGTGACACGACGGGAACTTTTTGCTCTGGTTTCCGTATGCCGACACTTCAAATATTTGGCATATTTGGTGGGACCTCAGTTTATAGCGAGGACGGATCACAACTGCTTGCGGTGGTTGAGAGGATTCCGGGAACCAGAAGGTCAGGTTGCAACATGGTTTGAAATCTTGGCCGCGTTTAATATGGAAGTACACCATCGTCCCGGGGCAAATCACGGCAATGCTGATGGATTGTCACGGCGCCCATGCTCTCAATGCGGAATGGTAATTTAATGCAGTAGGAACGTGCCTCAGATAACCCAATTGCTGAATGCACGGACAGCGGAGACATATGTCGTTGCAGGAGCTGACTCGCAGGACCCAACAGATGCGATGGTTCAGGAACAATCGCGGGACAAAGTCTGCGGCCCGGTTGTACAACTGTTAAAAGGTGGCTTGACTACACCAAATGATCTACCGAAGGCGTCACATCACTTATGGAACATGACACCGGAATTCATATGAGAAGTGTTGTGTATATCCGAGAAAAGCGGTACTCAAGTCAGGCATAGAATGGTAGTCCCTGCCATGCTAATCAAAGAAATTGTAGGAAAGTACCATGGTAACGCGGCGGGCGGTACATAAGAGTATACTCTAAAGCCATTTTTTCAAAAAATGTTTTTGTCCATCAGGTTTAGCTGACGCGATATTCAACTCTTTTATTTCTTATGGACGCCATATTGAATTTTTACAGAATTAAATAAAATATTCAATGTGTTTTGCAACCATGTATGTACATCATGGTCCATGAGACACCGTGTATAGTATAGTAGAGTCTAGTATACCTACATTAAATAAAATTCTATTAAAATAATATAAACGGAATCAGCTCATAAAAAGTTTGATCCGCCATTTTGTTACTCACAACTAGTTATACAACTATTATACAACTAGTTATCATATGCGATCATATGCTAGTGACCAGAAAACTCAGATTAAAATTTGTTGAATCGTTATGTTATGTTAAATAGCCACAAAACTGTAGCCATATTTCTTTTTCCTACTTCGATTATACATAATATTATATCTTATTACGTTTCCATTGACACCGGGTACACCGTCCAAATGACACCTGTTATTGGGTGTAAAAAGTGTAACGGTGTACAATATCCGAACGCAGCGTATGTTATAATTAAACACAGGAAATAAAATTTCAACCCTCTAGGAAACGGAGTTCATATGAGGTACTATCGTGGCAATATATTATGCCCCTTCTTTTGACGTCCTTGATTAATATGCTACAACTCATAAAAATTAGAAAGTTGTATATGTTGGCGTCTTCCCGATTTTTCCAAATTAAGAAGAATTGGCCCTGTTTTTGCCCCCTAAATTTCATTCGTTTAACTTTAGCAATAAATTACTCCGGAAATAATCCATAGATATCAACGAATTAAATAGTAAAATCACCTGCGGAGTGCTAGCTTTCAATGTGCATTTTTGTAAAATCATTGGATTAGTGGTTGACATATAGACTATAGGCTGCCCAATAATTCATAGGTTTAAAGTTTATTACATAATCATTGTTTATCTTGCATTTTTCATACAAAAGATCGTGCTGAAACTCCGCGTGAATTCCGACGCTCTACGGGCTTTAGTGTGCTGCGGTGAAGGGAGGCGTTTGCGGTGCTGTCATGTCGGAAAGAACCGACACAGTTGAGAGAACCGGGGCACCTTATATTATCAATACACAAAAAGAACGACAACTTGTCAAGGTAGTAATTTTAACTAACAATTAAATTCTTAATTTTTGCATAATTTTGATTATAATATGTGACCCGGTACGAGAGAAATCTCTTCTATCCATTCGAGTTTATGTTTTCTTCAGTTTTTATACAATAAGGCTGTAAACAGATTTTGATGGAAACGGATAGATCTAATTATATAGGGTGAGCAAATTTTCCGATTAGTGGTGAATACTAAATTAACTTTGCTGGATAAACCCAAAAAATATTTAAAAAGTATGCCCGATTTTGGTATATAAATATTCAAACTATTATAACAGTTTCAACAGTTTGTTTATTAATAATATGTAAATACATGCACAAACAATATAAAATAAATACAACACTTGATATATTTACATATATTACAAACGTTCAGTTCTGAGCGTATAAAACTTAAAACTGTCAAAAAACTTTTACAAATTTAGCATCGTAAATGGGTAGACACATAGAATATTTTGCAGATCACTCATTAATTTTAAATGCTAATCTCGAAGCCCGATTTAAATTGCCAAGAATTCCCATGGGGCTTCCAAATGCCTGTTCGTGGTTCTGTTATCTTATTGACTCATTTTGCCATTATTTTTTAATTCGGTAATCTGTCGCCGGATGCACAAATTTCTTTGGCGACGCATAATCGCCGTCTCGTTATATGTATTGTGTCCGTAAACACAGAAACACTGTTTTTCTAGTAAATAATGCACATGCGATCCGCCTCTACTGGCAGCGTCGCTGTCGATCCCTTCCCCCGCTCGCCACACAAACCGAAGAGCGCCGCGTCATTTGCAGCAATCCTGAAATGCTTCAACTCGATCTTTTGTAGGGAAAATGCAAGATAAACAATGATTATGTAATAAACTTTAAACCTATGAATTAGTGGGTAGCCTATAGTCTATATTCCATTATTCTAGCTCTTCTAATAAAGGAATTGCTGGCATTCCATAACATAGCTTTTGTGGGTCAAGCACTAATCCAATGATTTTATAAAAATGCACATTGAAAGCTAGTATTCCGCAGGTGATTTGCATTTTTTATGCGTTGAAATCTATGGATTATTTCCGGAATAATTAATTGCTAAAGTTAAACGCATGAAATTTACGGGGCAAAAACAGCGCCAATTCTTCTTAATTTGGAAAAAATCCGGAAAACGCCAACATATACGGCTTTCTAATTTTTACGAGTTGTAGCATATTAATAGGACAGCATAGATTTTTTTCAAATTTTGTCGCCCCTAGATTTGCGAGAATATGGACATCAAAAGAGGGGACATAATATATGGCCACGATAGTACTATACGTGTATATAATTATCACAAAATACATTGAAGGTGCCATTAGGTGTCCTGCAGATCTCCCGAGTCCCTTCAGTAATTGTTAATTCCACATTGGGTGTGTTCATCGACATTGAGGGAGCCTTCGATAAAACCGTTAAGGGCTGGATCCATGCCATGCTCTCGCAAAGAATAGTGAGCCTCAAGGCGTGCAACACAACACTCAAGGGAAGAGTCGCGGAAGGCTGTCCACAGGGAGGAGTGTTGTCACCACTTTTGTGGAACCTTACCCTTGATAGCCTGCTTCTAGAATGAAATGGCCAAAGATTCGAGACCGTTGGCTACGCTGATGACCTTGTCATACTCATCAGCGGAAAATTCCACAATACACTTGCCGAAAGGATGCAAGTGGCGCTAAAACACGTCGAGGACTGGTGCAAAGCTCACTCGCTTTCCGTTAACCCAGCCAAGACAGAAATGATACTCTTCACTAGTAAGAGAAAACACGGCAATTTCACACCACCAAAGTTCTGCAATAGCGAACTGAAACTGTCTGAAGAGGTGAAGTATCTCGGTGTGACCTTCGACAGGAAATGAAGCTGGAAAGCACATCTTGAGCAAAGACTGAAAAGGGCAAGAATGGCTTTCGGTCAGTGTCGTAGAGCCGTGGGGGAAACCTGGGGTCTCTCACCACAGATCACACTGTGGATATACACTGCCGTTATCCCTCCTATGCTCGCTTACGGGGCGATTGCGTGGTGGTCTAGAGTCAAGCTGACCACAACCAAAATCAAACTGGCACAAATTCAAAGACTTGCTTGCCTCGGCACAACCGGGGCAATGAGCACAACCCCAACCGCTGCGCTGGAGTACATGTTGTACTTGCCACCACTTGACTTCTTCATTGAAGAGGTGGCCCTGAAAACACTATTCAGGCTTCGCACGGTGGGCTACACAAACGTAGGCGACAAGGGCGGCATGTGAGGCAGTCTATGGAGTAGTGCAACGGAAGTTGTGCCGCTTCTCGACTACCGTACGGACTATATTCCACCTTGTTAAGTCTTCAACAAACCTTACCTTCCCAAGGACATACCGCGGGAGAAGGGGAACACCTCGAGCCTGAAGATGTACACAGACGGCTCCAGGAAAGATAGTGGTACTGGCGCTGGCATTTTCTCTCATGACTACCAGCTACGACAGTCCCCCTAGGCAAGTATCCTTCTGTACCGCAGGCGGAAATCTTTGCCGCGGAGTGTATTCTCAGCTCCGACAAGATTGGCAGGAACGTAACGATCTATACAGACAGCAGACAATCCATACTCTCATTAAGTCGTTGAAGGTTTACCTCCGATTTAGTCTTGGACTGTCACAACACCCTTGTGGAGGCGTCCAGACACAACAAGGTCAACCTCACATGGATAAAAGGGCATTCTGAGGATAAGGGCAATCGGCACGCTGATAAACTAGCAAGAAGAGCTGCCAACGGACCGGTAAATTAACCGGAACCCTTTCTACTACCCACTAATAACCTTCTGCTACAATCGCTGAAGGACCTCACCCACAAGAAATTCCTCCGACAGTGGGATAATCTACCTGGCTGTCAGCAAGCTAGGGAAGGGCTCCCTCGCCCCTCCAGCATCACTGCTAGGAAATTTACACAGCTGTCCAGACAAAACCTACGTTTAATTACGGGTATTCTCACGGGTCACTGTGGTTTACGGAAGCATCTACACGTGATGCATCTCGCTGAAACGTCTATATGCCGAGCTTGTGAGCTAGAGAATGAGATGGTAAAACTCATTTTCTGTGAATGCCCAGACCTGGTTGAACACAGGGAACGCTTGCTGGGGGATCCATGGCCAACCATGGACGGAATCAGGAACGCACCTCTGAGCTGCGTCCTAGCCTTCGTTAACTACCTAGGCTGGTTGACACAGCCGGAGTGAGCACAGGGGGAGGCACAAGGGGCCCAATGGGGCCTGGGTGGCACGAGGATTATCCTTGACCTCCAACACCTTACATACATACATAGGACAGCATATAATTTTTTCAAATTTTTTCGCCCCTCGATTTGCGAGAATATGGACATCAAAAGAGGGGACATAATATATGGCCACGATAGTACTATACGTGTATGAAATTATCACAAAATACATTGAAGGTGCCATTAGGTCCAGATCTCCCGAGTCCCTTCAGTAATTGTTAATTCTTGCTTAGAACCAAAAATGGTGAACTATGTGAGCTTCCATTGGATATTGACAGATTTAAATAGACTATCGACATTGCTTTAAAGCCGCATGTATAACAGTTTATAATACAATAGAATTTTTCAATATTTTACGTAAAAACCATATGAATATATTCACGTACTTAATTAATTTTCCAAAAATTGCATTATTATTTAGTTCTTGTAACGGCAATACTTTATTTATTGTGAATTACAATTTAAAAGGTCCTTAAGTAAATTAGTTACGTAACAAAAGAAATCATTAACAGAAAGTTTTTTTATTACACACTTTAAAATTTGGGCATTATTTTACTTCTAAACTTAATTAGGTACTATTTGTTCTATTAGGTATACCTAAAAGCCCTCTCCGCTACTCTCTGATGGTCTTGGACGTATCATAGTTCATTCGATACACGCTGACATTCTAAAAGCCGCAGTAAAAAGAAGGCCATGGGGTTAAGGGGGATTCCGGTTTTCAGATGGAAAAAAAAATCTATTTTATTTTCGGTGCGTTATTTTGTTATTTATGGTCTTAAGAATGTGTGTACGAAGTTTCAAGGCAAAATTTTAAAATTACCCAAGTTACAAACGATTTGCCGAAGGCGCGGCGTGCAGGTGCCAAAAGCATGGAGCGCGCGGATCGGTCGGCCCGCGCGCTCAACAATTTTTCCCCTCGAGCTAAAATTTTTGTGGTTCACTGTGTTTAGTGTGTGGTTGATAATTCTGTAAAATTCTCTCCTGAACAGTCATGGATAGGAAACACTCAAGAAAAACTCCTACACGTGCTGATAGACAACAAAAAATTTCCGATGCGGGATGCGGCTTGTACATTGAAAAGAATAGGCAACTTTCTATGGTTTACCAATCAGAAGACATCCAGACTGTTGATGACATGTAGAATACTGTGTGGGCCAAATTCTATCATAAGATCTAAATTATTCTAGATGAATGAAAATCTCCAGCATTAGTACTGTCTGTTGGAACACAGAGTTGGTGCAAGTAGCGAAAACCCAAGGCCGAGAAAACATTGCATGAATTCAATAACACTTGAGGAAAATGTCGAAAATGTCATCACGAATGTCATTACGACTTGTCGTCGATAGAGTTGCTAAAACGGTATTTAGGTGGTGACACTCAAAACAACAAATAAAGCTTAAATACTACTGTCTGGCGCCTCCCACCCAAACATCTTCGCCGACTAATCGCCGTGGCTCAAAACCTATCAAAATTGCGGCTTCTGAAGCAGCAGGCATTTATAATAAAGGCTTTTTTTGCCGCCCTTAAAACTATGACAACAATAAGAATCGTTATTAACACGGAAACGAAGATATTCGAGACGTACCCTCGAGGCTACAAAATAAGCTCAAACAAGGCGTAGAAATGAGCAAATGTCTCAAAATAAATTCTACGAAGTGGAGGAAAGAATAAAGTATGGCCCTGGTATAGCATATTAGCAGAAAATTCTGTAAGTACTCGATATCACGTTATAAACTGTACTTGAAAGTTTAAACGCGTTTTTCTCGTAACAGTTTTTTCGCAAACGGTTGGCATGATATTTCAAAAACTATTTGACCGATTGAGTTGAAATTTTAACTGGATATTAAGTAAACACCGCATTATCGTTTGATGAACCAGCAATGCAATAAGTTATATACTTTTGTTTTCATAGAGAAACATTGTCATTTTTTTGAGAAAGATCGACATTTGGGTTTGTCAACGCCATTGCTCAAATATAAGTATTTTTATTTTTGGTTCATCAACAAGTAGGTACTTATGTATTAAGTAGGCCGTTATTCGATATTTTTATTTCAGATCACCTGGAGTGTCCCAATCATGCCAACCAGTTTCCGCGGATCTTCGCGCAGTGTCATGGTCACGGGTGACTAGTGAGCGTGATTCATCATATTTCTTTATTATTTTTACTTTATCATACGGATATTTATTTATTTATATCATTATGATAAAGTATTGTAAACAGCGGCGCGTTATCCCATGAGCAAAATGGGAATTTGCCCAGGGCCCCCAATAACAGGGGGCCCCAAAGCAGTATTTTGGAAACGCATTTCTCTAATAGACTATCACACCATGCCAGTCCTCATTAACGTTGCAAGCAGATTTAGGCTCCTCTTTAACTAATTTATTAACGTCTCAATAATAGTGAATTTTATATTTGCACTCTTACCGGTTGGGAACCAAAATCTCTTATAAACTATAAATCAATTACGTAATTAATAAATTACCATAGTAAGAATATCAAATTAAACTTTAGAGCAGTCTTACCTATGGGGCCCCAAAGACAGTGGACGCAGTTTTAGCAGTTAAACTAATGGTTTTTTGCAATAAAAGAAACTATATCTAATTCTGTACGAGACTAATGAGAAACCCTTGCCTTGGCTAAGTTAGAAGACAAAACTGCATGAATTCTTCGAAGATTATATCAGTCGACACTTTTCCTTTTGGAGCATTCATCTTTAGAGAATAGAATACCAGAAAATATGAATGCTCCAAAAGAGTGTGTAAAAGAAAAATTGCTATCAGCTAAATCTATTAGTAAATCTTTCAAAGTCCTTATTGTTACACAGTGCGTATAAAAAGAAACGTAACTACTCAATATATATTTATTTCTAAAAAGTTGACAAGAAATAGATTCCAATAAGTTTTAGGAAATTGCTTAAGCTACAAATTTGAAATACTTAGAAATGAAACACACTTTATATTAAAAAGTATTACGTAAATTAAGTCATTTTCGAAAACGACGAGCTATTGACACGGTAGAAATTCTTTTAAATTTGTTTAATTGCTTCCTTTAACATTTAATCATCTTATTACATTTACACCATTGACCTTAGGGAAACGCGGTTTTTACAGTTCAATTTGTAATTCAAAAGACAGGAAATAATATACAGGACGCTATATTTAAAAAAAAATGGAATTTCTGTCTGCTTCTTACAAATACATAACTCTGTATATTCAAAAGTCATTCAAGTTTCTATCTTAAGTCATTTCCTAAACCTTTTACATATTTGGTTACATTCTTCTAAACTTTGAGGACCAGACCAGATATTGAGACGTTACGTTTCATCTTGTTAAAACTGATATATCAGAAGGCATTCGTAATAATTGTATTTTTTAATGACATGGAACCGGAATCTTAGGTTCATTTTAAAAAAAGAAGCTGGAAATTACATTTTATTAAAAGTAACATCTCAAAAAACTATGAAAACTGCACTACAAATTTAATAAGTACATATTCAGAGGACTATATATTGATGATGGCGTATTTAAGAATGACCTTTCGCAGTTTTTGAAATATTTAAGTTATTAAAAACATTTATTTGTTAAGAATGCCCTTTGTTTATTAAGATAATATGGGTTACTTGCTACGAATTTTGATTTATAAATTGTTAATGTATCTATTAGTTATTTTGTAATTCTTAAGAATAATCCGTTGTTACTTTAAATAATTATGTAATATTTATGATTTTTGTTAATTTTCAGTATTCGATTTAAATCTTGAAAGGTTCGATATGGCGTCCATAAGAAATAAAAATGTTAAATATCGCACAGACAAAGCGGACAAACTTCGTTTTCATAACACTCCTGAGTATCCTCTTAAGGTACCGACACACATGCTTATTAGAAGAACGAAAGAAAGCATGCTCATTTCCAGGAAATAAGCATGCTTATTACTAGCAATGTCTAGACACACATGCTTATTGCTGGAAATAAGCATGCTTTCGTTCCTGTAATAAGCATGTGTGTATGTAAGAATATAAAATTTCTACTTTCTGTTTATCGTAATTGCAAAGTTATTCACGAAAAAATAAATTGACAGTTCTCATATTTTCCGAAATATCTAGTAATCCATTCAAAATTCTTGAAAAGTAAAAACTGTTCTGAAAAGAATCCACATTTATGCAACTTTTGTACCATTTAACCATGGTGTTAACCAAGGATTAACTTAATCCTTACTCCATGCATTTAACCAATATCGTAGCTCGTACAGTTTATGAGAGCCCCATGTACTATCGTGGCCATATATTATGTCCATTGTTTTGACGACGATTTTGTCGCAGAACTAGGGGCGAAAAAATTTGAAAACATTCTGATGCTGTCCTTGATTAATATACTACAACTCATAAAAATTAGAACGCTGATGTATATGTTGGCGTTTTCACGATTTTTCCAAAAAGATTTGGCGCTCGTTTTGCCCTGTAAATTTCATTCGTTTAAATTTAGCAATTAATTACTTCGGAAATAATCCAAAGATATCAACGAATTAAATAGTAAAATCACCTGCGGACTGGTAGCTTTCGTGCATTTTTGTAAAATCATTGGATTAGCGGTTGACCCACAAAAAGCTATATTATGCAATGCCAGCAATTTCTTTATTAGAAGAGCTAGAATAACAAAATATGGACTATAGGCTACCCACTAATTCATAGGTTTATAGTTTATTACATAATTATTGTTTATCGTGGGTTTTCCCTTCAAAAAGCGGGGCAAAAACAACGCCAGTTCTTCTTAATTTGGAAAATCGGGAAAACGCCAACATATACAGCTTCCTAATTTCTATGATGTAGTATATTAATCAAGGACAGGGACAGCATCAGAATTTTTTCACCCCTAGATTTGCGAGAAAATGGACGTCAACAGAGGGGACATAATATATGGCCACCATAGTACATCATGTTCCATGAGACACCTCTGTATGTTTTTGTTTGGGTTCCTTCGGGTTCAAATCCTTTTTTAAGGGTTCCGCGAGGGTTAACAGATTGAGAAACACTAATTTATGGAGACAACATCGCGCAAACGAAGCCGTGGGTACACCTAGTAAAAACTTTTAATTATGCAAAATTTCGGTTTTTCTCCGAGTAATGCAAGGACAAAATTAATATGTCGATTTAGACTGCTTTAAAATACCCACGCGATCAATATTCCACTTGTTTCGTTTGGAATTCCCTGGGCGAGATACAAACATTACAGCCATTATTACAGGTAGGGGCCCGCACCTGTTGGAAAGGTAAAATAACCGCAATAACAGTGAAAGACGCGAGGTATCCCTATCCCGCATAGAGATGTGCGCGAACCGTCAGTTCATGTCAACATTTTCTTAAATTTATACTTTACATTTATTGCCAATGTATTCGACATTATGATACAAACGACAAATTCATTTGTTGGATAAATTTTCTTCGTTGTTTTGTAAGCGGTTGCGTTTTTATCAGTAATTAGGCCACAGGTCGAGGTTGACACCGCGCCGCTCTCTACTGACTACATTATTCCCACTTCCTCTGACAGGTCAACCTGGAATGGCCGAATGCGGTCAAAGATTGTGCAGGTGTTTTTTAAATGCGTGCGTGCCAATTGGTGAATTAGACACCTGCATATCAGTAAGTATTTTTTTGATATATTTTTAAGGTAAATACCGTTCAGGTTATCATTTTCTGCGAAACGTAAGGTTAGGTCCGCAATTTGTTGATATCTGGTGCATAAAGTGCAGTGCACTCTTTCGTGCCCAAATAACGTTTTTCACGCGTTGTTGATGTCGCACTTTTTCGTCCTCGACCGTTCTTGCCTAGATAACGATTGTTATGGGACGCGCTCAAAACTCGACGCACTATCAGGCGATTATTAAAAAACAACTAGTAGCAAATGATGTAATACACTTTGGAAAGTGTACTGTTATTTTGCTGAAAATAGGTCGGGCGATTTTCATCGGAATTTTGCAAACAGTTGCTTCCAACTGTTGGCGTTTTTTAATGCGCTGTTATTACTAATCACTGGAATAAGATACTTGTCCGAATTTTGAGTACCGCAACTACTACTACATTACGCACGGATCGCCAAAAGTAATTTGTGTTTATGAATGAATTACCCAGGTATGATTAATTTATTCAACAATCGCCGAATAGCGACAACACACTAACATAGACTTTTGTTTTGAAAACAACTGAACTTCATTTTTTTTATTTTTTTATTTTAAGGTACATTAATGGCTAAAACCTTCATATCTTGGCTTGGAAGCCGGTGATCATGGCAGATACGGGAGTAGAAAATGAGGCAGACTCCGGTAGTGCAACAACGCGAACAATTCCCGATGATCCAGGAACAGCGGACGAAGAGGAACAAAACGAACGTGTCACAGGAAGCAACACAAACTATGATTCGAGTGAGGGGACGCATCGTTGCGACCACTGCGACTTTGAGGCCGTTAACAAGGCGGCTTTATCTGCGCACATAACACAGGCGCACAATAATCGGAACAACGAGGTGGAAATGGAGACGGAAAATAATAATCCCCCGCCGGATCGGGTACATCGTAAGATGTTTGAGTGTGACGTCTGCAACATGAAGTTTTCCAACGGAGCTAATATGCGCAGGCACAAGATGCGTCACACAGGGGTTAAGCCGTATGAGTGTCGAGTCTGCCAGAAACGATTTTTCAGGAAAGATCACCTAGCGGAACATTTTACAACGCATACGAAAACTTTACCGTATCACTGCCCGATATGTAATAGGGGATTCCAACGGCAGATTGCGATGAGAGCACACTTTCAAAACGAACACGTCGGCCAACACGATCTCGTCAAGTCCTGCCCATTGTGTAGTTACAGGGCCGGGTCCATGAAGAGTTTGCGAGTGCACTTCTTCAATCGGTTAGTGGATACTCACATATCTTCAAATGTGTAATAGTGCAATTGTACAGGCTGTCCCACGCTAGATACAAAGTCCATTAGTGGTCTTAAGGCCGCCGGTTATTCGGCAATTTCTGTTATATAATGTACGGTTGAACACTTAACGTCTGGCACTCTCGACTGTTAGTTGCGGTAGCGTTTGAAGCTAGCAACCTCTGGTTAAACATGCACGCGTCCATAGTATTTGTTAACAGTGCTGTCAATAAACAAATTACCTATTTTGAACGCAGTCATGAGTTTTAGCAAGCCAGTGTGGTACAGCGACAGCGTCAAACTAACAATGACAGTAGGTTAGGTACCTGCAAACTTAAACAAAGGGACTAGCCGCCAAGTTGTTTTTCAAATGCACGCATATCATTGGTTGAAATATGAAGCGCAGTGCAGCCAACATCAAATAGAAATAATTTATTAATTGCTTATGCAATAATTCTCATACTGCCGTTTGACAGCATGTTACTGAACCGGAGTTCAAAATGCTGTTATAAACTCAACAGGTTCAACCGCTGGTTAACTTCTCAACCGGAGGTTTGGTATCTGGCAGAGATGCTGAACCTTTATAAAACCAGCCCTTAAGAAATCAAAATTCACGATTCTTCCATATAGAAAAGTTGTAGGTGCAGACGGAAACAAGAGAACTCATTTTGGACAGTAAAAATATCACATTTTTAGATAGTTATTATTGGATTTGCGATTCAAATATGGTTTATTCGGAATAAATGGAGGTTTGTTAAATGTCAAGTAACATAAAAGTTTTAAATGGAATAGCCCCTGTATATCTTAACTTACTTTGCAAGTATAGTAAACCAGTGTTCTGAAAATGCCTTAGTGGATCTATCCTCAAAGATACAAAGAACATCTAATTTCATGTTTATAACTTACGCACTATGGTTAATAAATTAACGTAAAATATCTAGTTGCCACGCCAAATTCAACAATCTCTCAAATGTAATGAGGCTTCTCTTCACAGCAACTTTTATTAATCGCAAACCGCAACTATGAATTATACAAACCAATAATTTATGGTCATCCAAGTTAAAAGTTATTCAAAATTTGAATTAATTATTTATCTTATTATCGAAATTATTTAAACAAGAATGAGTTCTTGGATTGGTTGTGGCACATGTTAAGGAAGAACTTTACGGGGATTCCAATTACTACAAAAAAAAAACAAATTAGGTAATGCTTTGGTAGATATGTAGTGTTTTCTTTGGAAACCAGGTATTTCTGTACACATAATACAGTGACAGTAATACTGCCATAAGAATAAATAATGAAAAAAATAGATAATTTCAACCCTTTCAAGTCAATTTGTTTATGTCTAACTTTGAATTTCTCTGTAAAAATATTACAGTTTACATGGTATCTACAAAAATATTCTTGATGTTTGCTATTGTAGTTGTAATATCACCATAATTTCTTCCTCAGTATGTCTCCACAGCAAGAAATTAAACGGTGTTAAATCAGGTGTCTAGTTATGAACAATTATGGATTGGTACATAAATTAAATTTCTTTGACTTTGAACAAAATCAATATTACAATTTATAGGTTTGTGTAAATCCAAGAGAATAGCCTAATGCAAGTTCTTGTCAAAATGAATAGGATAGAAATTTTAATCAAAAACTGCAATAATATAGGTACCTTTTAAATGTTCCATTTAAAAACTGCTAGTTTGTATTGGTACGTTGTTGTGGAACCGTCTGTATGCATGAAAATATTGTGTCTGTACAACGAATAATTATTTCAACTTCTCTATATGGAATAATTGTGTATTTTGATTTCTTAAAGCCATTAATGTACTTTGCACCTAGCGAGGAACACTGTATACAAGTGCTTGGGAATCACTAGGTCAAGGATTCAGAAATATAATTTTAGACCAAAAATTGCAATATTCCACTAGTTTTTCATTTCTCTCTATTTGCATATTAACCCTCCAGCCGCGGGTAACGCGATTTCCCCGTTCAACATTCCCCGCGATTTTCCCGCGTTTTTCTGCAGAAAAATTCAAAACTTGCCCGCATCAGGAGGGTTAAATTACCAACCTAATCCAAAACAACATTTGTAACTTTCTGATATCACTACCAGCTATAACTTGTTTTCTATTAGAAAGATATTTTCCTGGTTTATGTGCAGGCAACGCGGTTTGACGGTTTATTAACGTGAAAAAGATACTATATATTATAATACCTAGCAAAATTTGGCATTTCTTGATGCTTGCCACAAAAATAATGTGAGTTACTCTATATAGGCTGTAATGAAAAAATAAATCTTGCACAATGTGATCTTGAACTGTAAAATTAGCAGGTGAAAATCAAAGTAACAATTCTGCGCATACCACTTATAGTCCTACGTTTTACAGAGAGGAGTTATCACTTCATATAATTATCACATTTTATTGTTCAACTTTATGGTTTAAAATGTCCGAAAAATAGGGTTTCTCAATCTTCTTACCCTTGTAAAACCCATGAAATTGGATTGGAAATCCGGGTAACCTGTATCAATTAACCAGTATGTCTGTAAAGGAACGCAGTCTAGGTAAAATTACAGTACTTTTCCTGTAAACTTGAAATATCCTGTAAAATTACTGTGATAATCCTGTAATTTCACAGGAATATATATGTGGTATATGTGATGAATATTGTGATCTTTTACAGCATGTTATTACATTTATTTTGGTAACTTACAAAACTTGTGACCTTTGGTATACATTGTATGTACATAACAAATATATGTGCAGGTTGGATTTCTTTGGGTAATGAGCAGTGAAACGCCTTGTCGAATTGACGTTATTTATTGTTCCAATATTTCGCCAATGATTTTCGGCCGAAACGAAAATTCAAACCGCATACGGTGATAGTATCGTCTGAGATAGAAAGATATAGCTTAACCACTGCACTGCGAGTTGCATACCAAATGCATTTGCATCACGTATTGACCATTACGGGTCCTTTCCAGTTATACGTAGTATATACAGTTCACTATCTGAGTGCAAGACAGCTGTTTATTTACACTGTCTTGGTATCATAAATTTGTACACAGGCCTGCACAGGCTACATCAATGACAGAATGTGTTCTTTTAGTATCCTTAACATTTATTTTCATTAGAACCAATTGCCTTGTTAATAATTAATTTACAGTTAGTTGCTATAACGTGTAATGTACATGTTTTTAGACACGGGATTGATCTGGACAATCCAGGACCTGCGGGTTCTCAGGCATCTTTGTTGGCGGCGGCTGCTCAGCAAGGGTTCCCAATGGACGGTGCATTAAATTCCCTGGGGAATCTCTCTGGTAGCGTGTCGGTCAGTGTTGCGGCAAACTATAGCGATTCTGGGGACTCGACCGGCGCCCGATCCACTGATAATGCCACTCCACCCATGCATTTCCTCACACCGCACGTTGAAATTTCCATGGCCGATGCACCAACTCCGGTTTTCTCACCGTCATTAGTAAGTATTAAGCAATTCTTCAAGTTAATATTAATACTATATTAGTAGTTCCTACATTAAAGTAACAAAACCAGCTTGACTAGCTGGTTGACTTGCTGCTTGACCAGCAGCAGGCTGGATTTCTGATACACATTTGGTAGTTACAAATAAATGATCAAACCTCTCTAACATTATGGCGAGCTATCAAAGGTCAAGAAGATTGGTTTCTCATGAAAAATCTCGGATTCTATCGGCCTGTTGCTAAAAACAGGATAATAAAAATATAAATCAGACAATTCTCTACAAGAAAGGTTATTTCCGTAGTTTTTGTACAAGCAGTGATTTTGAGGTTATACGCTTTACAAGTAAAGATCTCACTATAGGTGTGTTCGATTGCTGGCCATGATTTGTTCAATTGAATTGGATGTTGATCGTAAATTTGATATACTTGCTTCCTATAGGTGGAATCGGTTAAAGTCAGACGTCAAACGAGCAATCGAACGGCATTTTAGCCAAATGATTGCTAATCAGATTGAACTCAACTGATCACGGCCAGCAATCAAACACAAGTGATGTTAGCATTATGCTGGGCTGAAGCAAAAACGTCTACTGCATACCTGCGTCAATAACAAATGCTTAAAATTGCCCAGGTTTAATTAAACTTAAATGTGGAAAACAAAAATTGTTATATCAAAGCACAAGAGAAGGTACAAAAACTTGAACTTTTGTGTTTGAACTACACCTAAACTGCAAAAAATGTTAGTTGTCTCACTTCTCCCGTAAAAGCATAAGTGGTTAATAAAGGTAATGTCAGAAGTCCCTATTGATAAACAATCAAAACTCTCCAGTGTTGGCATGTGCTAAGTTATGGAAAGTGATGAGATCGGTTTTCTCGTGAAAAATCTCAGTTTATATTGGCAAGTCGCTAAAAACAGGCCTTATCAAACATATAAATCAGACAGTTCTCTAGAAGAAGGGTTATTTGCGTACTTTTTGTACGAGGAGTGGTTTTGAGGTTATATGATTGCCAAGTAAATATCTCACAATAGTAGTGTACAATTGCTGGCCGCACTTAGTTCTGTTCAATCTGATTAGCGATCAGTTGTCTGATCAGTTGGCAAGTGCAGTTCGATTGCTCGGTTTGACGTCTGAGCAGAACTGATTCCACCAATAGGAACCAAGTATTTCAAATTTGCGCTCAGATTGAACAGATTACAACTGAATGCGGCCAGCAATCGAACATAACTCATGTCACCATTATGCTGGACTGAAGAAAGAAAAAATTTCTACTACATACCTGTGTCAATACGAAAGGGTTAAAATTGCTCTTGTTTATTTAAAATTAAAATGTGGAAAACAAAAATTGTTATATCAAAACACAAGAGATGATAAAATGTCATCTTTACGAAACTCTACAAATTTTAACTTGAACAGAAAGTAACTTTTGTACAAATGTGTGAGTAAAAGTGGTTAAGTGTAGTTCTAGTACTAGAACTACACCTAAACTACTCATTTCTGTCATAAAAACAAACTATAAATTCAATGTCAGACGTCCTTATAGATAGCATGTAGGCTACATAAGTTATAGGTCTAAATAATTATAATGACTAAATAAGGGTGTTTGTGCCAAAAAGCAGATATTTATCTACTTTTTATTACAGTTGCACCACTATTATAGGTAACCAGCAATAACATATATGAAAAGCTATAATTAGTAACGACAGAAGACACAAATAATGGTCAAAATAATTCATAGGGTATCTTATGATCCTGGAGAAATAATAGTTTGAAGACACTGAATGACTGGCCTTTACAGCTTTACAGAGGGACTGTGTTAACGCAGCATTAAAGGCACCTTCTATGTTGAAAAAGGCAGCCACAGTAGAAAAACAATTTAGTCCATATGAAAAGATTTACTCAGAATGACATTTACTTTCTAAACATAATTTTTGCGGGGAAAAACATGTTACACCATACAAGTAATGGTTTCAGTTAGTGTATAATGTATTATTTTAATTTTTTCAGAGTGACCAGCAGCGAAGTAACTCCCAACCGGGCCAGAGCGGTGAATCATCTTCCCGCCTGAACGGTGAGTGCCCTGGTTCCCCGCAATCTGCCGATTCAAACTCAAACGCTCCGTCCAGCAGCCACATGCAATCGAACTCCCTAAGAATAGACCACGAGACATGCATAACACCCTCCATATCGCTCATCCCAATCAAGCAGGAGCCGAACGACGAAGTATACGATACGAAGCGTAACGGTCCCGTCAATTTAAGCACATCCCCATCAGGTACTGTTCATACGCAATCGGCATCGTCCAGTAATCTAAGCTCTCTCATTAAAGTGTCCCCACTGAAGAGTCTACTCCGCGAGGACCTAAAACGGAAAATTGTTACCCGATCCTCGTCAGCAGCGAGAAGTCGTTCTGCGATGTCTCCCAACAACACGGACGGGTCGCAGCACGATGGAGCGACGACCACGAATGGAACAATCACATCGACGGGGCCCGAGCAGCCATCCGATTCGACCGTCTGGAGAATGGCTGGAAAACGATCGCTGAGCGGTCTACAATGTGTTTTCTGTGGCATTGGGTTTCCCGATCAAACGCTGTATTTTTTGCATAAGGGCTGTCATTCAGACGCAAACCCGTGGAAGTGCAACATCTGCGGAGAACAGTGCTGCAACGTTTACGAATTCAACTCGCACCTGTTAAGTAAGAGTCATCAGTAGCGTCAATTTTGGTTAGCTTAGGTTTGATTTCACGGAAATTTCTTGCATATTAAATGTGACATTCCAATTCTGTGATATAACGGATGATTATGCCGATAATTTGATTGCGCTGGCGATACTTTGTAAGTTTGTATCGTCTGTAGGTTAGGGACCTAAAAAAAAAAAAAGATATTTATTGATATTACAAATGTTAAAATATCGGGACAATTTTGTTTATAGGAAGCGTTGATAGCAGGGTTGTTATAAAAACTTTTTTTTTATTTTAAACAACACCAAAACGTTTTTTCTAAAATTATGTTTTTTAACGAAAAAAATGTTTTTAAACACTAAAAAAAATTAGAAACATGAAATAAAACATGTTTTAAATCACACAAACAAAATATTTTAAATAAGGAAAAACTCGTTTTAAACATGTTTTAAATTATGTATCTATTTTATTTGTAAGCATTTTAATCGGCTGCTTTTGATTCCTTATTTTACTTGCTACTGCGGATAGTGTATAGTAGTATAGTAATATTTTATGAAAACAACAAAAACTGTTCAAATATTGGTAGTTTAAAACACAACATTTATAAGAAACTGTTTAAAACAAAATAGTTTAAAACAAATTATTTTAAACATAACAACCCTGGTTGATAATATACTTTTCATGTTTTTGTGACACATGATTTTGTCGGTTTTTCCTTGTAGATTAGAAATCCGACACTAAACGTCTCTTTGTCAGCAATAATCCATGTGATAACTATGAACAGTATGTTCTACTCTGCGTTTTTTAAAAGAATTTTGTGCTAGTTTTGTGCCCTTATATTTTAGCAAAAATCATTTTTGCTGCCTGGTTTGTAATCTACAAAAAAAACTATGCAAAACATGTCTTATCTTTTTGGGACAAAATTGATGTTGATCATAACTTTTACATGCAATATTTCCGAAATTTCATAAATTTAAAGTTACCTACTGCATGAAGTTTTTCATGGGTAGAAACATCAATATTTTTAAAAAGTAAATAAAAAAGCTTTGCAAATCATGTCTCCATGTCTCACCTTTTTAGGACAAAATTGATGTTACGCATAACTTTTACATGCAATATTTCCCAAATTTGTAAATTTAAAGTTACCTACTGCATGAAGTTTCTCATGGGTAGAAATATCAATATTTAAAAAAAGAAAATACAAAAGATGAAAATGAATTTGGTCTAAATGATAATATCTTGTGTTACGCAAAAAAAATTACTTCACAGTGTAAAAAAATGTGAAGCATGTAGACATACAATGATCCACAACTGTTGTAAGAACACACAGTTATTAGAAAACTACCATATTCCACTTAAATGGTTAGTAGATACTGACTAAACTAATTGTTTGGAATGAATATTTCAAACAAAAACATTTAATACATGTTTTTATGTAACATATACATTTTAATATAAATTTTTATTTTTATGCTCATTGTAGTATATGGCAACTTTATTTATGTATTCAAGAAATTTCTGTGAAGGCAAACTGATCAAGAAAGTTATGAAACCGTACAAAACGTCATGTAATTATTTTAAAAAGCCTTTTTCGTGATTTCTCTACAAATTGTTAAGTGCCTAAGTACTGAGACCAGAGAGTAACGATTGACCTGAAGTTTGCTCTAAATCAAAAAGAAAATAAATTTATTCCGTCCAAGAATAGTAAAATTTGTATATTTAAGATGAATTATATATATATACATATACATACATATATGAAGATGAGATTATTATATATATTGTATAGTCGCTTTGTTGAACGAGAAAAAGTTGTTATATAGCGTAATTTTTACATAAACATTCCATTTTTCTTTCATCCTTGTAATAGATTCTTTGTACAGTATTTATACACATTTTATTTTGTATTATTTTTATATAAATAGGTGCAATACTTTTACAAATTAGTGCCTTTGACACTTCACATTCCATATTTGTTGTTCTTTTAGATAAGACACAGAAAAATTCGTAATTAAGAATTAACTCTTATTCTAAGGGAAGGATTAAGTAACATGAGATTATTAAATCGGACTTTGCTATTGTAGTTTTATGTACATGCAATGCTCCAGATAATTGTTTATCATTGATTAAATGCGGCAAGAAAATTTGAGAAGAACCAACAAAATATTTATTTTTTATTTATATACACATTGTAAATTTTATTCTTGTTCTGTTTAATTTGGTGAAAGGGAATAATAAAAGATTACATAAACATTGTTTGTATTGATTCTCACTATTTTCGTTTTTGGAATAAGTGTTTTACATATTATCATTTTGTTAGGCGTGCTACACAGGAAAGTAAACAAAAGGAAGAAAAGGTAAGTTTAGTGTACTATTTTTACTTATATTTTGACTGTTGTATTGTATTTGGATTATTGAAACATCCATTTTACTGAGTTATTTTATCTGAAAAGGCTACCCGCAAACTAACAAATGGAGAAAACCTTGAAGAATTGGACAATTTTATTGACAATTTCACAAGATTCATATTTGATTGTGATATTATCAAAGATATATAGGCTTATGATACTTCCCGGCTTGACCAGGACTATCCGTGTTTGATGTACTGGTTTTTATGTCCTGATAAGTTTGCTATTATCATGGGCGCCCGCAGAAATATTTCCATGAGGGTGCAAAGCTGGCCATGGGTCGGGTTAAGAGTTGCCAACTCCAGAAAATAGAGTAAACGGAAACCATTCCGCTTTTGGTATAAAAACCCAATTGTTTATAATTTTTGCAAAAATTGTTGCATAAATTGCTATCATACCAGAAATTGTAGGTAATAATTTTTCTTATTGCTCTTTTCTCTGTTATATCTACAGCCGGGGGGTGCAAGTGCATCCCCTTGCCCCTGTCCGTGGGCGCCCATGATTATTATGTCCTGCTTCAAAATATTACCACATACGGAGTCTCAAATCACATTTTCTTTCCAGAATAACCTGTAGTCTTATTTATAATAATTTATTAGGCAAACTATTTTTTATTATTTCCGGAAAACTAAGACAAGAAAGAATGGAGGTAGCTCAGCTAACTTTTTGTTTATATTTTTTCAACATTGTGGTTTTCCCTTTTAGAAAATAACATCTTGGGATTGGAATATGGATGGATATGTTGTTAACGGATTGAGGTTACTAGCAGTAGTTTCAAAAATAATAAAATTTACACTTGTACTTTTTGATATGGAAAAAGAAAAAGTATTTGACAAACAGTTCTTGAAAAGGGATTTACAATCTTAACTAAAACACCAAATAAAAATTAGCATCAACTTTATTTGAGCATAAAATAAGGACAAAAATATGTAAAAATTTATACTAATTAATTAAAACGTTCATTTCTTGTATTTCTCTAATTCGGTAAGTAACTCGTCAGCCTCCTCGGCAGATTTCACACGTAGCAGGACAGGAACTGGGGGCGGTTTTGTTTCTGGGGTTGGTAGACACACCAACATGACGTCCTTTTTGCCAATACGTTTTGTCGGGATAGATTTTGACAGGATGAAATTACACAATAAGTTACCTAGGCTAGTATCCGCTCTGACAATTAACTGTGTTTTTTCCGAGTCCGGAATGGGCTTTACATATAAGGTGCCAACACCCCTGTCTCCAAAACTACCGTCCGCCTTAACAAAAACTTTACACCTTGTCGTATAGACGTGTCCGTCTTCAACTACCGGGGTAAATTCATTTTTTGGCGGTTCTTCTTCCTCTTCCTTATTATCAGCTTTTGCTGTGGGAGCTACTGATGATGATGACGCAGCTACGTTTCCAAATGAATAAGGTTTGCTGCCGGCGCCCCCAAATGTAAATGTGCTGGTACTGCTGGTCGCACCTGTCAAACCTAAAATAATTATTAATAAAACTCAAAAATCATCTAATTCAACAAAGGTAAGTTGCTGTTACTGGTGAATACAAATGTCTGAAGTAATTTAATGGATTGGTAATCTTAAGCAGCTGGATTACCACCACTGTTGCTAGACTAGAGCAGTTGTCTGCCTCATCTACCAATGAACGGCCGGTATACAATAGTAGTGTTAGATTGCTGGCCACGATTAGTTGCGCTCAGTTGCGCTTAGTTCTGTTCAACTGATTCCATCAAAAGGAAACAAGTATTTCATATTTGCGCTCAGATTGAACAGATTACAACTGAGCGCGGCCAGCAATCGAACACTACTATTGGAAGTGTACAACCACATCTAGCAGAAATCGCTAGCGCTAGCGGCGCCGTCGGACCGGCTGAACGGTTACACGAGAAGTCTATTATCTCCGCTCGCAAGACGGCGACCGCTTAGTGTCAGTGCTAGGTCAGCGCTAGCACCGCTTAGCTAGCGCCCGATGTGGTTGTACACACGCAATGACATCACATTGTTTTTTAATTTATCATTGTTAAATTATCCACATAACATATTTAACCTCATACAACTCTACACTCGGACAGGTTTATTATGGATTAACCTCAAACAATACTATAGACATAACTGACAGCCTAACAATGTTAGGCTCAAGTTCATGTCACGTTCATGTCATGAACTTGAATGTGTCTATACGGTGTCTATTGGCTAGCAACCCCTAGCGCATGTTTATAACTGATCACATGGGCTGTGACCCCATTATATGCCCTTTGGCCCTTCCCCCCGCCCACCATTTCGCCAGCGGGGATTACCAAAAATTTTCATTCTGTAAAGCACGGGCTTAGTTATCTCTCAACTGAATGTGGTAAGTAGGAATAAGCTCTATTTTCGACTAAAATATCAAACAGTATCTAAACATTAAATATTTGATTAGGGCAATAAACTCGATGGCTGCATTTACCGTGATTCAACTATAGCTGTAAAAGTTCATTTGGGACGGACTAAAATGGAAGCCATTACACGTAACGTTCTTGCGCCATATTCTTTGGAAATTATAACAAAGAAATTGAAAGAAAAAAACATTGTTTTTTCAATCTCCACCGACGCGTCCAATAAAGGAAACTAAAAATTCTTTCCTCCAACTGTGCGTTTATTTGATATAAAAGAAGGAGTTCAGGGCTACTTGCTTGATTTTTATGAAGAACCGAATGAGTCTTCAGAGGCAATTACAAACTGCATTATAAATGTGCTTGAACAACTTCAGTTTGATATAAGAAATGTAACAGCATTTGGCGCTGATAATGCGTCTGATCATTATGGAAGACATTGCTCAGTTTTTCAAAAGTG
This sequence comes from Melinopterus prodromus, assembly GCA_964023965.1. Taxonomy (NCBI): domain Eukaryota; kingdom Metazoa; phylum Arthropoda; class Insecta; order Coleoptera; family Scarabaeidae; genus Melinopterus; species Melinopterus prodromus. Next base: position 44,607,942 of record OZ030394.1, read on the forward strand.
CACACAAATCAAACTGAAGATACTGAAAGCTAATTGTAATTGTCACATAATGCTTTGATGTAAGCTTTGATGCAGAGACCTTAGTAATAAAAGTGTTCAACTCATTTACTTCAAGTGCCAAAAATGTAGCAAACTTAAGGCAATGTTTCGAGTTCGTTCAGCAGGAACGACCATCAAGAATACCATCAAGTTCTGAGGCATATACCAATCAGGTGGCTCAGTTTATTTCAAGCTGTGGATCGTCTAGTGCTAAATTGGGATGCAATAAAAACTTACTTTCTGCAACAGGGAAAAGAAAGTTGTGATCGTATTATATGGAGTTTCTTAGGGGACCAAGAAGATCAACTGTCTGATGAAGATCATCCAACCAAAGCAGAATGCTATATTCACTTTGTACACTATACTCTTTCATTATTTGTAGCCACTATAAAAACTTTGGAAAAATCTGATTTACAGATTACAGAAATCTATGAAATTATGTCCAGTTTAAGAGAAAAATTAAGAATGCACAAAAATGCTTTATATTTTGGTTTTAAGTCAAAGCAGGCATTGCTTCATCTGCCTAGCAGCCAGAAGATACTTTTTCAAGGAGAAGCCATTAATGTATATAGCCGAGGCATACAATGCCTTGAGAAATGGTTTGAGTTGAATAATAATATTTTCTCGTTATTTAAATCGTTAAGTTTAAAAGATCGCGTCCCCAATTTATCAGAAATTCTTCTTATTGTCTCGAATGTGGGTGTAAAAATTGAAGACGACAATGGTGATAAGGTTTATGAAGAATTGTCCTAACTAGAAAATGCAGGTCCTTTATTAACCAAGATGAATTGGAGTCACTTTTTCTAAATCGTAGAAGCTCCAATATTAAAAGACATAGTACAAACAGTTTTATCTGTACACTGCAGTAACGCGTATGTGGAGAGGATATTTAGCGTTATGAACCAATTATGGAATGATGATAGGAATAGGCTAACAAACGAAATGGTAAAGGCAGAACTCTGCATCCGTTCATATATCAAATTGTCCTGCATGGAATTTCACTCAAGTCTAAAGGACAAACCAGAATTAATAAAATCTGCAAAATCCAACACAAAATATCATTTTAAGTTTTAAATTATGTATATAGCTAGATGGTTTTTTATATTTTTTATTATATTGGTTTTTGTAGTTAGATAAAGTGTGTACGCATTTTATTGAGGTTGTTTTTGTAGTCTACTACTTTTTGCGTCCGAGGGCCGGTTTTTGCAAATGAAAAAGGTGGCAACCCTAGGAACCATCCTATTGTATAAATAAGGGTTTAAGTACAGTGCGGAAGATTCTGTCAGCTTCATAACATAATTTTAACCAAATTTTCCAAACATCCATACATTATACTTTTTAGGCATTTCAACAATTTATAAATATCATACCTGAACTACTTGTACTTGTACCAGGGCTAGATCCGAAAGAAAACGTAGGCGCTGTAGCAGTAGTTGACGTAGCACCAAACCCAAATTTGGGCATATCGCCAGACTCCTTGCTGCCGTAAGAAAACATCGGTTTCTTCTGCGCTTCTTCCTCCTTATTTGCGAACGAAAACAGCCCGCTTGACTTCTTGTCCGTAACGGTCGAACTGAACGTTGGCTTTGGTATTTCCGCCTTATCATTTTTACTTGAATTGGAACCAAACGAAAACTGAGGAGCTGCAGGGGGCGCCAGCGCATCTGCAGGCTTCTGTTCGGGAGTTTTGAAAACAAATGAACTAAGTTGCGATTTAAAAGCAGTGTCATCCGTTCCTTTTGTTCCGTTACCGGTCGATTCTTTCTCGATCTCTAATGCTTCGAAATATTTCTCATAGTCTTTAAATATTGGCTTAAGGTTGACAAACGGGTTTTCGTCTACTTTGTCTTTGATCCACTTTGATACACTTTCGTTTAAGCCTTTGAGTTTTGCCAGGTAGGTGTCGCTGTTAGTTACCGATGCTGCCTCCGGACTACTATTTGTCTTTTGAAACATGCTTGTGCCGTTCACTGGTGCCGCAGTATCTTTTTCTTTGCTTATATCGTTTAGGAAAGAGAAAGCCGCTGATGGCAGGGGAGCTTTTGTTGCAAATCCAGAAAAACCTCCAAATACTCCTTTGCTCGACGATTCGCCCTAATAATATAAAGATTTTTCGATAAGTAAGATGGAATAAACTGATTTGTTATGATAAGTTCTTAAGCACAATAATTAGGTAAAGGTGTCGTACAAAGTACACTATTAGTTCAAATTAACATACTATTAAAAATTATTCACTATACCGCACATACTGTTTTGATAGTTTTTTGTTTGGTCCCTCAGTACTGTGGTAGAAATTTTGATTTAAATTTTAGTTTGAAGGATATAGTGGTGCACGGTGCAAGCCTAAGATAAGAAAAATCTATTGGGCAAAACAAAATATACCACAAAAATATGTTTTTATTATAACTGGTGCACCCAAAGAGTAGCACTTTGAAATAATCTTACATTATGTAATACAAACATTATTGTCAGATTTATTGAATATCATAAAAATAAAATATGTGGGTTCTTTCATTATTGTCATGAAAGTAAAAAATTTTGAATTTCCGAAACAAGTAATATCGATATATTGATAATTTTTGCCTTAAAGTCTTCAGGTTCCTTTCTTCGGAACGGGTCACATATGCTCAAAACTGAATTTAGGTTAAATTAAATTTTTTAGAAATGCCTTAATTTTAAGGCCTGGTGTACAAAATACATACAGTAGAGCATCGATAATCCGAACCCCGGTAATCCGAACGCCCAAAAGCAAATATTAAAACAATAAATAACTGAGTTACCGAGTAAAAAGCAATTTTTATCGATTCATTTTTACAGATTATAGATATTACTTTTGTTTTATATATTGTACCCAATACCCATTTTCTACTACGTAGCTGCAATATTTGATAATCCAAACAATTTCATAATCCGAACCACCTTCGGTCCCAATTAGTTCGGATTATCTACGCTCTACTGTAATTATAATAGATTTCGATAATGCTACCCTTTCATAAATACACCTGGAGGATTTTAACCTGACTATTTGAATCGTTGAAAAATATATCCATCAGTTGTGGTTACACAACTGCCCCAGGGCACTTTCATGTGTGACGGATATACCAGTCGTCCTGAAAGGGTTTAGTTAAATAATATTATAAGTGAAGCAATATTAAAGAAAAAATAGATCAGAATTTATGTTGAGTTTAGCCTCGAATGTTTTCTGGGTCACAATTTTACGTACGCTTGAAGAGATAGGATTGCGTCTTCGGGCAGTCTTTATAACTCTACTCTTCAACACGTCGTCGGAGGCTTTTTTAAATTTGCCCGCGTCTTCCGGTTCGTCCTCTTGATCCCAATTCAGGTGGTTCAATTCGCTGGATGCTGTTCTTTTGCCGGCCATCGAAATTTTTGAGGTTAACCTACAACACTACCTGTTGACACGATTTTTCTGTTAATTCGCAAAGAACGGATGATACTCACTATACGAAGTATTCATTAATGTGTTCGCAGTAGCGTTTGGTGTTTGTGGATCCTTTAACTGTATTATAAAATTAAGTATTTGGAATTATTCGGCACCTGCGGGAAAACTACATGAAAACTAACTTGCCTGAACTAACCCTCTGACAATTGACAAGCAGTGCAGCCAGCAGCCAGTCTGAAATAGAGATGTTACCAAATCCCGCACCTACTCCTTTGCCTTTGCACCTTTGCACCTTATCCGGACTCGTGAAAATAGTAGGTTCGGTAGGTCCCAGCGTAATCTAGATTCTAGTCCAAAACGGTGCGACGTTCTTATATAGCTGGTTCCAGGGTTGTTATAACAAAACTTTTTTTTTATTTTATACAATATATTTTTTTTATAAAATGATATTTTTAGGCACTTTGCAAAAAAACATCTTTTAAACATGAAATACAACATGTTTTAAATAACACACAACGAAATATGTTTTAAACAAGGAATAAAACTTGTTTTAAGGGTCCCGTCTCAATTGAAATATGGAACTGTAGCAAATTTCTCTACAAACCTTCGAAATAAAAAAATCACCAGATGTAGTGACGCTACTAACAATGTTTCTTTTTATTTCGAATTTATTACGAATTTGACAACGTCTGTGAACTTGGCCCCTCCTTTTTTGAAATTTGGAATTCTGTTTCTACAGATCGTTTGCAATTCGTTTGCAATTGTTTGCACCCTTTTTATTTTCGTTTGCACCCTCACCGTTTCCGAGATAAAATTAAAACAAATTCGGAGGGGCCAGATTCACAGTAGCACCTCCTTTTTCGAAATTTGAAATTCTATTTCTACAGATCGTTTGCAATTCGCTTGCAATTGTTTGCACCCTTTTTAGTTTCGTTTGCACCCCCACCGTTTTCGAGATAAAATTAAAACAAATTCGGAGGGGCCAGATTCACAGTAGCCCCTCCTTTTTCGAAATTTTAAATTCTGTTTCTACAGATCGTTTGCAATTCGTTTGCAATTATTTGCACCCTTTTTAGTTTCGTTTGCACCCCTACCGTTTTCGTGGCAAAATTAAAACAATTTTGTGAAGCGTGAACTTGGCCCCTCCTTTTTCAAAATTTCAATTTTTTTTTCTACAGATCGTTTGCAATTGTTTGCACCCTTTTTAGTTTCGTTTGCACCCCTACCGTTTTCGTGGGAAAATTAAAACAATTTTGTGAAGCGTGAACTTGGCCCCTCCTTTTTCAAAATTTCAAATTTTTTTTCTACAGATCGTTTGCAATTCGTTTGCAATTGTTTGCACCCTTTTTAGTTTCGTTTGCACCCCTACCGTTATTACAATAAAGTTAAAACAATTTTGTGAAGCGTGAACCAGGCCCCTCTTTTTCAAAATTCAATTCTTTTCTGCAGGTCGTTTGTCTCTTTTTGCAATTTTCTATAGCTTTATTACCATTGTATTGCATTAGTTTGGCTCTCTTTGCTTTTGCACCCTTACAGTTTTGGAAAATAACAAAAATAAAAATTAATAAGTGTGAACCAGCTGACACTTATTAATTTAAACACAACTTTATTTACAAGTATCATTAATGGTGCAACACAGTTTGGATAGCAATACACTAAACTTATAAGAAAAATGACAAAATACAAATTACAATAAATTGAAGGGACAATAAGTTAACCTGGGTATTAATCTAGAATTGAACTGCTATAAATTTAATACATATTCTAATGTTTCAAGTCTGTATGTATTTACAAAAAAAGAAAAGCGCATACACATATACAGCGAGGTATCCCAATTTCTCTTCTTCAAAAATTTTCTTTTAGATTGTTATGTAATACTGAGCAAAAAAAGTCAATGGACTTTTTGAATTTGTTTTTCAACTCCCTTGAAGCCGCTTGAAGTAGTAACACAATAAAGATATTTTTAAATAAAATACGTATAAACCCAAAAAAGAACATCATCAAAAAAAATTTAAATAAAATAAGATTTTAAAAATAAAGATGAAATAAATAAATATGTTTTCTTTGTTTTAGCTCAGCCTTTCTTCTAATGCTTTCTCGATGATATCCGTTATTCTATGGGATTGATCTATAGTGGAATGCTTTTCTCTAAAACCAAATTGTTGATTAGGAATTAGTTCTTTTCTCTCAATAATAGGTTTCATTCTCTTTAGAAGCAGCTTTTCAAAGGGCTTCGATGTCATTGGTAACAATGATGTTAAGCGATATGGTTTGGCCTCATTCGGTGGTTTGCCTAGTTTTGGTATCATGATAACTTCTTTTAGATACGCCAGCATAACAATACCTTTTTTAGATTATTGTTCCCTGTAATAAGATCATATCCAGGTGCCTTCTTTCGATTCAAGTTTGTCTTGATTTCTCTGGCAATTTCCTTTGGAGTAAGTAGCTGCATGCCTTCTTTTTCATAGGGTATATTGGCACTGATTTGATTTTGTGGGACGGGCAGATTTCTGTTAGATGTGCCATAATTTCAGCCTTCTGTTTTAGGTCTCTTGCCTAGCTGCAGTTTCTTCGTCTTATAGGTGGGACATGGGCCACTGGCCTCTTGTACTTCCTCACTGCTTTCCACAGCGAGTATTCTGTTAATTTATCGGGTGTCAATTTAGTTGAGAAGGGTTTTAATAAATAATAAATTCCGTAAAAGGAGTCCAACTTAAGACGTGCCACAGACGCGGGCCATAATAATGATAATTCGGGCCTGCCGAGGCCCCCGTAGTGGCGAAAGATGTTGGGGGGATGTTAAGGCGTGGATTATTATTATTATTATTATTATTATTATTATTATTATTATTATAAATAAAACTGAAACTTATTTTTCTCGAAAGTTATTGTCATTCTGAGTAAGAAGTTTCTAATAGACTTATTGGTTTTTCGATTCCTTGAGAAAGTAGAGCTATTTATAACACGGTTTTGTTAATGTTTGAAACGGCTGTAACTTTGAAGGAGTTGGAGAAACAGTAACTCCATGTGTCTTTTTTATGCAGTATGAAATTATAACTATCTAAAACTAACATTGTGCTGGAGAGAAAATGGGATAGCCTGTACATGGTTGTGCAATTCAGATTAATTTATTGTCCCTTCAATTTATTGTAATTTGTATTTTGTTATTTTTTGTTTAAATTAATAAGTGTCGGCTGGTCCACACTTATTTACTTGTATTTTTTTTTCAAAAACTGTAATGGTGCAAGAACAAAGAGAGTGCAAGCATATGCAATACAATGGTAATAAGTCAATAGAAAATGATTTTGAAATTTGTAAAAAGGGTTTTTTTATTTCAAACTTTATTGGAAATATATCTGAAAAACAGTAGGGGTGGAAACAAAACTAAAAAGAGTGCAAACCAGTGAAGAAAAAAATTATATTTTAAAAAGAGGATCAAATTCTCACTTCACAAAATTGTTTTAATTTTTTCACGAAAACTGTAGGGGTGCAAAGGAAACTAAAAAGGGTGCAAACAATTGCAAACGATCTGTAGAAAAAAAAAATTGAAATTTTGAAAAAGGAGGGGCCTGCTGTATATGTGCATGCGCTTTTCTTTTTTTACATACATACAGACTTGAAACATTAGAATATGTATTAAATTTATAGCAGTTCAGTCCCAAATTCTAGATTAATGCCCAGGTTAATTTATTGTCCCTTCAATTTATTGTAATTTGTATTTTGTCATTTTTCTTATTAGTTTAGTGTATTGCTATCCAAACTGTGTTGCTCCATTAATGATACTTGTAAATAAAGTTGTGTTTAAATTAATAAGTGTCAGCTGGTTCACACTTATTAATTTTTATTTTTGTTATTTTCAAAAATTGTAAGGGTGCAAAACCAAAGAGTAGTTTGGTTAGCATTAGAAGAAAGGCTGAGCTAAAACAAAGAAAACATATTTATTTATTTCATCTTTATTTTTAAAATCTTATTTTATTTAAATTTTTTTTGATGATGTTATTTTTTGGGTTTATACGTATTTTATTTAAAAATATCTTTATTGTGTTACTACTTCAAGCGGCTTCAAGGGAGTTGAAAAACAAATTCAAAAAGTCCATTGACTTTTTTTGCTCAGTATTACATAACAATCTAAAAGAAAATTTTTGAAGAAGAGAAATTGGGATACCTCGCTGTATATGTGTATGCGCTTTTCTTTTTTTGTAAATACATACAGACTTGAAACATTAGAATATGTATTAAATTTATAGCAGTTCAATTCTAGATTAATACCCAGGTTAACTTATTGTCCCTTCAATTTATTGTAATTTGTATTTTGTCATTTTTCTTATAAGTTTAGTGTATTGCTATCCAAACTGTGTTGCACCATTAATGATACTTGTAAATAAAGTTGTGTTTAAATTAATAAGTGTCAGCTGGTTCACACTTATTAATTTTTATTTTTGTTATTTTCCAAAACTGTAAGGGTGCAAAAGCAAAGAGAGCCAAACTAATGCAATACAATGGTAATAAAGCTATAGAAAATTGCAAAAAGAGGCAAACGACCTGCAGAAAAGAATAGAATTTTGAAAAAGATGGGCCGGGGTCACGCTTCACAAAATTGTTTTAATTTTATTGCAATAACGGTAGGGGTGCAAACGAAACTAAAAAGGGTGCAAATAATTGCAAACGAATTGCAAACGATCTGTAGAAAAAAAAATTGAAATTTTGAAAAAGGAGGGGCCAAGTTCACGCTTCACAAAATTGTTTTAATTTTACCACGAAAACGGTAGGGGTGCAAACGAAACTAAAAAGGGTGCAAATAATTGCAAACGAATTGCAAACGATCTGTAGAAACAGAATTCCAAATTTCGAAAAAGGAGGGGCCAAGTTCACAGAGGTCATTTGACAGATGGTATAACCTAACGAAATTAATGTATTTCTTTCTATTTGTACAAATATTCCAACTGGACTGTGTTTGAGTTTTCTAGTCGATGATATAGTACTTTTACAATTGTCGCTATGTGACAGTACTCCCGAATGCAATAGGGTATTTGACTATTATTGGATAACCATCTTTAGTGTGTTTATTCTGGTTTATTCGCTCACTCTACTTTGTAAATGCACTATTTTTCGTAATTACATTCTCTATATTTCATAAAAATCAGCGTTAAAAATTGAATCACAAAAAGTCCCGCCAAAACGATAGTTTCTGTCTTGTGACGTCACATGATACTATATGTCTAATCGGCCCATATGGAGTGTAAGCATCGGATTCGACGCCGTTCGGTAATTGTGTTGTATGATGTGTAGCTTTCACTATTTCTACATAAAAATGGGTTATAAATAGTGTATAAATCCACAATGCAGAAATACGTCAATAAAAACGTCGGATAAACTATTTGTATTGTAGCTGTTCTGCAAGATTTGAAGCTGCGAAGAAAGTGGTTGAGACTGGCTCGTAGAAATCCAAAAGAAATAAGTAGCGGCCAATACAAGTGTTTTTTGTTGTGAAGATTACTTCGACATAAGTAAAACTGATTAGAATAAGTTTCCTATCGTATTTTCGATCCCGGTATTATCTGACAGTTTACGGTTAGGACTAACCTAACCTACAAAGTTATGCTTACATTGCACTTTTTACACGTTGCGTAGTTCCGGAGCGTAAAAATAAGGATTATGTTTAAAGTATAATCCCGCCATCAAAGCGTTAACCTTCGGTAGATTACCACTAACCGCGTGAACAAAGTTTCCTATTGTTTGTAAATTAACGTAGTAAATTCAAACGGGAGATTCATAAGCGTACTAACGAATGACGTCACTGGAGACTGAGCCAATTACAGAGCGCTTTCGATCACGTGGTAGGACGTGAATAATTTTCAATTTTAATTTTGGTTTTTTATAGAAATAATGCATAATATATATTTTTTAAAGTAATAACAAATAGTTTCCTTAAACTGTAATCTATTAGGCTGACTAATACAAGCCATATTTTTAATACAGTCAAATACCCTATTCTAGAGAAGCTCAGCGAAAAGTAACTCGTGCTCTTATAGTGGACATTAATTACATTTTATAATGTATTACTGCAGACAATAATCGGACGCCATCGGAACGAATTTCTATATTTGTAGTCCACACTAAAATTTGCATAAATTATTTAATAAATATTGAAATTCCTTTCCGATGGCATGGCAGTTGAATAGGGACCTTGAGAATCGAATGGTAGTGAGCATTTCCCGATTAGCGCAATAATTATGACGTGGTTACTTTCGCGTTTTCAAGGTCGGAGAGGGGAGCCTTAAATTATGCAATTATTTTTTTCTGTGACGGGAAAAAAGTTTGACATTTTATCTCTGTTGACAGGTAATAAAATGTCACTTTTTATGACATTACTTTTTTCCCCGGTAAAAAAAGTGAGTACTTTCTTCCCGTTATATACCTGGGTATATACAGGGTCCTGCAACTCAGCTCCCGTCTTCTGTAGCTCAGTTACTAATTAAGCTAAGAGTTTGACATTTTGCAGGCTAACCTGTACTTCAAGGTACATTTCAAGAAATTATTTTTAATTATACAGGCTGTCCCAAAAATGTGCAACGCCATTGTAATATGTTTTTTTAAATTGTATGTAATATATTTTTTTATACATTTCGAAGTCGTTTATGGTTGCCTACATACCACCAAAATTTTATTGAAATCGGTTGTGTGACTGCAGCGCAAAAAAATAAAAACCAAAAAAAGTTGATTTTGCATCGTTAGCTTTAAAAATCAAGAAGAACCACAAATTGCACCTTGGGATGTGCTAATTAAGTTAGATCTAGTAGTGTCGTTAAATCTAAAATACGGGCGTTAAGGATACTTAACAATACAACCTCGAGCTAAAATCTAGTACTTTTTTCCCTTGTATAATAAATAACTATTTATTTGTACGAATTGTAAATCGGCGTTTTTTCATCATACAGGGTCCTGCAACTCAGCTCCTGTCTTCTGTAGCTCAGTTACTAATTAAGCTAAAAGTTTGACATTTTGCAGGATTACCCTGTACTTCAAGGTACATTTCAAGAAATTATTTTCGCCATATTAATAATTTTTTAAAAATTGCATGCTATATATTTTTTTACACACTTGGAAGCGTTTTATGGTTGCCTACATACCGCCATAATTTTATTTAAATCGATTGAGTGACTGCAGCGCAAAAAATAAAAACAAAAAAATGATTTTGCATCGTTGGCTTTAAAAATAAATAAAAACCGCACCTCGTTAATAAAATTTTACAACGTGCTTATTAAGTTAGATAGTAGTCTCGTTAACCCAAGTGACATTGGTCCAAATTATATAGGTGACCAAAATCTAGTGCCAAACTTGTCGAACTTCAAAGCGTCTTATTGTTCTTATTTTAAATTTGAACCCATAATTTTTTTTATGTGAACCGATGCCAATATTTTAGAAGTTATTCGCCAAAAACTCCTTTTTCAACGTTTCCAACGGCAATTTTAGGTAATAAATATCGTACAATAAATATCGTTGCAAAACAAATTATTTCAGAGAAGTATTTTAGATTTGAGTGTACTTAATTAAGTAGTTGTTCGAGATGTCTTCCGTGCTCTTCAAGGCACAAACGATGGGGAATATGAAATGACCTCGCCACTGCTCTTAATAGGTTGGGCGTAACAGTTTGACATGCGCCCCGGATTTTTTCTTGCATATTTTCTAGTGTTGTTTCAGGTTCAGCATAAACGATGTCGTTAAAGTAGCCCCACGGTAAGAAATCCAGTTTCGTTAAGTCCGGTGATCGAGGAGGCCCAGCACCTGATCCTCCTCTTCCGATCTACCGATTTGGGAAGATTTTGTTGAACTGGTCCCCGACATGTAACGAGTAATTTGCTGGAGCTCCATCATGTTGCAGCCACATTTCCGCCCTTACCGCTAAAGGTAAATTTTGCAGTAAATTTGGCAATTGAACAACTACTTAATTAACTACGCTCAAATCTAAAATAACTCTCTGCGTTATAGTTTATGAAATAAATTGCTTTTCAACGCCACGTACGATATTTATTACCTAAAATTGCCGTTGGAAACGATAAAAAATGTGTTTTTGGCGAATAACGTTTAAAATATTGGGAATTGTGATGGAGTTATATTTAGAAACAATGTATATTTTTTAACTCTGCATCGTTTTACCTAAAAAAAAATGTATGGGTTCCAACTTAAAATAAGCACAATAACGCGCTTTGAAGTTTGACAAGTTTGACACTAGATTTTGGTCGCCCTCTATGATTTGGATCAATGGCACTTGGCTAACGAGACTACTAGGTCTAACTTAATAAGCACGTCGCAAAATGTTATTCACGAGGTGCAATTTGTGGCTTTTATTGATTTTTAAAGCCATCGATGCAAAATAATCTTTTTTCGCGTTTTATTTTTTTTTTTGTTGTGTAGTCACTCTACCGATTTCTATAAAATGTTGGTGGTATGTAGGAAACCATAAAAGGCTAAAAAAATAAATAAATAAAATGTGTAAAAAATGTCTAGCATGCAAATTAAAAAATATATTACCATGGCGTTGCACATTTTTGGGACAGTCTGTATAATCAAAAATAATTACTTGAAATGTATCTTAAAGTACAGGGTAAGCCTGCAAAATGTCAAACTCTTAGCTTAATTAGTAACTGAGCTACAGAAGACGGGAGCTGAGTTGCAGGACCCTGTATGTAATATTTTTTTAAACTAAAACAAAAACTGTTCAAATATCGGTTGTTTAAAACAAAATATTTGTTTTAAAACATGTTTAAAACACGGTTTCAAATCGTTTTAAACATAACAATTCCCTGGCTGGTTCTAATTGTCATAGGTATAGAGAGTAGACAAAATTATCACTTTTCGTATAGAGGATATTTTTACGGAAATTAATTTTTCAGTATAACTTCTGTATGAAAAAAAAAATATATAATAAAACTTCATTAATAAAAATTCTTATGGCTGTTTTTTTTCCAAAAATTAATCTTATGATCTTGTGGCGATTTTAGTATGGCTTTTAAAGTAGATTAGAAAATCTGGTAACAAAAAAATGTCATGTGACACTTTTTAGAAAAATAACTTTGATGAATAGTTATTCATCAAAGTTATTTTTCTAAAAAGTGTCACATGAAATTTTTTTGTTACCAGATTTTCTAATCTACTAACTACTAACTAAGTTTAGTTAAACTTAGTTTTATTTAGTTTATATTCGATAAATTTACTAACTAATTCTAACCGTACTAAAAATAACTAAACTTAGTTTGACTTAGTTTGTAAACTCAAGCTTTCATTTGCAAAACTACATAGTTAATTTCAGAACGTCACATCACTTTGAAAAACAAATTTTAGTTTTTGTCAAAGTTGGACAATTAACATTTTTCCATATTTTTTTCCACAGTACTCTTTCCACCATAGGGCACAGCATTTTTGTTATTTTTTATTAGCAAAACATTTTTTATAGGTATAAAGAACAAATACGCGTTTTTCTTTTACTGTTTTATTACAGTACAGAATGTATAAATTGGCTTTCTGTGTTGTATATAGGAATACATATTTAGAAGAAAATGTGGTCTAGGCATTGCAAAGTTTGTCAATACGTCGGTGCAGTTGCCCCTGATCCGCAGAAATGGCACGAGTACGTTCGGACCTACCCCGCAGCTACCAGACCTAGTTTCTTGCCTCTACGCCGGAGCGGGACTCGGAATAGGTGCAGTAATCCGCAAAAGGAGTGAATCATATCATAAAGTGGAACCTCAGACAAACAAAAGAGATCTCTTTACTTGTCTGAGAGTGGAACCATAGTGGAACAGGCAACTGGCACATGACTGGCACCTTAAAATCCCCACTGTAAACTTCAGTAATAATTTTTAAATTTTTAGATATAAACGATTTTTATACCTTACATCGAAAGCAGATATCAAAATTGCTTTGTAATGGCATTAATCAAATTAAGCACCATCTGTATCAGTATTAAGTCTAAATATTGATTAGATTTCTACTAATGACAGGAAAATCCCAGAAACCATAAAAGTGTGTCTAAGCACTTGGTTACTGAAATACCTACATTAATTATTATTAACAAATAAAGAAAAAAGACAATACATTGATGATAAGGAAGTCTTAAGGCTTAGATTTTGCATCTATATTTCATGTATGTAGATGAAATTATTTTAGAAATGTTAATTTTTACATCTTCATTATATTGTATTTAAAACTATTATTGTATAAAACTAGGAAATATCTACTCAAAAAATAAACATATATTATTCAAGTAGGTACAGAAATAGTGTTCAAAAATTTTGTTTTTACCTTATTTCTTCAGACCTAATCGCATTTATACCTGGGCAACTTGTAGAATGCGACATGTATTTTGTGATGGACCGTATCTGGTCAACAATACTTTTAAATGAGTTATCAACAACAGTAATATACCTGGTCCACATTGAACTAGATGGTACCTCTTGCTGCCATCATTTGCTTTGATCTAAACAGATCTAAACTAGGTTTAAGACGCCATCAATTATTGTAATTCTCATCTTCACGTCAGTACCAACAGAAAGAAAATGGGTTCGACTCTCAAGCACCACTAAACTTTTGTCTAAATTGTAGGAAACTCCTAGTCGTTAAGTAGAATGTCTACTTTTCTTTATGGTGTAGACATGGTAAGATTATGGGGGGCAACCCCTTTCCACTCTTAAACTTGCCCTGTTTAAACGATGTTTAAAGTACAAATTAAAACGCAAAGTGGATATGGTTAACAACACTTTTTATTGCAGATATCGCAGACAAAGATCATATATGCCAAATTTGAAGTTGTAGAAAAACTTACAGCAATCTTTAAATCTTTAATCAACAGCTCTACAGAAATATTTACACGTGCAGCTCTGTAAAACCAATAAAATCTGGTAAATCTAAATAAATACAACTCAATGTATAATCTATAAATATATATTTATATATCCACAACTCTCAACCGAACGCAATAAAGAAAAATGTATGTATGTGTACGTGTATACAATTACAAAAAAGTTACAGAAAAAGCTAAAATTCACCAATTGGTAAAAAGTCAAAGTCAGAATACATCCAGAAATTATTAAAATTCTATAAAAATAGAAAGAAATAAACCATAGTATTGCACATTAAAGCGCACAATGCCATTAAAAACATATCCAAATAAATTACATGGCTTCAACGTCCGTCTATGCCTCATTGTTTATTTACGCTCACCAGCGGATTCAAATTACTACTACTGCCCAATGACCGACTTAACCCTACCTGAATGTGTTTCATGTGTACCTCTACATTACTCTGGAACTTTAAACTATTCCCCGCACTCAACTTCCGCTTAATCTGCTCCATGGTCCCCTCCAAAACTTGCAATTCATACGCATTCTGGTCAGAGTCCGACAAACTTTTCACCTGTAGCATCAACGCGGTCAAATGAGTTATCAAATCCAGCACGTCCTTATTGTGCACGGGCTCATTATCGCCCGACGTAACCATGTTATTCCTCTGCACAATTTCTGCTGCTTCGGTTCGACATTTCTCTCGTAAATGGCTCGGAGCCAGCATGGCAGCGACGCTAGGTTCCGGCGCAATTTCCTGACAATACATCTGCATTTCGTTTAAATAATCGCAGAGGTCCTTATTCAGCTTCTCTAAATCAACGAGAATTGTAGCATAGCGCCTTTCAAAATCATCACCTAAAGACTCTTCGAGGTCAAAAGAGTTTCTCTTCTCTCCTTCCGAGTTCATCTGACGGAGCTGGCTGACTTTTTCTTTTTTCTTTGCTAAAATCTTCATGACCAGGACCATTTTTTCAAGTAGTTTTGTCGGAAAGCCTCCTATTCGGTCAGTGTTTTCTCGGTTTACAAAGACAGGTTTGTTTATCATTGAAACAGATAATAAGGGGTCTTTCTTCTTGGAATAAGGGGGGCTTTTTACGACAGAGTAGGGCGACAGGCCATTTCTCGGACGGAATTTGTTCTGGAAGGTCGAGATTGTCATAGTTTCGGGGGGCTCGTTCGATAAGACTTCGTAGTCGGGAACAGAATGCGTGCCCAGGCCTTGGCGCTCAAACGTTATCCTATACGTATTGTTGGAGGTGTCAACTGCATCGATACTTCCTGTGAATAACCCGTCCTGGGGCTTCCGCAAACGTGCGGTCACTTTTGTCCCGATCACCAATTGCATCGGGATTTCGGATGGCAAATCTTGGAAATTTGCAAAATCAGTTGCTTTCCGTTGTTGCAAGGCACGAATTTTGTTCCGTTTTTTCTCAAGGTCTAACCGTTCCTGATCGAAAAACGCTTGCGAACACCGCCTAGGTCGCCCCATCATTCTACGTATCTTTGTCCATTCAATTCTTGTCAATTCCCGCGTTTTCAACTCCGGGAAACTCTCTTTCAAACAAATTGTAAAATCGTTATCTCCGGAAAACAAGCAACGGTCGATGTTACTATAAAACCATTCGTAACAAACCCACTTATGAGCTTTCGGTAACTTCAATAAATTCCGCAAACGCATACCTATTTTCTGGCCGATCTTTCGGTCAGGGGATTGTAATGGTGGTACAGGTTTGGGTTCCCGAGAAATGTACTTCTTAGGCGTATCCCGGTAATTTTTTATGGACGTCGTAATTTTTTGACGTTTTGTTGGCGTTTGTTTTTGTTTTTTGGCAGAAGGGACGCGATGATGTGGCGTGTTGACGATATCGTCGTCAAAGAAGAGGCGATTCTTCTTGCGTATTCGTGCAGGCATACCTCGAGCATTTAGGACTTGTGTCGGTTGCGATGGCGATGGTTTCGGGGTTATTGGAGCACCAACACGTTGCAGGCCAAACATAGCAGGTCCTAATTGCGGAACATCATCCTCGATATCCATGTCGTCATCGTCTTCAATCTCTTGTTTTATATGGATGTCGTCTGTATTCATCTTGCGTCCGTTTTTGAACTCTAATAGTGCAGCAATTGAATCATCTGTAATGTAAGTAAGATTAGTATGGGTTGGTTATTTAGGATTTTGGTGTTGAGAATGATCTGCTTTGATTCAAGAATTACGTTGGGGATGTGGTGGTTGTGATTTAATTGTTGCGGATTTGAATTTCGTACATGACCATTTTCAAATTTAAACATATCACCGTGGGTTGTTTTGTTGGTGATTGTAAGCGAAATGGCGGGAAGTTTTGGGGTCACTGTCGTGGGAAACTGGAAATTATATTGGAGAGATTATTTACGAAGGAAAAAAACAGACCAAAACGATACAAATCTATTAGAATCGAAGGAAAATTATCAACAACTCACTTTCAAGTTCGTCCGCCATTTTGACGTCGATTGTTTGGAATTCTGGGAGTAGAGCGCGTACTACACAATCTCATTACCGTATATAAATAGCTTCACATCGGTGGTTTTATGTCTACTTCGGATGAAACGCATACGGACCAACGGAGATCTTCGATGGTTTAATTATTTATTGTGTAGTGTTTCGGCAAATTAGATATTCCCTTATCACAGATGATATTTTTTAAATTCAAAACAGCCAACACAAGCGCGTGTTGCGCAAGTCTATTACGTCCCGCCTAATAAAACAGTTGAAAACACAATCGATTCCCGTATGCAATCAAATTTAAATTATAATCGAAATGCACAGCGGTAAAGTCGGTCTGTATGTTTATATTCCATTTCTAGTAAACGTGTCTATATGCCAAGAAAACGATGAACCCAAGCCGGAAACTTTTTGCAGGGAACGCAATCGACCTATTGCCACAGAACGCACAGATTTATTCGAATTAACCGAAGTGCAATTAAATGAACATGTCATACTACAATGTCACTACTGGCAAGTATCATAATCAAAAGTTGTACTTACTAATTATAGCAAAGTTTGTATCAAAACTGATCAAAACAGACCACACGTTTGTATATTTTTATCTCCCACCATAACACCCTGACGTTTGAACGGGTATGACGTTTGGCCTAATACTCGGAAGCACCAACGTTAAAATCCTCTTAAAATGCAATTTATAAATATTAATTATGTAATTTAGCAAAGAAACGGATAACGAGGAGGCCAAAGTATGGTTCAAAACCACGAAATTTATGAGTTTTACCCATAGCGAACTGCAATTAGACATGCACAACGATCGCAACATCAGTAGAGTATATGCGAGTTTAGATCATTCGCTCCATATTCAGAACGTCACTCTAAATGATTCTGGTTATTACTTCTGTCATAATTCCGAATGGAAAGATTCTGAACGAGAATTTAATTTTTATATCGACGGTAATTGATCAAAATTTTCAAGTATGTAATATAATAAATTCCCTATTTGAATATTTGACAGTAATCGAAATAAATACTACCAACATTGAAACTGGAAATTTGACCCAATGGGCGAATTATTCTAGCGAATATCTAATGCCCGTGAACAAACTTTTGAGCAACAGTAGTGGTACAGATTACCAGTACTTGAGAGATATAATGAAATTAAACGCAGAACTCATTTCAAAATGGTCCCCTTGGAGCGATTGCGATACTTGTGGTCGCCCACAAGGCGAAGGAATTCGAACTAAAATTGCATCATGTGCGATTAAAGTCACTAGAAAGGTAACTAAATTGTTTTTGCGGTAAATTTGAATTAACCTGTTTGTTTTGCTAGAATGAAACGATAAATCGTGATCTACAACGGCAAGAGAAACGTTTGATGGGTTTGGATATGTTGAGTTGTAGGTCCTTGTTGTTAAAACATCTAACGCCAAGTTTTTATAATACTTCCTGTGCACTTCCCGATTTTATGTTATCTGAATCGTGCGCAGGAGTGTGCAATCCAGGTTTTATTTTAACAACTTTATGACTTTCTTAAATACCAACGATAATATTTAGATGCTGCTGGAATTTATAGGGGTTGGAAGTCGACAAAAAAGACTGGCTATAAGTACAGAAAGACTTTCGTGTTGACAGAAAATTCTCATCTAACTTTGGTTTGTCCGGAGTAAGCTTTTATTATATCTCTCAGTTTTCAGTGTTGATGTAAACATGTGGTTTATTATAAGGTCTTCTCTTGATAATGTTGTGGTTTGGAACAGAAATGCAAAGAAATTGCCTGCAGGCGAAAGTGTACCACCACCAAGTGCTGATAGCGAACCAAAGATTACAGTTGATACCTTCAATACATTATATTTGCATGAAGTAACGAAAGAAGAAGAAGGCAACTATACATGCCATGTCGATGGGATACGAATGCAACAAGTTGTTATTTTTGTGGTTTCTAAGTCACGGTTACTGACGCAAGGTTTCCAAGCATCTTTGAATCGGTTAAGCCAATCTAAGGACTAGGTAGTTTTACTCTAAAAGCACTACACATTGACATTCAGTAACAACCAAAACCAAAAGTCGATAACCATTGAGCTATTCTGCCGTCCAACGGTAAAACGCCGTATGTACATCCAACAAATTGCTACAATTTTTCTGTTTCAATGCAAGAACCACGCACCTTTTTTACATTTTAAAGAATTTACCTTAGCTTAGCATGTTACCTAACTATTTGTACGTAAAATAGACTAATTTGTTTTAACTATTAACGTCGCATAATTAAGAGAAAACGGGAAATATTTCAATCAATGTCATTTTTGTACATACGGCACTTTACCATTGGAGGGCAGTATGGCTATGGGCTCGAGAAGCCTCGCATCCGGCGCAGCTGTATCTCTTGTCTCGCCCCGGAAATGATCGAGTCACTGTCTCGACTTCGTCCACAATATACTATTTCTCAATGGAATTTATTTCTGAATTCACTCATGTTTAAATTATGTTACCTTAAATAAGGTAATACTTTTGGAGACAAAGAGAAAGAGAATAATGATAACTTTGGGAACGTAGATTTTTGAATTGATAGGCCTTTTCGATAGATTTTTTTTGCGGTTGAAATAATTCCGTAGAAACTTCTTTTTTAGGCCTTTAGGCTGTCGGCGCATTTAGATCACTTTTGAACACAAATTAGGACTTCCTATCAACAACTAAGGAATGCAGTTAATTACGTCTCCCTTCAGTCTTCTTAGGCTTGACCGATTCGATCGTCTTTATTATTATTAATATTAACAATTTAATATTTCAGCTTTGCTGAGACACATGCTTTACCTAGCCTTTATACTGTCTTTAACAATATCGTGTTACATAGCTGGATTGATTGTAACATTCGTACGGCGACGAAAGTTCAAAACATACAGAGAGTTGCAGATCCTGCAGAAAAATAAAGGCCTTTTGGCTGCATATAAAGCGGAGGATGAGTCATCTGAGAGGGTGATAAAAAAGGCAACTATTAAGCAGGAGACCATCCAGGTTGGATCACTGCTCATCCAAACTTGTTGCGGCGTGAAACAGAAAGATTCCGATAATTTGTTCGAATTTAGCATGGTGAGAGATACAGATCACTCCAAACGAATCACAGATGGTCAGTTTGAGAGTGCGTTAAAGTATCACCAAGGCAAACGGAGTAAGAAGTATCGAGATAATCGTTGGAATAAGAAGGATGATAAGCATCTTTTGAGCACCGATAGTTCAGAAGACGAAGAAATTTAGTTGATAATCTATAAGTAATAAAATAGTATAGTTTACGAAAATGGAACTGTTTTTTTGTAGTATTTGTAAATATGAGTTTTTTGAGTGTTCTGTTGAACATAGGTTCCGAATGCGCAATAAATGGAACTCACCAGTCCAGTTAATAAGGCAAAAATAAAACCTTTCGGAACCCACTCCAACAGAACCAAATCGAATTCTTTTAACGTTAATTTTACAGTACGTTAATAAATGAAATATGTAAAATATTTTAGGAACATGTAAAAGAAACCGTTTAGGGATATTATATATATATATATATATATATATATATATATATATATAAGGAATTCATGGGTATCGCATTTATTTGAATATAGCAAATATATGTATAAGGACTTATTGTGACTTTGTTCTGTACATAATGTCAAATATATTTCTATTTCTATAAAACAAAAACAGTGTAATTGGGAAAAATATTGTGCATTTTTATGCATAATAAGATTGCGCTAATATCCTGCATTACTCGGCAGGACGAAAAGAATATTTAAAAATTTAATATAAAGTCTGATGTGGCCAGGCAAGTTAGTTTATCATACTATACATAAGTGTCAAACTCTAATGCTATGACAATACTGCCAATAGAATCAAAATATCTGCTAAATCCTGGCTAACTAGTTTTAAGGCAGTACGAGCGATCTCAAAATAGAATTTGCTGCTAAACTATAAATTTTACCAAAAATGTCAGACTTAAATTATTCAGAATTTCCTCCAATTTATTATGTAACTATTTTGACGAAATTACAGAAATGGCAGCTCATTTGCAAAATCGTTGTGAAATGCTAAGTATAAACATACAGTTCATTTTTTTGAACCAAAAGCTTTTCAGTTCTAAGTTTGGTCATGAAACTTCTAAATATGAAGTTTTGTCCCGATGCCTTTTAGTAGTTTTTCCGGAATCGTTGCCACAAAAAAACGGGTACACACACGCACACACACACATACATTACACATACATAGAGAAATTTTTTTGTGCCTTGGTCAAAAATGTTCAGGGGACCCAATAGAACACATTTCCATTAAACCTTAATTTTTTTTCGACACGATTACAATACTTTGTCATACTACGTATGATAAAGTAAAAATCTGATGTGCCCAGGCACATGACTTTATCATACAATATATATATATATATATATATGACTTTAATATATATATATATATATATATATATATATATATATATATATATATATATACGCGAAATATATATATATATATATATATATATATATATATATATATATATATATATATATATAAAATTAATAGTTTTAGCTGTATGAGATTCTATTTGATTGAGATCGATCGTGTCTGCATTAAAATAAAACGAGTTAGCCAGGATTTGACAGATATTTTGATAATATTGACAGGAGGTATCGTAAAAAATCACCGTTTGACACTATACCTATTGTCATAAGAATGAAAATAATTGTCAAATCCTGGCTAACTAAGTTTTGATGCAGACACGATCTCGATCAAACAGAATTTCTTCATACAGGTGAACTATTAATTTTACAAAAAAATGTCAAAGACATAAATTATACAAAATTTCCTCTACTTTAATTTATTACTTAACTATTTTGACGAAATTACAGAACTGGCGGCTCATTGGCAAAATCCTTGAAAAATGCTTAGAGGAAACGTCCAGTTCCTTTGTACTCTTTTGAACAAAAACCTCTTCAGCTCTAAAGTTTGGTCATGAAACTTCTATAAAAATATAGAAATTTTGTCCCGATACCTTTAGTAGTTTCTCCGGAATCATCGCCACAAAAATCGGGTACACACATACACACGCGCGCACATACACACACAGAGAATTTTTTTTTGTACCTTGGTCAAAAATGTTCAGGGGTCCCAAAAATGCCTATTTCCGCTAAAATCTCAATTTTTTTCGGCACGATTACAATGCTTTATCATATACTATGTATGATAAAGTAAAAAGGTGCAGATCAAACATCTTTACAAGAAATGATACGTTTACAGAGTCTCTTTTGAAACTGTTCTATTAGAAGTTTTTGATTTTTCACTATTTCAATATATTTGAATGTTTGGAATCAGGATCTACTCGATCCGAACTTTTGCATTAAATTACGCTCAAGTTGACTGCCAGTGCCAGTTCCGCTTTACAGGACACAAACTTTATTGTTTTTTTGCCACAATTTTTTAGTTTTCCTGCCTTTTTAATTTTCCTACCCTCTTATTGATTTTTAAATAGTTGCAAATTGAATTCTTGGTTATTATTGAAGATTATTGAACAATTTCATTTCTGGTGAGAAAATGATCTTCTAAAATTTGGTCAAACCATATGAATGAATGAATTACTTTATTATTCTACTAATAGCATACAGTCTGGATAAATCACATTAATAACAATAACAGTTTATTGTAGATCATGCGACTTCCCACGCGTTTCTTCCCTCCTTCCTCGCCACGAGTGGTGGTTGCTCATCCCCGGGCTAGCGGTATTGAAGGTTCCTTCCGTCCGTCCAAGTAAATAGTGTCCTCAATTAATTGTTACTATACTTTTTTTGTTATTTTTTTCTGAATTTTTATTTTTTTTCAATTTTTTTTTGTTTATCTATTTATTATTATTATTATTTTTTTATTTATTTATTTTTTTATGCTTTTATTTTTTTTATTTTTGTATTTCTTTTTTTATTCTGGAAATGTTAGGTTGGTAGTTGGTACCATTTCGACGAAACGTCAAGTTTAAAAAGCTAATTCAAATTCTGACAGATTTATATTTGTTCATTACACTGTAGATGTCCACATCTGTACCAACCAACCTTGCCAACCAACATACTAAAATAAAACGACACCCATCGCTATACTTTGTTTACAATTTTCTCAATTTATAGTTTTTAGGAATAAATATAACAACGGGTTGATATTTGTTATCAACAAACAATCAAATTGGTGATCTTGTACAAAATTTATATTTTGTACTTTGCCGCACTAGAGCGGCAACGTTCCATAGCGGTTCTCCAACCTCTGATCAAATCAGCTGTTTTCCAGTGTGACAGCACAAAAAATATTTGTCAAACCTGGCTACTATTTAGTTTCATATCAATGCAGGTGCGACCGATCTCGATTAAATAGAATTTGCTCTTGTAGCTAAACATTAATTTTACCAAAAAAAAGTCATAGGCATAAATTATTCAAAATTTCCTCTACTTTAATTTATTATTTAACTATTTTGACGAAATTACAGAAATGGCGGCTCATTTGCAAAATCCTTGAAAAAGGCTTAGAATAAACTACCAGTTCCTTTGGACCCTTTTGAACCAAAAGCTTTTCAGCTCTAAGTTAGGGCATGAAACTTCTAAATATGAACTTTCGTCCCGATACCTTGAGTAGTTTCTCCGGAATCGTCGCCACAAAAATCGTTTACACACAGACACACACACACACACACACACACACACACACACACACACACACACACACACACACACACACACACACACACACACACACACACACACACACACACACACACACACACACACACACACACACACACACACACACACACACACACACACACACACACACACACACACACACACACACACACAGACATTTTTTTGTACCTTGGTCAAAAATGTTCTGGGGACCCAAAAAGACCTATTTCCGCAAAAATCTCATTTTTTTTTTTCGGCGCGATTACAATACTTCATCATACTGCGTATGATAAAGTAAAAATGGTTATATTTCTGTGTAGCAAATGTTAGGTTGGTAGCACTTTGATGAAACGTCAAGTTTAAAAAGCTAATTCAAATTCTGACAGATTTATATTTGTTCATGACACTGTAGATGTCACATCCGTAACAACAACCTAAAATAAAACTACACTCATCGCTATACTTTATTTACAATTTCTCAATTTGTCGTTTTTAGAATTAGATATAAAGACGGGTTGATATTCTTATTAACAAACAATCAAATTGGCGACCTTATTTTATTTGAAATTTGTATTTTGTACTTTGCTGCACTAGAGCGGCAATGTTCCATAGCGGTTCTCCAACCTCTGATAAAATCAGCTGTTTTCGAGTGTGACAGCACAAAAAAAATATTTGTCCAAATCCTGACTACTTTGTAGTTTGATACCAATGCAGATGCGAGCGATCTCGGTCAAATAGAATTTGCTCTTACAGCTAAACTATTAATTTTACCAAAAAATGTTATAGGCATAAATTATTCAAAATTTCCTCTGCTTTAATTTATTATTTAACTATTTTGACGAAATTACAGAAATGGCGGCTCATTTGCAAAATCCTTGAAAAAGGTTAAGAATAAACTACCAGTTCCTTTGTACCCTTTTGAACCAAAAGCTTTTCAGCTCTAAGTTAGGCCATGAAACTTCTAAATATGAACTTTCGTCCGGATACCTTTAGTAGTTCCGGAATCGTCGCCACAAAAATCGTTTACACACAGACATACACACACACACACACACACACACACACACACACACACACACACACACACACACACACACACACACACACACACACACACACACACACACACACACACACACACACACACACACACACACACACACACACACAGACATTTTTTTGTACCTTGGTCAAAAATGTTCAGGGGACCCATAAAGATCTATTTCCGCTAAAATCTCTGTGTGTGTGTGTGTGTGTGTGTGTGTATGTGTGTAAACGATTTTTGTGGCGACGATTCCGGAGAAACTACTGAAGGTATCGGGACGAAACTTCATATCTAGAAGTTTCATGACCTAACTTAGAGCTGAAAAGCTTTTGGTTCACAAGAGTCCAAAGGAACTGGTAGTTTATTCTAAGCCTTTTTCAAGGATTTTGCAAATGAGCCGCCATTTCTGTAATTTCGTCAAAATAGTTAACTAATAAATTAAAGTACAGGAAATTTTGAATAATTTATGCTTATGACATTTTTTGGTAAAATGCATAGTTTAGCTGCAAGAGCAAATTCTATTTGTTCGAGATCGGTCGCATCTGCATTGATATGAAACTTCATAGTAGCCAGGATTTTGACAAATATTTTTTTGTGCTGTCACAGTCGAAAACAGCTGATTTCATCAGAGGTTGGAGAACCGCTATGGAACGTTGCCGCGCTAGTGCGGCAAATTACAAAATGAAAATTTCAAATAAAATAAGATCACCAATTTGATTGTTTGTTGATAAGAAATATCAACCCGTCTTTATATCTAATTCTAAAAACGATGAATTGAGAAAATTGTAAATAAAGTATAGGGATGAGCGTAGTTTTATTTTAGTATGTTGGTACGGATGTGACATCTACAGTGTCATGAACAAATATAAATCTGTCCGAATTTGAATTAGCTTTTTAAACTTGCCGTTTCGTCAAAGTGGTACCAACCTAACATTTCCTATACAGAAATACAACCATTTTTTAAATACATATTTCTCAAAAAGCAACACAATAAACGTTGATGTCACTCCTGCCAAAAACTAGATAGCGCGATTCGCTCACATGCGACGGCGACACTCCGCCTTCGGTGACGCGCAGCATCACCGCTCGTCGCGCTATTCCGTACTTTCTGCACTTGTGACATAAATAACTATTATTCTAATGACGTAGTGTAGGTAGTGTCAAATGCTGATGCTTTGACAATACCTACGATTTATCTCAATAAAATAGATTCTCATGCAGCTAACCTATTAATTTTATATATTGTATGATAAAGTCATGTGCCTGGCCACATCAGATTTTTTTACTTTATCATACGCAGTATGCTAAAGTATTGTAATCATGCCGAAAAAAAAATTGAGATTTTAGTGGAAATACGTCTTTATGGGTCCCCTGAACATTTTTGACCAAGGTACAAAAAAATGTCTGTGTGTGTGTGTGTGTGTGTGCGTGTGTAAACGATTTTTGTGACGACGATTCCGGAGAAACTACTAAAGGTATCGGGACGAAAGTTCATATTTAGAAGTTTCATGACCTAACTTAGAGCTGAAAAGCTTTTGGTTGAAAAGGGTCCAAAGGAACTGGTAGTTTATTCTAAGCCTTTTTGAAGGATTTTGCAAATGAGCCGCCATTTCTGTAATTTCGACAAAATAGTTAATAAATAAATTAAAGTAAAGTAGATTTTGAATAATTTATGCCTATCACATTTTTTGGTAAAATTAATAGTTTAGCCCTTCAGTTTATTCTAAGCCTATTTGAAGGATTTTGGAAATGAGCCGCCATTTCTGTAATTTCGACAAATTAGTTAATTAATAAATTAAAGCACAGGAAATTTTGAATAATTTATGCCTATGAAATTTTTTGGTTAAATTAATAGTTTAGCTTCAAGAGCAAATTCTATTTGATCGAGATCGGTCGCATCTGCATTGATATGAAATTACATAGTAGCCAGGATTTTGACAAATATTTTTTTGTGTTGTCACATTCGAAAACAGCTGATCTCATCAGAGGTTGGAAAACCACTATGGAACGTTGCCGCTGTAGTACGGCAAATTATAAAATACAAATTTCAAATAAAGTAAGATCACCAATTTGACTGTTTGTTGATAAAAAATATCAACCCGTCTTTATATCAAATTCTAAAAACGATACATTGAGAAAATTATAAATAAAGTATAGCGATGAGTGTAGTTTTATTTTAGTATGTTGGTAGGGATGTGTCATGAACAAATATAAATCTGTCACAATTTGAATTACCTTTTTAAGGTGCGTTTTCATTAGTGACGATGGCAGTGGTAGCCGACGCCGTTATAGTATTTCCAATAGAAAATTGATAGTGACTCATGTTTATGTACATGCAAACTAATATGTGTCATTATCACGATATGTAAGAAATACTATAATTTCGTATTCTACCACCGCCATTAGCTACCATTACCTACCAATCGGAACGCACCTTTAAACTTGACGTTTCGTCTAAGTGGTACCAACCTAGCATTTACTATACAGACATCATTTATTTTTTTTAAATAAGTACGTGTTTCTTAAAAAGCAACACTATAGACGTTGATGTCGCTCCTGCCAAAAACTAGATAGCCGACTCGCTCATATGCGACGGCGACACTCCGCCTTCGGTGACGCGCCGCATCACCGCTCGTCGCGCTATTCCGTACTTTCGGCATTTGTGACATAAATAACTATTATTCTGATGACGTAGTGTAGGTAGTGTCAAATGCTGATGCTTTGACAATACCTACGATTTATCTCAATAGAATAGATTCTCGTGCAGCTAAACTATTAATTTTATATATTGTATGATAAAGTCATGTGCCTGGCCACATCAGATTTTTTAACTTATATAGGTAGATAAATGAGTACATTAAGTATTTTTTATTATATAGAACATTTTTATTATGTATAACTTTTATTATGGGAACAATAAATAAAGCGTTATTTAAACATACAAAAATAAAACAAAAGCTAAAAATAAATACTCTACATGTAGGTACATTTTGTAATATTTTTGAACTATTTCATCTTCATCTATTTCATCGTCCGCCTCATCGCTTATTTCCGAACGATATGTGGCGTATTGTTCCAACTGCTGGATTCTCGCCAGTACTTCATCTTCTGAGTCTATTTTCTCTGCGTCATCTCTTAGATGTTCGGTGTTGTCCGGACTTGTTTGTGTGACATCATTCCCATCTTCGTTATCGGTTTCTTTGCTTTTCTTTTGGCCATTCCTGTACCGTTGTTTCGTTGTCCTTATGACCAGTGCCGGATTTAGGACTGTGGGGGCCCCTGGGCTGAAAAGCTGTGGGGGCCCTAGCCAGAAAAAGCTGTGAGGGCCCTTGAGTACAAAAGCTGTGGGGTTCTAGAAAATATGCACCAGTGATCCTTAAACATATAAGAACATTACTTGATTGTAAACACCTAAAATGTCAAATATACTTCGCCACTTTACACTGGGGTGACAACTTTTTAATACTCGAAGGGCGGACGCTGCGATTCCGGGGGGGGGGGGGTATATAATATATTATGAATAGTTGAAACAACAAATTTGCATCTTAAGTAGTTTTTCCATCCAATAAAAACTAACAAAAACAAATGTTCTATCCGACCTTTTTTTCCACTGATTTCCAATAACAGACGTTTTTTTCTAAAATTGCATTGGATTTTCGGTTGTTTACGATTTATTCATAGCATAAATCTTTTTATAGATTTAAGAAGAACGTCTAAAAATATGAGTGAAATATGATTTTTCAGACCCAATGAAGTTAATAATTGTTTTTATTTGAATTGCAACCTGATAATAACAATTTTCAGTTTGTTTTATATGGAGTAGTGCAGCTGGTTTTCAGTAGTTTTTTTTAACTATTTTTTACCAAATTTAAAATAAATTAACATCAGTTCGACTAAATTACGAAAACAGATTAATCATGTGCTGCATTTCTATAACTAGAAATACCTTTTTTTCTATGTAATACCTACAATCATGAACGCAAAGACAGTATATTGTCAACAAGATTTAATACAGAATTTGGTCAATCGTGACTGACTAAATTTCTATATACTTACAGCAGTTCTGTTCTTCTCAGGAATATATAGTCGATTCTTCATTTTTTGTATATTTTTGTATTTCCACATAAAAGTTAATGAGTTTTTTACTATTTAGGCTACCAACTAAATACGCTAATATGTTGTTATAAATGAAGCTCATTTTCGTAAAAGCGTAAAATTCGGGACGTTTTATCAGTCGGGACATGTGATCAAAATTCAGGACTGCCCGCTCAAATAGGGAGTTGATCACTCTAACGGATGATCTAAAATGATGAAGAACAGTTTGAATTTCCCGCCACGTATTTAGTGTTACTAAGATGGTATGCCATACAGGTTATGATATCTCTTTGGCATTTAATTTGTAATAAATACTATTTTATTTGATTTAAGATATGAGAGATGATTTTTATTTGCCTAAATATGTATCTAATAACGGGTTATTTTCATTTGATTACATATGGGAGGATTTTATTATTTGGTATATTATTTTTATTATATTCGATTATATTTGTTATACATATTGTATTTATGAAATACACAGTAGTTTTAAAATATGCTCTTTTGTTAAAGTTTTATTCATGTCCAATGTCTTCACCAACGCTAAAAGACTTCCACACCCTCATTTTTTCAATTTATACGATTACCTAAGAATCCCTATACAAGAACGAATACGTACGCCACTGAACAAAAATAATAGCTGTCATTTGCAAACATTACCAACATAAAATTAATGAAAGATAAAATTAATAATATTAATAAAATAAAATAAAAATAAAATTAATCAATGTGGCTGGAAATTCAACCTGTCCTTCGTCATTGTAGATCACTCTGTACTTTATACACATGATTTCAATAGAAGTGTTAATACTTTTGGTGCTGGTTTTATTTTTGGTCACCTGTGCAGCTTTATTTTTAATATATATGTGTTGTTATATTTTGGTGGGGGCCCCTTTTTGGTGGGGGCCCCTGGGCTGCAGCCCAGTCAGCCCTCCCTTAAATCCGGCACTGCTTATGACCTCCAGTATTTCAATCTTAAAATCTTAAATACTTACGTGCGGAAAAAATTTTAACCTAACTAATAATAAAATGTCAAAATAGTCTACAATCACGCGAAAGAAAACAAAATGCACACGCACACACTCGGCAAATACGAAAAACTCAATAATAAACACTCTGATAAACACGTAAGCACGTAACTAAAACACACGTTGCTTGAACAGTTTCAAAACAAGATGGCAGAATGGCCAGGCGTGGGTCTCTCGTATACACGTATAAACGGCATGAACGATTACCAGTCGCGCATGTGCAAAGTCGCAGTGTGGCCACACGACTTTTGGAGATACGATTGGGAAAACGAAGAAAAGCATTCATAAATATGTTAGGTTTTAATTTGGAATATACGGTCAAGTAGATGTTCACTTATATGGAGGTTTAACTGCTATAATTATAACTGTAATTGTAAATAAGTCGTCAAACGGAATCAAAGCAAATCAAATACATACTGCAACATGCAGTCATCGGAGCGTCATTTTGTGCGTAGTTTTTCAGCGGGTAGCGTACGCATTGCTTGCATACGATATACGAAATCAACACGATGTAGATATTTTCCTGCGTTTTTTACTACATAGGCTGCGTATCAAGCCATGCGTGTAGCGTGACTCGCACGATTGTTAAATACTATAGTATTTTTATTTTTCCTATCTTGTTTTTTACATTTGTTATTACGTGATCCAGTATTGTATTATTTCCGGTTGGGTTTGCGCGGGTGTAGTGTTTTTTTCCTATTTTATTTAGCAGTGCGTATCCTTGCTCTTTAATGATGGATTTATATTCTCTTACAGTGTTGTTGTCTTCCAGGATATTAACATTGAAATCTCCCAATGCTATGTGTGGTCTTTTTCTGTCAAGGAGGTTACTTTGGAGAGCATGTTTGAGATCTTCAAACGATACTTGTGGAGGCTTGTAAACGACAGTCGCAGTTAGTTTTTCTTTATCCATATAAATTGATAGTATTTCGATACTTTTTGTTGTTACTTTCTGTTTCACTGTATACAATAACTCTTCTCGAATGTATACTGCCAGTCCTCCGCCCCTTTTGTTGTCTTGTCTGGAATAATATTCCGAATTGTATCCAGCGATATTATAAAGATGTTCGTTTTCGGTTGTTAGCCAGAGGTTTCTGTTATCATAATTATCGCCGGGTTGTTGTTCGGTGTGGGTATCATTTCAATTTCATGGTATTTATTTTTTAAGCTTCTTATATTATGGAGGTATATAGAGTTCATTTTTCGGTTGTTGGTATATTATGTTTGTTTCGTCCGTTTCGTGCGTTTACTGTAGATTTTCGAGGTCTTCATAGTTTCTAATTCTTATCCTGTTGGCTGTTTTCTCTTTTTTAATATATATTTTATTTTCTCTCGTCCATAGGAATTCGTATCTTTTTCCTTTTTTATTTCTCTTGCCCTGTAGAAGAGAGCATTGTTTCTACGAGTCAACTGTTCGTTAATATAGATCGTTGAGTTTATTCCCTTAAGTGAGCAATCTGTTGTAGTTATGCCTCCAATGGTTTTCCTAGCTACCATTATTTCGGTTTGTAGTTCCTTTTTCTTCAGTTCTACGATTATAGGGCTATATTCTTTATTTTCGTCCATTCTTTGAGCTGTGATAATTTCTTCTTCATTGATGTTGAGTTTCATGGCTTTTATTATTTTCACGACAACTTCTTTTGTTTTTTCCCTTCTGTCCTGCCTTTCAATGCCACTTATTATTATGTTGCTTTTGATTTTGTTCCTTTCGTTCCCCTCCAATGCTTCCTCTAGTTCTTCAACCCTTTCGGTAAGTTTCTTTCTTTGTTTAGTTTCCTCATTTACTCTCTTCTTCAATTCCACATTCCCCTTCTGTAGCTCGTCGAATTTTGAAGAGATAAAATTTAGGGTTTTTCTCATCTCCTTCAGCTCCTTCATAATGTCCGCCCTTGAACATCCGTCGTCACTGTCCGACGAATCCTGGTCTCGAGTTTTAGTTTTATTTCTCGTTTTTGTCATCTTCTTTGTACTTTCCCGTAGTATTTACTATTGTTAATTAATACTTTTTTTTGTCTTTTCCCTTGCTGCCCTATAAATAAATAATTTTTTTTTCTTTGCTTTGTTTACTTTTTGTTTATTTTTTTCTTTTTTTTCTATTATTTATTGTTTTGTATTTTTTTTTTTTGGCAATGTTGGGGTTATACAAAGGATTTACACTTAGGACGATAATACTCTTCACGTCTAGAGGCCGGTCAAGACGGCTATTTTTTAACAAACACGAAGGCCTCGGAATATGGGAATTTGTGGTATTTCACAGTACAGTATTTTTTGGCTCTAGGACCAGTTTTGGAAGGAATGCATGAGGCCGGTTTTCTAGGCTAGGTTAGCTGTTGGATATTTCACTTGCCTGTACGTAATTTCCCAGCTTCGCTACTGATTCAGTTATATATATATATATAATATATAACTAATATATATATATATATATATATATATATATATATATATAATGATTAGTAAATAATTAGTCATTATATTTTATGCAGTCTGTTAAAAATTAGCAATTAAAGTGTGACATATTTTTAATACGTCACAAACTTATGTTTGTCAAATAGAACACGCTGTATATTTCAATAATTTCAGCCATTAATATCCAAGGTGTTTGGTTTGGAACAATCCCGCAAGAATCAACAAGAAATTAGGAAAATCAGAATATCTACCTACAAAATATTGGGATTTAGATAGAGGGAACCCTGATAAAAGTCGATGTATTCTGACACGTGGAAATAAAATATTAAATTGTATGTTTCCATTTACAATAACATAGTCGATATCAACATCTGTTAGACCGAAAATGGCAGCCACCGTATTATAATCTGGATCGAGTAGGTTCCTGGTTTAAAACTTTCAAATATATATAAATTGTAAAAAGTAACATCAGGCATCAGGTACTTCTAATGTCACTGTTCGTGAGTGTATTTTTCCGTACGAGTAGTGGGTTTGAAGGGATATTATGCTTTACAAGTAAATAGACTAGACAGTGTGTCCCCAAATACTATTAAAATACGTTTTTATATAGAATTAGCTAAAGGAATTGAATATAAAGTCATTTTTAACATCGACATAGCATAGACAATGAGGCCCAATGATCAAAAGCCAATATTGTCATTTAGGAATCCTCCGTGGTTAACATTATTTATAATTTAACACTACCTCCGATTAATTACCGTTTAATTAATCATTTAATTTAATTAATCATTTCTGTAAAAGTTGAAGCTTTCATAGCACCCACTATATAGGCAATCCCATGATCAACTTTTCTTCAAACCAGCAATTTTACAAATGTTTAAAGGATGCAGGAGTACGCCGGCATTTTTTTGTATCCATGACCAAATTTTATTCGTCCAGCGAATCTGTCATTTAAAGCAGGGAAGGATCAGAATGACATGAACACAAAAGCACGTAGGTATCATATAAATTTCTATCACTAAGGCAACAACAAAAAAACATTTTTTATTAATATTAGTGAATGTACACCCATGGATATTATATATGAGAAAACGTATTCATAGCTTCATAGATTAACAAACAATATGTTTTTCTTTTGCGTTGCCTTTAGTGATGAGAATAGGCGATAGGTGCTTTGGGTGCTCTGGATTCATGTCATTCAGATCTTTGCCTGCTTTAAACGACATTTCACATTTCATTGATACAATCTTCAGCAAAATATCAAATATCTGATGGTATCATTCTAATCGGAATATTGGTTTGTGTCGAATAATCAAAGTACTCAGAGTGTGAAAAAAATAAATTATGGCTAAAAAAATAATAATCAAATTACTCAAGAGGGGCACCAGTATCGACCAAAATCGATTTAGTTAGTATTTATTTGACAGTTGTGGATATTCTACGATAAAAAATGACGATTGATATGTTTTTGTGTTGAGAATGCATGGGGTGCCATTTAAAATTTCAAAAATGACGCTTTTTCCGGAAAAACCGAAGTGAAATTGTAATAATTATGATAAATTTTTAAGACAATCGGTCTTGTTTAAATACAACGACGAGCTGCCATTAGAAGTATATGCAGAACCAAATTAAATGAGAGCTTAAAAATTTGTGGGCTTATATTGTTTGACACGATCGCCCCAACTAAACTATTTTGAGTTTTCGGTTTTTTTAATTCCTTTTCCATAATTAATTTAGTATTAATAAAATTATAAGCCTATACAATTAAACACAACATTAAAAATAAAACAAAATCGTAAAGTAAATTTAAAAAACGGAATTTTTTTTTCCGTAACTGTTTAAAAACGTTGGCGAATTCAGAATTTTTCAATTCTTTTAAATTTACTTTACGATTTTGTTTTATTTTTAATATTGTGTTTTATTTTAAGCTTATAATTTTATTAATAATAAATTAATTATAATGGAAAATGACCTAAAAAAACTTGTTTTCAAACGCAATCTAGATTTGGCAATGTTTACAACTTCAACTGTGATGTAAAAATCGATTTTAGTACGTACAAGTACATGTTAGGTAGGTATATGACATTGTACACAAAGTTGATCTAAAATTTTCCATAGTATTGAGAAATGTATTGATATGTTACTATTCTCGTAGTACTTTTCTCGAAATCGACTTTGATCTTAATAATTTGATAATTTGAACACCGTGTATAACTTTTAGAAGAATTTTACCTCCGTGTCGATAATATGTTACCTTCACAATAATTTTGCCGGCCAACTTTTTTCCAACGGTCACAGGGGATAATTTCTAAGTAATTGAAAGTAACCATGCAGCTGTCATTTTTCAATGAATAAAATTAAGATCTCAAAAATGACACATGTTAGGTATAGGGAATAATACAGGTATTCCATCTGAAATATAAAAGTTGACATAATTTCCGGTGTAACCGGAAGTAACCGAACACTCAAAATATTTTAGTTGGGACGATCGTATCCAAAAATATAAGCAAATTTTTAATCTTTTTAATCTCTCATTTCATTTGGTTCTCCATATACTTCTAATCGCAGCTCGTCGTTGGAGAGGGAGACCATGTAGGTATATCGAAGCAACGAAAATTATTTAAACATGGAGATTTCTGATTTAAAACATTTTAAACCTATTAAAAATATTAATAATGTTAAGAAACAAGTTATATTTAATATTTCCCTGAAGAATGTGAATATGGTCGAGAACTAGAATTTTCAGAATTAGTTAGCCAATTTATCTGCGAACCAGGAGTACCAGGAGTACCTATATTGTGATAATAATGTATTTCCCAACTACATTGTGCGCATATGCTCATTTTTCGTAGTCCAAGGAAATTTAGGCAATGTCGATTATTACTAATGTACGCAGTGTAATTAATTTTTAATTATCTCTTGAGTTATAAATTAGCTTATAACATCTTTTTGAAGTGATAATAATCACTATAAACCACATGTACAATTACTGTATACAAGAGCAAAACTATTATAATTTTGTTCTGTTTAAGTATTGCAAATGAAGTAGTTACTTATTATTTACTGGTAACCTATTTAATTTCTCTATACCTATATGCTTTGATTGATACCAATGAGTGTTTATATCAAACTTGATTTATTGATTATTGTTATTCCCAAAAAAGATGAGCGCGCTTTTTCGAAGAACAACATTCACATTCTTACATATGACCAACCTTTACGACAGCCTTCATATAGTCAGACAGTCACCAAGAAGTGAAAGCAGCAATGTCCGCTACACTCTGTGCAATACACTAGGAAATCATCAATAAAACCATGCAAATATTAACAATAATAGTGACTTTTGTGATAATTTTAATAATAAACACCCCATCTGCACATGGTAAGCTAATATATTTTTTTTCGGAAATATTTCACAGTTATCGGGTTCGTTGTCTAATCGGCTATTGAACTCTCCAATGGTGCTCCACGTATAGTTGCCATAAAATCTTGAATTATTCGCAGGCCTTCTACAAAGATGCTACTCCTGCAGATCCAGGGGTGAACTAGGTAGTTGTAAAGACCCTTTACCGAAGAATGTCACCGATAAAGCCGTGGAATCCGTACCGTGTGCTTCCGGATGGTGTGGGAAAATGTTAGAAACGGAAAACGCTCAAAAAGAAGGTTAGATCCAGTGTTTGCGGTTTTAGTTTGGGCGTTTCTGTATTTTATTTTACTAGTCTAATCTAATAATCGTAGAAGTAATAATCTAATAATGTTGAATATGTCTTTGTGAAGTCTACTTCTCGTTGTGTAATTTGCTGTGGTTGTAGCTATTATATTTGCTGAAGTACCTATGCCAACACGTATGCAACACATTATGCATAACTGATGTACAGTCGTTGAAAAAGGTTTTTTTTTAGAAAAGTTTTACTTCTATTTTTTTGTCCTGGAAAATAAAAAACTATCAAAAAAATTTTAATCATACTTTCATACATATATTCTTTGTAGTCTAGAAAATCTTAAAGAGAAAACACGTCAAAAAATTAAGTTTTTATGTAGTTTCTATATCGGAAAATATATACACACTGAGAAATGGTTGTCTAATTTTAAGAAAATAATATGCTTAACATAATTTGTTTGTTTTAGGACGACACTAAACACATACTTATAATAAGAATATTTCTTTAATATAAAACTACCTAAATATTTGCCTTAAGCAAACGATTGTTTTGTTTTAAAAAGTCGTTTTGAAAATAGTGTGAAGGATGCCGATAGATGGCGCTTTAGTTTCTCGTCGTAAGAGAGCCTAGAGGGCATATAATTGCATACATGTTCTGTTCATGCAGCATCAGTGATTGTGCTATTATACCGTCAATGTACCTGACGTAGAAATGATCATCAGCTCTAATATTGATCGAAAGGGACACAGGGTGTCTTCTCTAGTTGTAAAATGACAATATTTTTATTTGGATGCTTTAATTGCATTCCATGTAAAATATTATTGCTTTCATAACATGTTCAGAATTAAAATTGTACAATCTTACAGTAAGACAACCGGTCAAAACAACGTTTTTTTTCAATGAACGATATACAGGTGTCTCAACAGTGCGATCTCGGAAGATTGTGTCTCTGTTAATGAAGATATTTTAAAACTGATTTCACTCAAATAAAGAAATCGCTGAGGCGCACATTTTAAAATTTTTAGTGTGTATACAGGTGCTCCATAAGGTAGTACTAACCCAAACATGCTTTTTAAATGGAACTACCTATCTTTCGGCACAATTTTCAATTCCTCGCAAAACGATAATGAAAAATAACATCTACCCTAAACTAAGAAAACTTGTCTATAACAATACCTATTTTTAATTTTATTGCGCATGCTTAGATTATGATTAAGTAAGAAGCGTTCTATTAGCGTTATTACCTACCATATCCAAATTGGGTACACAATCTGCAACAAAATATAGCAAACATATTTTCCTAAGAAAGTAAATTTCTTTAAATATAACGCTAGTGCTAAAATAAACCATTCTTCATGAAAAAATATTTTTCTATCAATAAGTGCATTAAACCAGCTAAAGTATTTCCCTAAATTACTATTTTCTTGCATGATTTTATCTATTTTTTAAATAACATAAAACATTTGATCACATCAGTAATTTAATATTATATTTATATTCGAAATAATAGTATATTATTTGACGAGAACATACTGAAGGATATAAATCGTGAGCATGAAGCTTACACGCTAGCCGTAGGCGAGCGTGTAATCATGCGAGCTGTCAAATAACTGTCATCCACGTAGGTTTTGACAGACTTTGACACTAGCGTTATATAATAATGACAGTTCGTTCAAATAATGAGGTCATTATTTGAACGAACTGTCATTATTATACAACGCTAGTGTCATTATAATCTTTGGCGCGTATAATGATGGGGATTATATACTCATAGATACGTATGCAATGAACTTATTATATGTGAGTCGTAGATAAATACATTTATGTCCCGTCTTTAGACAGACACGTCTTTAGTTGATACTTCTTTTTACTTGATTAGTACTTTTTGCATTTTGTTGATGCGCACAAAATCAAACAATACAAACAGATATATATATATATTATAATATACCTGTACAATACTATATTAATCAACATCATCATTATCATCGGTACTTAAATATAAATCACTATCACTATCGGTATTAACATTTATTTATTAGTGGTTCTACAATTTTGTCGACGGTCCCATCTAGTGTCATCATTTTACCCTCTTCCTTTATCACGTGTTCTTCACATTTGTTCCAATTTGTGCTTGTTTCTCTTTGAATGGCTTCTAATAAAAGGGGTTTGACGTCTGCCTATTTAGTAGTATTCTTAGCTGCTACCTCAAGTTTTATTTGCGCTCATATCAGCTCGATTGGGTTCACCTCGCAATGTTATGGTGGCAGCCGCAATACAATTTAATTGCTCTTTTGCTAGCTCATCGCAAACATGCATAGCAAACTTATTTATGTGTGCCTTTATTACACACAATAATTCTGATCGTACAATGTCTCCTCATATACGATATTAGTCAAGCGAAGCCAATCTTGCATATGTTTCTTCGTTGACAATGTCGGTATTTTCTCAACCTTGCGGCTGTGGTACGAAGCATTGTCCATTACAATCACTGCGCTATCCGGCACTTTGGGTAATAAAGCATAGAACAAGTTTTCAAATACATCTGCATTCTTTTCTTCATGTTAATCTGAGTTTTTTACCTTCAAAGTGCAACAATAACAACCTCCATCAACCAATCCAGCTTGATCCATGTAAAATAATGAGCCGTCTTGCTTATCTGGATGGATTTTTAAGTCCCGTACTGTACCCTTCGATACATGCCTGGTTTTTTATCCCGAATACAGTTATCTACCCATACCCTTTGTGTAACCTTCATTTACCCACGTCTCATCTAAATAATAAATTGGCCGTCCTTCTCGTCGATAACCGTCGCCATTCAATTATATCACCAAGTTCCAGTAAAATGCTCTTGCGGGTTCTCTTTGTAAATCTGTATAATAATATACATTATGAAGTTATTACTGGTGGGTATATGAAGCCACACTCGTTCTTGTTTGTAGCACCACTCACGCTCGTTCGTGTTTGTACTCACTTGAAATTAATTTTCTTCATTACTCTATAAAGTGACATTGTTAGAAGTTCTGTACGACTCTTCATTTCGTTCCAAAATTTGTCCAAAGTAGGAATTTAATTTTTATAAAATGTTATGTATTATTTGCCGTATAGCATTTTTCATAATGTCATCAACCCTTGTAGCTGTTGACGGTCTGCCTCCAGCCCTGCTGGGTAGAGATTCGCTACCCTAATTCGCTGGGTAGAGATTCGCAGTGTTTGTTGTGTTACAAACTGTAAGCATGAAAATATTTTCTGACTGTAGAGAAAATGATTATCTACAAGTTAATATAATGCCGGTGTGTACTTTATTCCTGTACTTAAAGTTAAAAAATGACAATTGGAGTATTAAAAAATATTCATACATTAAAAATAATTAAAAAAAAACCGTATCGGTAAATAGTTTTTCACAGTTTAAAAGTCAACAAAATATCGAATATTTTATGTTTTCCTAAATTTTAGAGTAAGGTACATTTTAGTTTCAGATTTAACACGTTTTTGTAGTAAGGCTAATAAACTGTTTACTAAGGTCAAAATGACCAAACATTTTAATTTTAAATTTTTAACCGAAATTCGCTATATGCTACAGAAACAAAAATATATTCATTCTCTATTTTAATGCAGAGGTGGACACCCTTAATCAAAAATCTAACGATTAGACCCTAATCCATTTTTACATATTTGATATAATTATAGTAACCGAGTTTCCCAGTATTCTTATAACACGAAAACGATGCATAATCGAAAAAATTTTATTGGGATTTTCTTTTGTATTTTGGTATCCCAGGTAGGTGTACTCCCTTGAAGTAACGACCCTTTCGACAACCTGTTTAACACCAACCAATGTGCTTCAAAATAAAATAAGCAATTGTACTAATACTGGTATTGAAATGATATATTCTTGTCTGCTTTAAGAACATTGGATTAATTTGTTTGTTTTTTGTTTGTGCCAGATTTATTATTTATGTATTTTTTGTGTCTACTTTCAGAATATGGCGTCGCAACTCAACGAAGATGTTTGCAACGTGGCCCTTCTGATAACGAAGAACGCTGCGCCTATACAAAAATTGACTACAAGCAAGTTTACATGTGCTTTTGCAAAGGGGACTTGTGCAATAATGCAAGCTATCTAACTCATAGTACTGTCTTAATGTCGTTAGTAGTATTGTATAATATGCGCAGAATGTTTGATTAAAGTATTTATTTAGAAAGACATGTAAAATACAAAAAATACTTAAAATTATGTTATATTATTAATTAAAAAAAGCATTTTTACAAGTACCACGACCACCTCCTAGCAGACCCATATCGATGAAATGGCGAGTCGGGTCTTAAAGATCCTAACCTATTTCCTGCCAATCCGTTCAATCTCCTCTTCTCTTGGTTATTCAACAGTGCTCTGACATGCGGAAACTGTCCCAAAAATAATTCTTTTCTGTATAGATGTCTAGCTGCCGCATAAGCAGCATCTCCTGTCAACAGATATGGATCATGGACTTCTAAAAGCAACACAAATAAAAAAAATTAATCAACTACTATACAATATTTGTGGATATTTACCATTGATTTCTTGTGATAACGAAAGCAATTCTTCTGGAAGGTGAGTTAAGTCGATAACGCTGGACGGCGGAAAAAAGTCTGGGTTGGAAAGGAAGTTCTCAAAACTATCAAAATGTCCTTTGCTGATGGGCCGATCAGGTGGAATATTCGAGTAACCTCCCGATGATCGTAAGTAAGCTGATTTTCCGGATTTTGATGGCGAATTTCCATTTTGAAATCTGACGAACTGGTAACTAGAGCCAGCGGCTACAGAGATTGTCGAGATTGCTACTAATATAACATACCTGAAGTCCCTGAAGATCTGCAAAATTTAATAAAATTGTTATGGCATCAATTATCTGGAAAGGGCAAGATATTTTTATACTATCATACCGGGTGATTCAATTTCGAGGCTTACCATGGGGATCTCGCTTATTAGGAGATAGAGCCTATTCAGCCTATGTTTAAATTTGGCAAAGTTTCGTATTTTTTGTTGATCAATTACCTGAAAAGAAATTTAAGCTATCATTTTGAAGATATCCGCAAAAAAAAGAAATTTTAAGGTATCGGTTTTAATTTTTTATTCAAAACCAGATGTTGCTAGACATTTGCAACAGAAACATTTTACTTTTTAACAAGGAATGCAGTGCTATTTTTAAATTTGAAATAACATCAAAGATGGCGGCATAACCATGACCAACTTTTGTTTTTCTTATGGGCGCCATGTTGAATTTAGACCTTTTCCGATAGTCGTGCTTTTTCTCATTTCCGCAGTGTACAACATGTTAGCATTATTCTTTAAAACAACGGTGTAATAATTAATAAAAAAAAATTGTTTTTTCTCGTTGTTTGTCGCGCTTATCAGGTACCCAACTGGAGCTTGGTTACCGACCGCTGGACAGACCAACAGTGCTTTGGATTAACAACATTCTGATTGTAAAAGAAGCAAGTTTATACAACAAAAAGGTTATTTTTTAGTAAATGTTATAGGTCCCAATTTTCTTGAAGGCATACAACCGTGCCAGCTTTTCTACATGTTGTAAAGCTCTTCTAACTGTTCTTCCCGGAATCGCATTGACCGCAGTTCCTCGACATTTCTGTGTGTATCGTGATAAATTTCGTCGTTCACAGTTCCCCATAGAAAATAGTCCAGAAGACTTAAATGAGAGGATCTAGCAGGACATTCCACCACTCCACCATTACCAATGCAGCGATTTGGAAATTATTGATTCGAATAATTTCGTAGAATTGTCGCATTGTGAGGCGGTGCTCCATCTTGCTGCCACCACATTATTCACATTATCCACGTTATTCTCCTTTGGTCCAACGCAACATCGTCAAAATAGTCTGCCCCTTCGGTGCGCAGAAGATTTAAATATCGTTCTGGTACATCCCCATCCAAACATTAATTCCAAAACGTTGCAGTGGCCTCATTGGTCTGGTGTGCCTAGGATTTTCTGGCACTCATTAATGCTCATTGTTCCAATTAAACATTCTAAAATTTGTAAATTTCGACTCATCCGACCAAATGATTTGTGGATTATAAGAATTGCGGGGTTTACTAAACGATCTATGCTCCGCTAAATTTCTGTTCAATGTTAGGCATATTGTACGACGGGGCATTTCTATGAGATCAATAATCTTATCATATATAAGCTTATCATACAACGGTTTTCGTTGTTGGTAAACGGCATTTCACATCCATAATCAACCAAATATTTGGATAAATGGCAAACGCACCGCGGCGCGCGCTGCGTGATCCAAGCACATTTTGTTGACGTTGCTTGGAAACAAGTCTGTAACCATGCTCCCGTTGGGTACTTGAAGGTTTTTAGATTATTACACCATTGTTTTATATAGTATATTATAATACAAGTTTTATAAGACAAAAATTGGCGCACGAGTAGTTTTGGGCACGACGAGCGTAGCGAGGAGTGCCGAAATGGAACGAGTGCGCCAATACGTCTTATAAAACGAGTGTTATATACTATTTTTTCTACTTTGCGACGTTAAATTCACATACATTTCGAAAATTGCGGTTGTCATCTTACAATCTAGAGTAGTTTCATATTCAACAGTTGGTAGTTGTACTAAAATTCACAAATACGATTGACGCGAGCCAATAGCGATTGAGATGTCAGCCAGATGTCAGCCTTATTTGACACTTAACGTCAATATCATCAGTCGTGGAAAACTAAAAGTTACCAAATGTTTGTGACCTAGTGTTTTCATAACGACACCGAAACCGGTTTCGTTATGAGTTCATAACGAACGCAAAGTAGAAAAAAATAATACTAACATGTTCTACAGTGCGGAAATGAGAAAAGACAGGACTATCGGAAAATGCTAAAATTCAACATGGCGCCCATAAGAAAAACAAAAGTTGACCATGGTTATGCCGCCATCATTGATGTAATTTCAAATTAAAAATGATACTGCAGTCCTTGTTAAAAAGTAGCTGTAGAATGTTTTTGTTTCAAATGTCTAGCTGCATTTGGTTTTGAATAAAAAATTAAAAACGGTATCTTAAAACTTCAGTTTTTTGCGGTTATCTTCAAAATGAAAAATTATAGCTTAAATTTGTTTTCAGATAATTAATCAACACAACAATACGAAACTTTGCCAAATTTAAACATAGACTCTACTCCACTAATAAGCGAGATCCCCATGGTGAGCTTCGAAGTTGAATCACCCGGTATAGACATATAGCTCTTTTTTAAGCGAGTATTGGAGAAGGTTTTTACGTTTACGCTAAAAATTACCAACTTTTTAGTACACAAAGTATTTCTCCATCATTTTTACTTTATATATTATTTGACGAGGACATAATTAAGGAAATAAATCGTTAGCATGAAATTTACACGCGAGCCGTAGGCGAGCGTGTAATCATGCTAGTGATTTATATCCGTTATGTGCGAGTCAAATACGACGTTTTATCTACGACTCATAAATTCCATTTTATGCAAAATATTTTAAATATATTTGTCAATGATGGCGAGGCGAACTGTCAAATAACTGTCATCCACGTAGGTTTTGACAGACTTTAACACTAAGTCATTATTTGAACGAACTGTCATTATTATACAACGCTAGTGTCATATGTAGTGAATTATGGTTATATTTCGCGGAAATATGTCCTTTTGGGTCACCTGAACACATTTCACAAAGGCACAAAAAATTTCTCTGTGGGTGTGTACCCGTTTTTTGTTTCGACGATTCCGGAGAAACTTCTAAAGGTATCGGGACGAAACTTCATATTGAGAACTTTTATGACCAAATTTAGCGCAGAAAAGCCTTTTGTTTAAAAGGGTCCACAGGAACTGAAGGTTTACTCTTAGCATTTTTTAATGATTTTGCATATGGGCCGCTATTTCTTTAATTTCGTCAATATGGTTAAATAAAAAGTTAAAGTAGAAGAGATTTTGGATAATTTATATCCATGACATTTTTTGGTAAAAACAATAGTTTTAGCTGCATAAGAGACCGCTCCTACTGCATTAAAACTTGTGAGCCAGGATTTGACAGATATTTTCATACAGTATTGTCACAACATCAGCGTTTGACACTGGTGTATAGTATGATAAAGTCATGTGCATGGGCACACCAGATCTTTTTTGTTAATATACAACTTATTTTAAAAGAAACCAATTTCGATTCCCACAATTTGATGGCAGGTAAAACTTTCAATTGCCTAAACCGCATTATTCTAAATAGGTTTGAAGAAAATTAAAAAAATAAATAAATTTCTCTTTAAGAAACTTGAAAAAATACCCGCAAACCTCATTTGAATGGGGTTAGAAAAGCTGACTGTTGCACCTAAACCAACCGGAACTGTGAAAATATTTTCAAGGTAGCAAGTTATTTTATTACTTTATTTGTAATTTATTTTATTGCGTTTGTATGGTGCGGTTGTAACTTTGTACAATGTTCATATTAGAACTTTTAGTTATTTTCTGGTGGAAAAATTCCATA
The DNA here is from genome assembly GCA_964023965.1 of Melinopterus prodromus. NCBI lineage: Eukaryota > Metazoa > Arthropoda > Insecta > Coleoptera > Scarabaeidae > Melinopterus > Melinopterus prodromus. The sequence continues at coordinate 44,652,140 of OZ030394.1, forward strand.
ACATATGATGTCGGTATTTATATAAAACACTTTGACATGTGAATAATATTGGAGTTAGTTTAATTTGTTAGAAATCGAAAACAGCCAGCTTTTGACTGTAATTGGGGTTTCTTGTCATGAAAACCCTAAACCGAGTTTCTCAAGGGTTTTGTATATATAAACTTCGCTTTTGGTTTAAACTTGAATTGAAAAATTGGAAGTGGGATATACTAAATTAACTGTTTGAAAAATGCCCCTCTTCTGAAAAACGAGGAGGCGTAGAGATTTCTCTTGCTCCAGGGCGCTGAATATGTAGCTACGCCACTGCAATGCTTGCGAGGTTTATAATCGGGATGATATTCTAACAACGAAACACATCAATTGACCAATTTTGTACAGCGTTTTTCCGGAAATTACCCCACATTTTATAATTTAAACTGCACAGCATACATTGCTTGCAATATTTGAAGCGGGATTGCTTCCGTCCTTTTCCGGCAGTGTTCGACATCTTAGAAATTTGAAATCGCAGGATATAGTTTGCATGCGATAATTTCAATTGGGATGTTATTCTAAACACAAAACATGGGTTGACCGTTTTTACGGCTGTCGTCTGGTTCTATACATGACAAATAGTAAACATTCGTTCACGGAGCGCGTCGCTTTTTAGGCATATTTTAGTAAATTAAAGTGGGTACGAAAATAAATAAATAACAATTACAAATAACATTTATAATACAAACTAGTTTTATCATATCGTGAAAATGAGGATATAGTTATTTATGTACCAAAGGCATTACACGGATGTTTATGCCTCGCGGGTGACTGTTTAAAAAGGAGGCTCGAGGGCCGATAGGTTCGAGGGCCGATAGGCCCGAGAGCTTTTTAAGTCGCCAGAGGGTATAAACATCAAGTAATGCCCGAGGTGCATACAAACTTTTATGTCCTATAATGGCTTTGTTCCTCCGTTTGAATAATATTAATATATATTTTGATGTTATCAAGTGACATGCGTATCTACGGAGTTGAATAACAATACAAACAATTCGGAGTTGAGTGACAATACAGACAATTAATTGTCAAACTTATAACCTTAATCGTCAATAATTGACACTGCCGAGTGACAGTACAGACAAGTAATTGTCAAACTTATAACCTTAATCGCCAATAATTGACATTGATGACATAAAATTTACAATTTGAATGACAAATATTTGATATATTTGACATATAACCATGGGAACCCTTAATGCCCGCGCGGGCGGGCGTTAAGAAGCAGTTTTTGCCCCGGTATCTAAGATGTAAAGTAAACAAAAAAAAGATGTAAAGTCACTTTATGATCATGTAGGACATAAATCGTTATTTTTATTTATATTATAGTATATTGTGTACCATGCCGAGAAAGTGGTTCTTTTCACGGTAATATTACCGGTAATATTACGGTAATATTGGTAGTATTACCGGTAATATTACCATTTTTTAAATTACCGGTACTTTTACAGCACTAATCCTATTCATTATGTATGTTTAGCTCTACTTCGTAACGTTTCATTGGCCAATATTAACTAGAGATTACTAAAGTGCATCTGCTGCACTATTAAACACTTGACATTTACAAACACGGAAATGCCGCAAAATTACAGAGTTTATGTTTAACGAATTACACCGATCTTCTTCCCGAATAAGAGAACCATCTGTAAAATGCAGTTTTTTATGCAATGTGTTATAACAATCCAGTGACATCATATATGACTTTCACGCGAGACATGTGATATGCTCTTCACAGCCGCGGTGGTGCGTAAGGTAATATGGTGTAATATTTCATGTAAAACGTAACTGACCTCGGGGTCAATGGAGTTCCAGCCGTATAGGCATTGATCCATTTCGCGGAAATTCACATGATCTTGCCTTCTCTGATCTTTAAAGGCGAGATTCTGCTAGAGATTCAACGGCAGAGATACCATACAATAATTAGTTGAATGCAATTTCTCATAATATTGACTTGCACGCATCTCATTCCTTCGACAACGAACCCGGTTAAGTGGCCGCCGTTACGCAAGAAGATCCTCTTTCGTAGTCCGAGTCAGATTCTCTTTACCAGTGGCGTGCGGTGCATTTGAACATAAGGTGTGCAGTGAAGAATAAATATAAAAACTTCAAAAAATAAGAACTATTTTATTTAGTTATACTAAATGTACATTTAAACAACATAAAATAAAAAAAAATATTAGTTACTTTGGTACGAGTCAATCATGCAAAAATATTTAATAAAGGATAGGAGCTCAATAAAAACTTTTAATTTTGCAAAAATATTAAAAATATGAAAGAAATAAAAAAATGAAACAGAAAAAATTACTGAAATATGTCCTGAAAATGTATAAATATGTTAATGTCAAAATCAATTATAAGAGGCACAATGCATCAGGCAACAGAATGATCCGTCATTTTAAAAGCCATTTTAACAAGTTATTCATAGTAAAAGATTTACATATCAATTGTGATAATTTATAAATGCTTATAAATTATTAAATAAATAATTACAGCAGATTAAAATATTTACAAGTGGCAGTTATGCAATCACTACAGTTTTGCGAATTTTTATAAGTGGCAGCACTGATGTGTACATATGGTTATGATTTATTTATAATCTATTTTTTTGTTTACCAAAAAACAATTTTTGTTGGATATATAAATCATTCAATTAACTTATGTGGCCAACACACATTTGCACAAAATGTATCTTGTGTAACATTTTTCGGAATGATAGAGACCATATTTACATTTTTTGCTTCTACTAGCAGCTTGGATGTGCTTCTTAATCACAGCAAAGCATCTGTTGAAAAACTCTGGAGTGCTCATTATGCTGCAGTAAAAGTATTTGCTGAAAATTTTGATGGGATTGTGGCTGCAATTTAGAAATTGTGTGATCATCATGAAAATTTAGACACCAGAGAACCTTATGTTCTGTGTGATTTCTTTGCTATCTTTTCTTCCAAGGGAAATACAGTGTCCTCAGATTGCATTGCAAAGTAAAGGCTTGAGTGTTGATCAGTTAGCTATAAAAATAGAGACACTTCGTATAAATATATTGAAGAAAAGTCACTCAGACATTCCAATAAAACGACGAATTCGTCGTAAAAAACGAATGACCGGTGATTTGGTCACCGATGCAGGACTTTCACAGAGATCTGAACTTGAAAAGGATACGTTGGAATGTTTTGACCGATTCAGTATTGAACTCACTAGATCAAAGCTAATTTAAGATGTAGCTTCATTGTTCGAGGTTGTGCAGCCAAACACTTTACTTTTGGCGAACACTGAAAAGTTGAAACACAACTCCTCTTAGAGATACCAAAAGGTTGAGAAGACATTTAAAAGCGGCAAGTTACAGTGTCTAATTGTGCGTCTCTAGACTTGAAAGTCGTCGTAAGATAGGATGATTTTTTAGAATCTCATCCGAATGTAACGATTTGGCAATTTGTTCACAAACAGTTGCTTCGTGTGAAATATGTTTTAGCAAATTAAAATTAATTAAAAATTATTTGCGGGCTACAATGACCCAAATTAGACCTAAAAATCTTGGCATATTAACAAAAAACCACCAGGCAACACAAAATATAAATGTACAAAATGTAATTTTCGAGTTTGCCGCTGTTAAAGCTAGACAGAAGAGGTTTTGAGAAAAGAAGAGATTCACTTTCATACATCTATATGAAAGGAAATACCTATAATAAGTACCTATAATCATTAGTAGTATTATTATCTTAATATTGTAACTTAGTTATTAATAACACTCATTTATATTAATTAAATAAACTTATGTTCATAAATTTTACGTTTATCGGATTTTTGTTAATTTTAACTGTTTTCACTTTTCATTCTTAGGGTGACACCATGATATCCGCACCGGGTGCCACCCATGGTAGCTACGGGACTGGGTAAATCTGATATTATTTTCATTTAATACGAATTACCTTTTATACAAATGGGCACCACATGCATCTTGTAATCAGAATTATTGCGCTATTAACTAAATATCATAAAAACATGTACATAAATAATTCATACCTTAAAATCAAGAAACACTTCCAACACAAGCTTAATACATAAACGCCAAATGTCAACTGTGCATCGGAGCTGCTGCACGCTGAAAATACGTTTACCCAAAGGCGAATGTAAATTGACGAACAAACAAATATGAGTGAAATAAATCAAAGAAAACATCTGATTTCTAGCTTCATCTGGATTATTTATTGGAGTTGAACTGTTTAAAGAATGCATAGGTAAAAGTTCGGATACAATTTGTTAGTAGTTTTTGAATTACACGTAAGTTTTAATTTATCAATGCTAGACTTTGCATTTGTCCTTACATTATTGACATACATAAAAGACTGCAATGCTTCTTGAATTCACCTATTATAACCCAACGCGTGCACCGGTTATCGCTGCACTGAGACGGCAGTAGTCGCAACGCAAGGTCAGGTATCGGGACGGAAGCAATGATATAAAGTGATTGGACCGGACAAGTGTTATTACTCCACGAGGTGTAAATTACTTTAAATTATTATTATAAATAAATATTAATTAATATGTGTGTATGGTGTACAATGTACATACATACATAATATATCATTTTTTGGCTTACTTTTTGGCTTTATACTTTAAGGATTGTCTTTCTTTTTTCCCTAAATGTCAGGGTGTGCACTGCACGCTCTGCAAGTATGGACCGCACGCCACTGCTCTTTACATACAGAATGCGTTTTCTAGATTATTACAATCGCAATTTGTTGCTAATGGATATATTGTCTCATTTGATATCATTAATGAGAAATTAGTTGGTAATGTTTAAAGAAAGACTTCTTCTCAGTTCACTGGCAATCGACTGAAATTCTTAAAATTTTGATCCTTAACTGAATTTGTACAGCTCTTGCAAAATATTATAAATTATTCTAACATGACTGCCGCAAAGTACATACATAGATCACGAAATGCGGTTCTCGCATAGCAGAGATCTATATCTTGAACAAGAATTCAAGACCGGCAATAAATTTAAGTACGTCATTGCAATCTTCTCCATGACAAACGCAATTACTGCTGGTAAATAATCCGTGATCCAGTTTTGCACTTTATAGGAACATCATACGGTTGTCATCGCCTATTTTGCCATTACTGTGTGTCGCAATTGGTAGAAACCAACGCGAGTAGTAAATTCACTCTTCGCCTTGCATACTTGTTTACGACGTTAATAGTATATTATTCTATGAGCAAGTAAGCAATTTCTCACGAGAACGAAGTTTGCAGCTCGAGCCGCAGGCGAGTGCTGCAAATCATTCGAGTGCTATTACTTGCGAATGGAATACTATACTTTTTCTACGACCATGCAACGAAATTTTATAAATTAATTTTTGTGCATATAGAGACGGCTGTATGTGACTATGACGGTTTACAGGATTTTGACAGATTAAAATTGTTTGGTGCGCTTGTTACTTAGCGACGTTGTCAATGCCTTGACAATGTCGCTAAGCAGTGTATCAAAACAATATGGAAATGAAAAATCCAGATCTGTGATTGGTTCTAAAGCCGTGAGGAATGAAATATTACTCACTACTCGCGTGGTATGAGGAGCCAGGAATGAAATATTTGCAATGTGTGTGGGGAATGGCTAGTATTACTTATCATAAATTGCCATGATAATGAATGCATTCATCAATAGGAGTAGAAAATAGTATATTATTCTATGAGCAAGTAATGACAGCAACTTCCCAGGAGAACGAAGTTTGCAGCACGAGCCGTAGGCGAGTGCTGCAAATCATTCGAGTGCTATTACTTGCGAATGGAATACTATACGTTTTATGCGACCATGCAACGAAATTTTATAAATTAATTTTTGTGCATATAGAGACGGCTGTATGTCACTATGGCGGTTTACACTTTACAGGATTTTGACAGATTAAAATTGTTTGGTGCACCTATACGCCTATACGCCTATAGCGCAAAGTTGTACAATTTGTACGATTCTGTCAAACTGCCCATGGCGCCAAAACTCCGAGCGTTCAGAATGAATGACACACTATTTTATATTTGAATTTATAAATCACTGCTTTTCACCGATGCGCAATGCGAAAACTAAAATTTTCATTAAAATGCGTTTCACTTTAACCGTTTTGTACACATTTAAATTACACGCATTCTCACAAAAGACGGAAACTATGCATACGAATAATCATTTGTAGATAATATACTATTTTCTACTCCTATTGACGAATGCATTCATTATCATGGCAGTTTATGAAAAGGAATACTAACCATTCCCCACACACATGGCAAATATTTCATTCCTGGCCAGTCATACCCAGTCATACCCCGCGAGTAGTGAGAAATATTTCATTCCTCACGGCTTTAAAACCAATCACAGCTCTGGATTTTTCATTTCCATATTGTTTTGATACAGTGGTTAGCGACATTGTCAAGGCATTGACAACGTCGCTAAGTGACAAGCGCACCAAACAATTTTAATCTATCAAAATCCTGTAAACCGTCATAGTGACATACAGCCGTTCCTATAAGAACAAACATTAATTTATAAAATTTCGTTGCATGGTCGTAGAAAAAGTATAGTATTCCATTCGCAAGTAATGGCAATTTCTCGCTCGAACGCTTTGCAGCACTCGCCTACGGCTCGTGCTGCAAACTTCGTTCTTGTGAGAAATTGCTTACATTACTTGCTCATAGAATAATATACTATTTTCTACTCCTATTGATGAATGCATACATTATTATGGCAATTTATGATAAGTAATACTAACCATTCCCTACACACATGGCAAATATTTCATTCCTGGCTCCTCATACCCCGCGAGCAGTGAGAAATATTTCATTCCTCACGGCTTTAGAACCAATCACAGCTCTGGATTTTTCATTTCCATATTGTTTTGATACACTGGTTAGCGACATTGTCAAGGCATTGACAACGTCGCTAAGTGACAAGCGCACCAAACAATTTTAATCTGTCAAAATCCTGTAAACCGTCATAGTGACATACAGCCGTTCCTATATGAACAAAAATTAATTTATACAATTTCGTTGCATGGTCGTAGAAAAAGTATAGTATCCCATTCGCAAGTAATAGCAATTTCTCACTTGAACGTTTTACCCTCATTTTTCTATTTCAAATAAATCTTTGAATTTTTATCAAAATACGTAACTGGTGCCATATTTTTAGGAAACGTTACAAATCTATTTCAAATTTAAAACGGAAATAGGTGGCTTGAAACCATGATAGCTCCAAGCAATGCCCCCACCACTCTCAGACAAACGTCAACTTCGTAGAAAAAAAACAGTTTGCTTTGTCGCATTTTGAGACAATGTCCAAAACATATACGTAATTATTGTTGATACCCTGTAAGCATGGCAATATTGTCTGGTTTTAGAATGAATCACTATCTATCACTTTTCGATATAGAAGATTTTGTTTCTATGGTGGGACACCCTGGATAGAAAAAATAAAAAAGCCAAAAGCCCTTGTGTGAACAACGTGATAAATGGGTACACAAAAGCTGGCATAGAAGCATTATATAAGGGAACAATTCAATAAATTACTACAATCCCTGAACAATGGAAGCATTATGAAAAAAAAAAAACCTGTGCATATTGATCATGTGATGCCGTAAATGTGCAAAATTTATACGAAGATTATTACATATTACAAATTATAATTTTTTTATTGTGTCCGTTTTGTAGTTGAACGTTTCTTATGCTAAATCCTAATTCACGGCCTAGAGCTTTATGAGGAAGTATGTAAAGGTATATGTAATAATAGAAAAGAATTTAGAATGTGAAGTGAGGCTTATGATACATTCGCCGTATGTCGTGTGTACACTCCTAAGTTAATTATGAAGCTAATGCTTGGTACCTTGTAATTCCGCTAATTAGCTCAAATGATGGTTTCAAAAGATCGTTACCTTGCTACACTTTTCATTTCAGTCATACCACGAGTCTGGAATCACTTCATTCGCTCATAGTTATAACCTTGTACTGATGGTAACATAAGGTGCAACAGTATTGTACTCTGGAAATATCCACCGATGTACAAATTATATTAGAAAGGTAGAGACAGAACAGCTGAGTTATTATTTCCTATCACTCTATTCAGGTGAAAGTGCATCATGCTATATAGATACTTATAATCTTCAGTTACGTCACTGGTTGTCCCGTATTTATATTATTTATTTTATAGTTGCGCTCGGACACTCAAGGTTAGTTCCATTTTGAAATTTACCGTGATCATGTTGGGGATCTCACGTCAAATAAATATTTTTTTTTTGCAACAGACTGCATTTTGAAACATATTCGCAGCAATAAAGATGTGGTTCACTTAATTTTACAGTCACGTTGCAAGAAATCTCGAGGCGGATTATGGGAAAGCAAATTCACAACTGAACAAAATTATTATGAAATTACCGGTATATAGACAATTCTTGGTCTATTGGTGATGGAATTTGTGGTTGAAAAACACATTGACATTATGACGATACTAATAGCTCAGATGGCATTTTGTGCAACAAACCCAAGTATACGTACTCTAATTCCGAGCGTTGTACCAATTCAATGGCCAAGATTACAGCAGGGCCAGCCCTAGCGTTTTTGCCGCCGTAGGCAAATCTCAATAGTGCCGCCCTCCTAACGCCAAAATGATTTATACAAAAAACAGATTTATACAAAAATCATGATCCAGAAAAATACAGTCAACATACAATATTTACGAAATTTATTTGTGTTAAAAACACAACCTTTGGAGATTATACTAGTACAAACAATACTTTTAAAACAACAAAGAATAAAGAATACTAGTACAATATACAAATCTTAATCCTAAAATAACCTCTTTCGAACCATTTTTTTCTGCAAAATCATGAATAACTTCTTTCAGATCTAATGCATTACTCAATTCATATTCAGTGGCCTTAATTGCTAACCCAATTTTAAGTAGATATGGTTCTTAAGTACCTTTTTGAATTATTTTTAGTTTAGCAAACTGTCTATCGCCCGCTCCGGTAGCAACAGTTATAGGCAGGGTTAGAAAAATCTGCTAAGCAATGTTAAATTTGGTCCAATGTTAAGGGAGGTAATGAATTTGAAAACGTCAACTGGACCTTTTAGAAACAAGGTCTATGGACGCAAAATCATTTAATATAATAATTAATTCGCCCGACTATGAAAATAGTACCAATAATACCATCAAAATGTTTACTGAATGAAAGACATTATTATTGAAATTTATTAAAAATTATCAGTGTTTATCAGTGAAATTTGTCATGAAATACTTGCATCAAATATCTCCGAAAGTATTAAGCTTAGCAGAACAAACTGTACACTATATTAAAGATGAAAAGAATCACTTAAAAATATTGAAAGATGTAGATTTGGGAGACGGTTAAAAATGGGTTTTCAGAACCGAAATATTATGTCAATATCTGCACTGTTAAGTCATCTGTCATGAGCAAACTTTTGTCGTTTTTGACAAAATAGATATTGACATATCTCCGTTCTTCACATTTTCCAAAATCTAAATATTTCAATATTTTTAAGTAATTCTTTGTTTATCATTTGTACCCAAATCGTCATGAAAATTTTATCATAATAAGATGTATAATTTGTTCTGCTAAGAGTAATATTTTCGGAGATATTGATGCAAGCATTTCATGGCGAATTTTTTAATTACTTATAGTTTTTAATTAATTTTAATAATAATATCATCAAAAACTCAGCATCATTTTGATATTATTTTTATAGGCGGACAAATTATGTGTCTACCCAAATAAAAATTAACTACCTATATTACAATTTCGGCAGCAAATTCTAAACTGTTAAATAGAGGTTTCAAGTTTCAAGATTAAAGCGGTTTCTATATCTTTGGAATGTGCCAGTAATTGATTTTTACTTATAATATTTTCCTTAAGTTTGTGGATATTGTATAAAAACTCAAAAGGGTCGTTAGGACTATTTGATGTTTCTGTTTTGATTTTTGTATGGGCTAGTGACACTACAGTACACTTTCATATTATTTTTCGTGAGCTAACTTTTCAGTTTCTTATGATAACGTTGTCAAATATATCCGATCTTAATTCTTTATAAAAGTTAACGAGCTATTTTATTTAAGTATATGTCTTTTATTGGCTGCTATGCATTTTAAAATATAGGAATGGCCTGAAGCCTGTCAATTCCGATTGTATTTGATTGTATTTTACTATTCCTTTATTTTCTAGCTTCAGGCAATATTTTAGAGCTTTTTCATTGTATTTCAGTTGGTTTTACCGCCCCTAAACATTGCCGCCGTAAGCAGTTGCCTACCTTGCCTACCGCCTAGGGCCGGCCCTGATTACAGTCATAGTTAGATAACTTTGGATACCTAGTTAAATTCTTCAGAAATAATAAAATAATCGATGTCAATTACTGCAATTAAAGTAGTTTTAAATTTGTAAAGTTAATACAAAACGAAAAATAAAACTTCAGTTCAATGACCTGCATAAATTATAAGCAAACTTTATATTAGGACAATCGCTATTTGCGATATTACACAATTTAATCTATCTGGATTTTGGAATTTTGGAATGAAAGAATTCCGAAAGGAACTATTAATACATTTTAATAAAATCTGCTATATACAAATTCACGAGCTAAAACATTGTTAATAATTTCAAGGAAAATGGCTCTTACTTATAAACTTGTCAGTAATATAGAAACTAATGAAGAAGCAAATGATAATTAATCCAGGATGAATATAATTAGTTAAAAAAATACTTCGGCCTGGATTTGAACCAGGAAGCCTCTAATTGTCGATAAGAAGCTCTCCCAAGGTACCAAATCCAGACTGAGGCATTTTTTGCAGAAATTATGCTGATCGTGGATTAATTATCATTCGCTTCTGGACTGGTTTCAATATTACTGACGAGTTTACACATAAGAACCATTTTCAAACTACCCTACATACCTTACACCTGGCTGTCAGAGGTTGCGACCAAGTGAGCATACAAACTCAAACTTTTGAAGTTCTTTACGTATCTTTGCATTGAAATATAATTTATCTTAAAAACAAGTGACCGAAATTGTTTGGGAAAACTAATTACCGTAAAACGGGGTGAGATTGACTTCACGGGATGAGATCGGTCATTCGTATTCCTAAACAAATTCAAGTTTTTGCCTCATGATAACACCTTGAACCGACATTTACTCCTCGCTACGCTCGTCGTGCCCAAAACAACTCGTGCGCCAATTTTTGTCTTATAAAACTTGTATTATAATATACCATAACGATTTATTATAACGAACCGATAATTTATTATAACGAACCGATTTTTTTGTTTTACCAAAAAACATTTGCGGACTGTGTTTACGGTTAGCACTAATAGAACGTGTTAATTTTTAATTTTGAGGCTTAGTTCAAGACCCCTATACCGGGTGATTCAATTTCGATCCTCACCATGGGGATCTCGCTTATTAGTGGAGATAGAGCCTATGTTTAAATTTGGCAAAGTTTCGTATTTTTGTGCTAATCAATCATCTGGAAAGAAATTTAATCTATCATTTTTCATTTTGAAGATATCCACAAAAAACTGAAATTTTAAGATATCGTTTTTAATTTTTTATTCAAAACCGAATGTAGCTAGACATTTAATACAAAAACATTCTACAGGTACTTTTTAACAAAGAATGCAGTGTCATTTTTTAATTTGAAATTACATCAAAGATGGCGGCATAACCATGGCCAACTTTTGTTTTTCTTATGGGCGCCATATTGAATTTTGGTATTTTCCGATGCTCGTGTTTTTTCTCATTTCCGTAATGTATAACATGTTACCATTTTTTTTTTAAATAAAGATGTAATAATCAAAAAACCTTCAGGTACGCAACTGGAGCTTGGTTACAGACCGCCGGAGTCGTTGCCAAGCAACGCCAGCAAAATGCACTTGGATCAAGCGGCGCCCTTAGCGTTAGGTTTGCCATTTAACCAAATAAACCTTAATTGTGGTTGATTGTGGATGTAAAATGCCGTTTACCAATAACGAAAAGCGTGATATAATACGGGTTTATAATTGTTCTCTTAGAAATGTCGCATCGTGCAATATTCCTAACATTGGACGGAAATTTAGCGGATCGTTTAGTAAACCCTGCAATTCTTATAATCCTCATGGAAATGTTGAAACTAATCAAAGAGGTATTTTAGAAATGGTAAACGTTAAATTACCATGATTTGCAATGCTTCAACTACTGGTTTTTACATAAATGACGATTCTTGGATTTCTAAGCGGGAATTAGCCCTTAATTTGTAATTGCCGCAAACACGTATTTGCAGACTACGAACAAAGATATTGAAACCGTACAAACCCCACACAAGTCAAACTTTGCAATTGTACGAAATTATTTAAATCAACAATTTCCAAATCGCTGAATTGGCAATGGTGGAGTGGTGGATCTCCTGGTTTAAGTCTTCTGGACTATTTTCTTTGGGGAACTGTGAACGACAAAATTTATCACGATACTCGCAGAAATATCGTCGATCTGCGGGATCGAATAACAAATGCGGTCAATGCTATTCCGGGAAGAACAGTTAGAAGAGCATAACAACATGTAGAAAATCGGGCACGCTTTTATGCCTTCAAGAAAATAGCGGCCAATTTGAACATTTACTTAAAAAATAATCTTTATGTTGTATAAACTTGCTTCTTTTACAATCTGAATGTTTTAAATCCAAAGCACTCTTGGTCAGTCCGGCGCCGGCGGTCTGTAACCAAGTTGCAGTTGGTTACTTGATAAGCACAACAAACAACAAGAAAAAGAAGAACGTGTTTTTTTTTATTATTAAACCATTGTTTTAAAAAATAATGCCAACATGTTATACATTTGAAAAAGAGAAAACACACGACTAGGTAACGGAAAATGTCAAAATTCAATTAAACTCTTCATTATATCACACTTTTCGTTATTGGTAAACGGCATTTTACATCCACAATCAACCACAATTAAGGTTTATTTGGTTAAATGGCAAACCTAACGCTGAGGGCGACGCTTGATCCAAGTGCATTTTGTAGGTGTTGCTTGGCAACGACGCCGGCGGTCTGTAATCAAGCTCCAGTTGGGACCTGAAGGTTTTTTGATTATTACACCATTATTTTTAAATAGAATGGTAACATGTTATACATTGCGGAAATGAGACAAAACACGAGCATCGGAAAATGCCAAAATTCAATTGGCGCCCATAAGAAAAACAAAAATTGGCCATGGTTACGCCGCCATCTTTGATGTTACTTCAAATTAAAAAATGACACTGCATTCCTTGTTAAAAGGTACCTGTAGAATGTTTTTGTTTCAAATGTCTAGCTACATTCGGTTTTGATTAAAAAATTAAAAACGATATCTTAAAAATTCATTTTTTTGTGGATATCTTCAAAATGAAAAATGATAGATTAAATTTCTTTTCAGATGATTGATTAGCACAAAAATACAAAACTTTGCCAAATTTAAACATAGGCTCTATCTCCACTAATAAGCGAGATCCCCATGGTGAGGATCGAAATTGAATCACCCGGTATAGCGAATGTCATACTCATTTATTTTTACAAATCTGACACCTGTTTGTATCAGCATATCTCAAACATAAGTATTTTATATTAATGAGTTAGTGTGATAACTCATAAAACTACTGATAAAACCCACCGAGTTAGGTATTTTCGGAAAACTGGGTTACTGACCTTACAAAGTATGTCAAGATATACAGGATATTCCATTTAAAATTTTTAAGTTAGTTGACATTCAGCAAGCCTTCAGTTATTCGGAATGAGTCATATTGTAATCGCAAATCAATAATAACTGTCGAAAAGTGCGATATTTTTACTATAAAAAATAATTTTTTGGTTGGTTTATATTCTTTTTCAGAAATATTCAGAATTATCACAACTATTCTTTGAAAAATCCACGTTTTTTACATTAATTTAACAATACCTCAGAAACAATTGATAAAACTCAAAACGATTGGGATAAAAATTTTCTGCATTTTCAGCTTTTTGGGCTTTATCAAAATAAAGCCTTGGTGACCTTGCTAAAGAGCAAGGTCATAATCATCACAAGAGAAGTTATTACCAATATACCACGTGAGATTCGCAGTAAGCGTATGTACTTTCTAGTAATTGAGGTGATAGGAGCATCCGAATGATGACTAACGTCTCAACTGTGAACAATGAATCGGCACAAGCATCTGAATACGACGTCCTTTCACCAACGGAGCATGAATATGTACCGACAACAAGCCAATCTTCCGTTCATTCAACGGTAAAAAAGGCGAAAGTTTTTTGGTTAAATAATTTAAGTATCTAATAAATAATCCTCAAAATGTATTTCGCAAAAAACGTGGTTTGAATAACTCTTTGATGCTACCGACCAGAACAGCTACAGAATATAAAGTTTTTGGAAAATTAACTTGGTACAAATAAGTGGTACACAAGTTGTACAGGATGTTACTATAGGAGATCTCGATAATTATAAGAAATATCGAAAAATGAGTAAGGTTGTTGTATCGTCTTTTTTTGAGAGAAGCTCAATGGTGAAAACCAAAATTAGCTATCGTCTTTTGTTTTCGAGTTGGCACACCAAACTCGATTTTTCGCTATTTTGATACTTGTCGATATCTTTGTTGTTTGTTATATCAGACGAATGATACCTGCACGTTTTTCAGGCACTTTTTCGATTAGAATTCACAGATTTCAAATATCTCTAATAGTTTTGTAGATATAACGTAAAGTTGTGTTTTTTAAATGGAAACCATAGCTGGCTATAACTAAATAAATAGAGCATTTTTCCCACTTTTCAACGATATATAACATACCGGTCCAAAATATTGCAAAAGTAATGTTTTATTGAAAAGCATGAAATTAGTATATATAAGAGAAATTATAATTATTGTCTTCGAGATTTCTCCGAGTAGGCGTATGTCACTAGTGGTTTAACACTACTAATCAGTGACTTAAGTATTGAATTTCCATTCTTTTGAATGTTTATTTCAATTAAAAGTTACGAAATATCGTATGAATCATATGAAAAATACGCAATGATCGAATAGTTTATTCAAAGTAATAACAATGCTGAAATTCCGAAACATACTTTAATCGTTATCCAGAAAGAACACAACCTCACAAATCTATTTTTGAGAGATTAAAAGAAAATCTCGTCAATCACGGGTCGTTTAGTATGCGAAGACCCAAACATTACCATATTGAAAATGCTGAAGAAGCTGCCACCAACACAGTTGCAGCCGCAGTTGCAAATCCCTCAACTTCAAGTAGTGAAATAGAAACATAATCTGGGGTATCAAGACGTCGAGCTTTGAGAATCCTCAAGAAGCATAAATTTAGGTCATATGCTATAAGAAAACAACATCATTTGAACCAACAGACCCTCAGCAACGAATGGATGTTTGCCAGTGGTACCGTGAATATCTTCAGCAGAATCCAGTATTTTAAAAAAAAGTTATTTAAACTGATGAAGCCTACATCAGTAGTGCCGGAATTTTTAATAGGCACAATGAGCACTATTGGTCCGATGTCAATCCTGACCGTACCATCAACGTGGAAAACCATGGACGTTTTGGTTTTAGTGTTTGGTGTGCCTTGCTTAGCGAGCATATTTTAGAATACCATATTAACGAGGAGCATTTTAATCCTTAATGGCGACCGATACTACGATATTGTAAACCATCATATAGTGAATGAATTTTTGGACAATTTGCTACTAATGGAGAGGGAAACTATATACTTCCAGCACGACGGTGCACCACCGTTGAAAACCGTTGGATTGGAAACAACCGACCAGCGAGGTGGCCACCACGTTCACCAGATCTTACACCTTTGGATTTTTTTTGGGGGCACATTAAAAGCAGATTATATAAAATATCAGATAACGACATTCGCTCTTGGAAGTATTGCGACGAGATATAATTTATGCATCAATAAAAATGGACATCAATTTGAAAAATGGTTAAAGTAGTTTGTAGTAGGTAATCTTATTTTTTATTTTTTATTCAG
Source organism: Melinopterus prodromus (assembly GCA_964023965.1). Taxonomy (NCBI): domain Eukaryota; kingdom Metazoa; phylum Arthropoda; class Insecta; order Coleoptera; family Scarabaeidae; genus Melinopterus; species Melinopterus prodromus. The sequence continues at coordinate 44,668,189 of OZ030394.1, forward strand.
GCAATTATCTAATTATTTTACTTCGAATAAAACAATATATCCTGCAATGTTTAACCTTTCAGTTATACCCTCGACATGCCGATATAAAGTGACGATTGACGACTGGACATTGTAGGATCACGGCTACATACTTTCATGGCAGTTTCTTCAGCATATCACTTCCATATCACAATGATCGGCTTTTGGCATATTAATCAACCAGTAATTGATAAGATATTCTTTTAATCCCAGAAACTAGTTTGTGCGGTCGTGCACTACCTGGATAACGATTGAATTATGTTTCGGATGTTATATCACAATTATTGTTATTACTTTGAATAAAGCATTCGATTATTGCGCATTTTTCATACTATTCAAACTTCAGTGGTGTCGGTGTCAAATTACTAGTGACATATGCCTACTCAAAGGAATCTCGAAGACAATAATCATAATGCCTTTGTATATACTAATTTAATGTTATTCAATAAAACGTTACTTTTTGAATATTTTGGACCAGCATGTTATATATCGTTGAAAAGAGGAAAAAATGCTCTATTTATTTCAGTTATGGTTCCATTTAAAAAAACACAACTTTATGTTATATCTACAAAACTATTAGAGATATTTAAAATCTGGGAATTCCACTGAATTCTAATCGAAAAGGTGCCTGAAGAACGTGCAAATATCATTCGTCTGAATTAACAAACAACAAAGATATCGACAAGTATCAAAACAGCGAAAAATTGAGTTTTGTGTTATAACTCGAAAACAAAAGACGATAGCTAATTTTGGTTTTCACCATTGAGTTTCTCTCAAAAAAGACGAAACAACAACCTGACTCATTTTTCGATATCTCTTATAGTTATCGAGATCTCCTATAGTAACATCGAATTTGGCCCACCCTGTACAAATAAGTGCCTTGCGGTCGCGCCCTGTACATACAGTGAATTCTATCCATTCATTTCCATTTATGACTTCCTACACCATAGCATCACTTAATCAATCTGCAGTCCACGCCTCTGCATACATAAGCAGCTTTCATAACTGCAATTTTCTAGTGATGCGCGTGTTTTTGTATTGCGTAAGGTAATGCTGGTCGTAAAAAGCAACCCATGATTACAAGCTCCAACATTGCCAGCTCCAAAAGTTAATTAAAACGAAGATGCCATATCAAATCAATTTCCACAGGGCCCATATCGGATTATTTTTCACAAATTATATTTTCAAACGTTAAAATTCTATAAAAATACATAACATGATATCTTGCCATGTTAAAATGTCTGGCCTATTTGAAACTACATTTATAATTTATCGTGTGATATTACGTCTATTACTCATAACTCAATTGCTTTTCGGTTATTCCGTAGCCTTGAAAATACATTTAAAAAAGGGCAGACGCCTTTCAAAGGAAGCTATTAGTATAAATGTTAAAGATTTAATACCTCATTTCCTTAATTGATTACATTATTCGGGAAGTCGTGACCGTGTATATTGAACACCAACAATTAATACGGATCACGTCGTCTAGTTATTTGAAGATTACCTCATTGCTTGTCGTCATTTCATCTTAAAACTAAGATATAAAATATGAAGGATTACTAATGGTTCTGAAGCAATCAGGGTATGATAAAAAAAGAAAACGTCATTACCTACATAATACTGATTGATAGGTGAATTTACACGCAAGCGAGAAAAATAGCCTCTTTTGTAGGTATATTTTTTACAATATAGTAAATGAATGACAAAATCTCTTTAAAGCCCTTTATTGTTCATATTTTGAGGAATATTCACACACAAAAAAATCCCCTTTAAAACAAAATGGCGCACGGCTGAACACAAATTATCACGTTTAGGCACTAAATTAATGTTGTTCTGAAGCTGCATATAAAATTTCAAGTGAATTGACAGAGATCAGTTGATGTTATCTTTCCCGCCAGTTTGAAAAATGCGGTTTTAAGAAAACACGGTTTAAAGTATTGTGTAACTTTGATGTATATAATTACTATAGTCGGCGATGAGTGGACCATATAAGTATCTTTTCAAATTAATATTTTTCTCCTCTTGTTTCTTTCTGTTTGATTTTGACAACAGACGGGCCTGTTTTGCAGCATCAGTCAACGATGGCTCTGAAAACATGATGCGCCGTGCGTCAGCCTTCGCGCAGTAATTATTGTAGTTTAGCCCGATGCTCATACATAATACCTCCATAGTCTTCATAAGGATGGATAATGCATCATTGACAATACATATGGCTATACTTGCTGCAATACCCACAATTAGTTTGCCACTTGAAAGCGAAAATGAAAATTAAATCACCAGGTGGACAATTCTCGTACTGCGGCATTTCATTGGTCAGAATGTATTGAGCAGTGTTGCCCAGATCTATTTTCTTCATTTTATCAATTATGTCATGATTACGGCGAATGGCTAGTCCATCAAAAATTCACAGCTCATTTGTAGGCTTCTGGGTTAACTGCCATAACTGGATTTTGTCAAATGTCGGGGACGAGTGCCATTAGTTTTTGCACGTGATCTATCCTTTTCTTATTTCCTTTACTTATTCCAAAATTTGCAAGCTTTGCCGTATTTAGATTTTATGAGAATATCAACAACATTTCTCCAGCAGATAAGCGCCACCAATCATACACAGAAAAAAAGGTATGTTTTCTCCATGTTCCATCGTCCGAGACAGTTACGCCATTCTCTTTTAGTATTTTAAGTTGATTTGTAGCCCTCTCTTCTTCTGTTGCTTTCTACATACTTTGTTGACAAACAGCTTCTGTTGCGACAAAAATGGTGCGAACACCTTTATCGTAAAATGAGTGAATAACTGTCGAGGAAGGTCCCTGAATGCGCAAACCTTTTCAATTCCATCTACGCCTATTCCTATGCGCATGGCAAGGATACTGCTGTTCATTTCATATCCATTTTGAGCAAATGGGCAACTCTGAATGAAAGTTTGTTCAAAATTTCCACAAGAAGCCACGATTTGAAAACCTAAGTCACGGTTGCAACTTTCGGCCAATTTCGCATTTGATTTGCACGTTTTACACACTACAACTTGTGAAATAGCAGAAAACGTAGCAATAAAGTTCAAAAATGATAATTAAACGTCATCCACTTCAACGTTGTAATAACTTCAACCGACATTACCCTTTTTGCAGGTGTGGACTGTGGATACGTTATCAGGCAGAGGCGACTCTAGTTCCAACTGATTCAATTCTTGTCATATTAGTTCTATTCGAAAATCTGTTGCTTCCTTTCGATCACTATACATATACGCCGGGAATGTCACTAATTATTTCTGTTATTTTTACCAACTAATCAAGAATAACACGCGTTACATCAGACAGATATAACATTGTGCAGTTAGCGTCAGTTCAACGAACGAACTGATGACATTTCTACAAAATCTTTGTGTCTTATATTATTTTATGTTATATTTCACACCATGGCTGTAATTCCTCCAAATAAGATAAGAGTGTATAGGTCTCTAGGCTGTAAACTCTCACGCTAAACTTTTTGCTATGTACGGTCGGTTAGTCACTTGGCCGTATGTTCATCAAATAAGCATTTAAAAAAATTTTCAAATATGAAACGTATTAAGCCAGACTGTGGTCGAGTGGTAGCGCGCTTGGCTATCAATCTGGGGGACGTTGGTTCGAATCCAACGCCCTGCTTTCAGAGTAAAGGTTTTTCTGTGGTTTTCCTTTACCCCACGGCGAAGGCTGAAAGCCAAACAACTTAAGACGTGCCACAGACGCGGGCCATAATAATGATAATTCGGGCCTGCCGATGCCGCCGTAGTGGCGAAAGCTGTTGGGGGATGTTAAGGCGTGGATTATTATTATTATTATTATTATTGTATGGTACCTTATTTCTAAGATATCAACACACCATTTGAGCGACAAAAACGAAATTCGATTTTTCAAAAAATGTAGAGTGATATTAATTGCTTGGGTGCCCTAAAGTAAATGCATGTTCAGTAGTTATTTCCCATGATTGCATCAACCTGTTGGTTGATTTCGGGTCTGCTTGCCATCCCTGCCATGTCAGAACAAGTCAAAACTCGTGTCACATCTCGTGGCAATAATAAATATAGTAAAGTCAAGTTAGGTTCAGTTTTTTTGTTATTGAGAATGATCATAATACAACAAATAAAATAAATCAATGAACAATAAATGTTTTCTATCAAGTTTTTCAACTTGATCGATGCCCGTCAGACAAAAACAAAATTGTGAAATGTGTAAACGCAATGAAAGATGTTATCTTGAACAATAAATTAATCATTGCTATTGCATTTTATAGTACCTATACATTTAAGGACAATTTTGCATTTTTTTCATAAATAAATTTACCAATAAATCAGTTGCCGTTTATAATTGAGTAAAGGTTTTTAACACTTTTGACACCCTAATATACATAATATGTGTAGCACCATACATTTTGGTAAATGTCCGTTTGACAATTATCGCTAGTCATGGTATTTACCATTTGTATCACTTTTTAGTATGTTTTAAATGAGTTTAGACTAAACATTGTATGATATTCGCGTTAAACCTTATTTTTTCAAAGATTTGAACTTGCTAGGTGCCGTGGCCCAAACCCTTCTCACAAAATATGCATTCACTTTTAACAATCCTATCGTAAAAAGCTAATATGTAAATACTAGAGATAAAGCAAATAAAATAAGACATGGTCATTCACCATTGTCCAAATTTATTAAATTAGTATATGTTACCAGTATACATGGTGTCTCGCTTTTTGTCCACAAAAATTGTTTTAGGGGTTTTAAGTGTTTTTCAAACCCTTAAAAATTTACAGTCGCTTGAAATAACGTGGAAACAACAAGAACACAACAACTACCCGTAACGGAAATAGAACTAAATATTGAAAATAATAAAAATAAATTGAATAAAGAAATGAAGAAACAAATAAAATCCATATGCAATTTATTAAAGATTATATTTTCTACAGGTAAATGTAATTCTGAGTAAAAAGTTTCATGTTGACGTATAGGTTTCCAATTTCTATAGAAGTATGAGGTTTTTAAAGTACAGTTTTGTTAATATTTCAGACGGGTATAACTTTTTAAGGCATAAGGAAAACCAATAAAGTATGAAACTTTAAAGTCAGTTTGATATTTTATATCTGAAAAAAGGGACACCCGTATATACATTGTGGGCAAAAAACAACACAAATTTTTAATTACCTACTCGTATTTCCAATAATATTACGTCAATTCAAATATTCTTCAAACACGAATTGCTTGTATTGTTTAAAACCATACCATATTCGCGATAACACAACGCTTCAATCCAGTGAAATAAATGGTGTATTATAATCAATAAGTAATGACATTTGTTTTGGTCAAAAAGGTCAGTACAATTTTTATAGCATTATATACAAGGTGATTTTTTTTCGTATACAGCGGGAAATTTTTAAGCGAATTTTTGCATTATTTTTAATTGAAAAAAAAAACCAGCGGAATAGGACATCGGTAACAAAAACATTGCACATGCACGAGAAATGCAATTATTATTAATTCTACTTTAAACTTCCTTGACTTAACTCTAATCAATAATGAAAATAATACAACATTTGAAATTTTTTGAAAATTTTCAGACTGGACGAGCCATTTCCAAAAGCATTTTAGAGCACAAAACTAGAAATTCATCTAATCTTTATCATCATAAAATGGAAACAGGTCACATCATAGATTATAAAAACACTAAACTTCTACACTAGTGTAAAAAGAGCTATAAACTTGATTTATTACAACAACACCAAATTGAAAAACATAAATTTGACAAAAGTATTAAGCTCCTTAATGATCACACTAATTTTCCATACAAATCTTTCTTCATGTATGTAGTCTAGTCTGGCTCATATATGTATTAATAAGATGTTTTTGTTTTGTCTGTATAGTCAGTGTATTTGATTCATGCCTGATTTATGGTTGTTGTTTGTATTTTTCGAGATTTTTCGTTGGTTTAATATATCGAACTTTCATTAGAATTTTTCTTTGTCGCGTCGGGTGGAGCTGTTACGGTTGCATACATACTTATCTATTACCTTACTGTACACTGTATAATTCATTCGCATCTTCATATCTTGTCTTGTATTCAAATTGATACCCAAATGATACGACATCGTTTTTAGATTACGTTAATCTTGCCTAGTATACTTTTAATGTGTATTGTGACGTTTATAAGGCTTCTGGAAACATGACTCTATCGTGAGTTGTGAATTTGTATTACATATTATATCTGTTTTTAACATTTGAATTGTAAAAATTGTTTACCGTAATTGATGTTAATTATGATTTGTAAGTTTGAGCTGAAGATGATCGCCTGATGGAAACCGGTACTCATTAAAATAAAATTATTAACAAAGGAAAAAGAGGGTTTTATTACTCTTTTAATGGAACTACACCATTGAGCATGCGCTACTTCAAGCAAATCTAATTATTTACTTGAGTTATCTTTAAAGATTGTGGAGAAACCATTGCCAACTTTTAGTATGTCACATTTTGTTACACTTCAAAGTCTTATTTTTGTTTGTTTTTATGATATTTATAAAAGAAGAGCGTTTCCAATATCCTAGATTTCCAATAGCCTGAACCATGAATACATTGTGTTGTTGTTTTTCTTCGACATTTTTCATTTGAAGATGACATTTTTGTGCTAAAAGCAGCCAGACCGTCAGACGAGTGAAGACAGACACATTTTAGTTCAATAAAAAAAACATGTTGATTTTAGTTCCAAAACACAACAAAAACATATAAATTTGACAAAAATAAATACAGTCCAACAAGTGTGGTACAATATGTGAAACAGAAGCACGAAAAATCCTTAAATAAATTGAAAATGAAGCATGCCGCCAATAAGTTAATTAAATGTTGGCCATAGTTCTCCACCATCTTTAAAGATAACTCAAGTACGCAATTGGATTTCTCGTGCCTGTGCGATGTTGTTGTTGCAAACAGTAACGTTTTAAAATTTTACCCTGTATATTAAAAAAATCGCCATGTATACAAGGCTACAAAATATCTACCGTTGTTATTGCCAAAAAAATTCATTACCCACTGATTACTGATTTTAATGCCTTTCATTTCACATTAAATATATCCGATATTATCAAAAATGATTACACTACGACTACATAAACTAGAATAACATTGGATTAATACTTGTTTTTCAAAAATATGCTAGAATTTTCTTAATATCATTGGAAATATGAATAATAAAAATTTGTACCGTTTCTTTTGCCCACAGTGTATATACTGGTGTCCCAGATTTTTAAGACAATAAATGTTAAACGGAGTGTAAAGTTTCAAATGGACTTTTGTTTTCTTTCTTCCGTAAACAGTTATAGCTATTTGAAATGATAACAAACCTGCACTTTAACGTCTCATACTTCTTTAGAAATTGGAAACTTATAAGTCAACACGAAAATCTGTACTCAGAATTACATTAGAGAATTACAGTATATACGGAGATCTCAGTGCAGAAAATGAAAGAAATATATATTTCCGCAAATCGTTAATAAAAGTCAACAAATATTAAATGAAAGTAGAAAAATGTAGACAATAACAATCTGTTTCCTCACTATTGCAAAATGCCAAATTAAAACCGACATTCAAACAATTTATTTTTTTCTATAGATAGTAACATTTGGTAGATGCACGAATCGAAAGTAATATCTTGTCGACATCCGTAGATATATGAAACAATAAGCTAGAGATTTTACAATGAAATTGCCCAATTAATAAGGAGAGACAGAAAGTCGAAAACATAAAAGTAAAATAAAAGTAAACGAATTGGATTGCTATATACTATTGTCAGATAATATTATTACAAAAATCCTATTATTTAAATTGAAACGCCAACATGTTAAATTTTTCTTGATATACATAGTTAATATTCATTGGATTTACACTGGATAGTGTTGACAACATACAGAAAAAAATAATTAAATAATGGAGATTCTTTCAATCTCCTTTCAATTTAATTAATTATCAACCGTTCTTTAAAAAATCGAAAATAGATAAAAATTAAGTATTAATAGAAAAATGCTTACCATGTTTTTAGTATTATACTCCTAATTAAGTAAAAAAAACTTCTCCTTATAACAAACAAATAAACAGTTTTTCAGGATTCCAACAAACTTCCTGTATTGTTTGGTTTAATATTTACTTATTCCGTGTAGTGACTAATATAGCACTGATCTGGTAAGGATTCCCTCGCCACAGCATTATTTAGAGAGGCTGGCGGATCCCACCAAAGTGCAGTTTGTGTTCTCCGCTACGGTTATTGTATTAGGAAAGTACTAGTCTTTCCCATCGTGGGGCCTGGCCTATTGCGGATTCATAGCTCACATGATGCCCCTGTTACAAAACTATCACGTGCTGATAAAACCTCTCGTTTTCATTGAGTACATACGTAGCAATTCATGACAATTGCGTTCTTGTTCGTCTTATTAAGGGTGTACAGGAAGATTTGACAACTTCGGTATAATTGCTTCCATAGTCAGTCAACATGCAATTCGTAAATATAAAGTGTCGTAATTACAGTCATTACAGTCACTGAGAAACGTCATTGTGCTTTAATTAGATTACGTTTCTTTTCTTATTCCATTAGACAATTTATAGAATTGTAGAGCAATAAATGCTGTTTATAGAACAATTATCAACTAGTTTGGCCAGGGCCGTGCGGTAGATTTTCTCAGTATTTTTCTCACCTACTGTCAGAATGAAAATAATTATGAAATCCCTTTTGAACCAAAAGCTTTTCAGCTCTAAGTTTGCTCATAAAACTTCTAAATACGAACTTTCGTCCCGGTACCTTTAGTAGTTTCTCAGGAATCGTCGCCACAAAAATCGTTCACACTCACACCGAGATACATACACACAGACACACACACAGACATTTATTTGTAGCTTGGTCAAAAATGTTCAGGGGGCCCATAAAGACCTATTTCCGCTAAAATCGCAAAAATTTTCTTTCAATATTACTTTGTTATACTATGTATTGTATTATGATAAGGTAAAAATCTGATGTGGCCAGGCACATGACTTTATCATACAATATATAAAATTAATATGTGGTGTAAGTCCATTTTGCAATTAGTATAAATTAGAATGGAATAAAACCTCTTTTTGCAAAACAAGAAATTTAATATACTTCGGACGCGTTTCGGGTTATGAGCCCATCATCAGCGTGTAGAAATCTACAAAATTATATACGTAAAAAACACTTTAGTAGGTATGGGGGCAGCTTGAACGACCTTGAAAATCGCCTCTCCGATAACGACCGAGCGCCAGTCTCTCTACCGAGCGCGTGTATGACTCACACGTCGATGTTAGAGAGAGCACGCACAGGTCCGCGCGCTAGCGGTCCATCTTTAAAATGCAAACCATTTAAATTTAGGCGCCATAAATTTTAAAGTTTTAAAGTGCCGCCACGCACCATTTAAATATTCCATTCGCAAGTAAAATGGCAATTTCTCACTCGAACGCTTTGCACTTCGTTCTCGTGAGAAATTGCTTACATTACTTGCTCATAGAATAATATACTATTATTCTTTGACATTCCTGTTGATCAGTGATTGGATATCGAATACGTGTTCATACATTATTTCCGAAAATTAAGAATACTGGAAGCTATTACCTTGTGGACGAAATAAGTTAACGCAAAAGCAGGTGCGTATCCTAATGTGGCTAATTTTGTTTGTATATATAATAATATTGACACCTTTTTATTATTTACTACAGCAAAGATAGTATCTACTGAAGACGTTACAGCTGATGGTGATACTGGGACTTTTTACTACAAATTTTGGTGGGTTGCCAAAGAGAGTAATGTGGCTATGCATACAAAGATTCTGCTTATGCATATTATGTTCACATCCAACCACAGAAAACGTAGCATTTCGAGTAATAAATCACTCGTAAAAGTTGAACACATATATAATCCAGAAGATAGGAAGAAGCCCACTTACTAGAGCAACCGTAAGATTTATTTTATTACTAGTAGATAACAAATTATGGTATATTTATGTTTCATTTCTTACAGTAGAATTAATTATGAAGACCAATTGTGTAGAGCAGGGTTGTCAACGACAAAAAGACAACAAACGATGTGGGCCCGTTATAACAGCTTCTGTTTACATATCTTACAATGTCAGGTTATACATCAAGAAAAACAACAAAGGTTTGTAGAAAATAACTTTATTTTGATAACTTGTAGGTAAATTTTACGTTCCAAATAGTAACGCTCAAACTTACATTGAAATCATTTCACTATTATTGTGATTTTCTTTCACATATAATAATTCTCTTACGACTAGTATTTTCATCTAGCTATAAGTCTTCATGAGCTATCTGAATGATCTGTCAGGTTTGTTGGCCTATAGTCAGTGGCGTAAATAGCAGGTGTGCGAGGTGTGCGGCGCACACGGGCCCACGAGCCAGGGGGGCCCATTGGAGCCGGCCGGGTGTTTGGGAGGTCTCGCGAAAAATAGGAGATCGTCGGCTTTAAGGTAAAGTCACTAACTAAAATCTAATAATTACGAAAACCTGACTTTAAGAAGAAATATCAGTAAATATAATGTAATTTTCTAGAGATTTAATGGATTTTAGACAACTTAGAACACTTAGTCATCACCTCCTCGTATAAGATTCACATTTATAAGCATATGGCTACTATTAATTCCTGTTTCAATAAATTGTAAAAATTATAGTTAGGGACTTTTACTTTTAAGTTGACGATATGTTGGCATTTGTCATAATTGTTATAAAAATTAACTGATACCCCTCTGAGCGCGGGATACGATTTCGGGCTAAAAAAGGAGAACTGAGCAGTTTCTGGGCTCCTGGGCTGCAATAAGATGGTAGCATAACGTAAATAAATGAAGTCGAGCATTTCAAAAAGTAGATACGCAGGCCTCCATCTAAACTCGATACCATAAAACCAAAACATGTAACTTTTTAATTATGGTTATAACTTCTTTATTTGTGATCCCTTCAAAAAAGCGTTTCGATATTATAAAGGCACGTTATCCTTACTATTTGAATATGTTAGTTTAAAAATTTTCGCCAATGAATTCGTCAGAAACAAACGAAACTTTTGTTTCTTTTATGGACGCCACATTGGTTTTATACATGTTTGGATTCAGAATTTTTTTCTGAGTAATTTGGTATGCCACTTGCCGTATTTACAACATAACAAGCCGACAGAATTGGAGTTTTTCTTTAATATCTGAAAATTGCATGGTGTCATGAAAAACACATTTGAGTGATACAGTATTTTTGTGCCCATAATCAAGTTACAGTAAACTTTTGGAATGTATTTATTTGTACTAACTACACAACATAAAAAGTAACAACATTTTAACAAACTAAATAATAAAGGGAGTGAATTCAAAAAACTAAATAATGTTTTCAAAAATCTCGCCATGTTTAGGGAGGCATTTTTCACAGCATTCTGTAATCTGGTGACGTTACCGACGGCTCTTTTGTCAATCGAATTGAAAACGGCGATGATAAGTCATTCCATAGATAAAAATCACAAGGAGTAAGATCCGGCAATTTTGGTGGCCATAATACTTCTGAATAGGTAGCAATTACTCTCCGTTTATGTCTTATATTTAAATAGTTCCTCACAATTTGTGCAGTTGTCTTGTAAGAGCCACATACCTTATCGTAAAGGCCGCCACTGACGGTACTGCGCCGCAGTACGATTTTGTTGGATGCAACGAAATTGGAATGAATCGGTTGAAATTTGACCGTGTGTGGGCCCGACCGATCGAGTTGAGTCTGCTTGACGTGCAGTTAAAAATTTTTACCTACGACCGACGTGTAAACGTCCCTTACGTCACGGACTGCTTCGCTCGTATATCGCTTATAACATACGTGTGCGTTTGGCTGTGCGTTTGTGTTTTTTACGCACGACCTAATGTCATAATGACAGATGTCGCGCAAATATTTTGATTAATTATTTGTCATTTTTGATACTATTTATATTTATTGAAATTTTCGGTCGTAGGTAAGTGCAATACTCGAGCTGTAACATATATTGCATGCTCGTGAACATTTATGTTGAATTTGTATTGGAATTTTCGATCGACATTTCAGACAAAGTTCTCCGTAGTTGCAATACATGTCGCGCGAATACCGTCAAATATTGTCACCCGTCGTGCCGTCAAATATCCTTACCTTTATTTATTTGACATTTTTGATACAATTTATTGAAATTGTCGGTCGTAGGTAAAACTATGTACAATACTCGAGCTGTACACGCATATAACGTGCTCGTGAAAAATAACAAAACTCGCCGCTTCGCGGCTCGTATGTTAACTTTCCACTCGCACGTAATATGCTAGTTACAGCTCTTGTAATGTAATATACTATTAACTTTGCAGTACGAGTAGTACGACGCGGTCGCTCGCATGCCCATATTGGACCGTGTGTGTCTCTCTGCGACTAAATTGTACAGCGGCGCAGTATCAGCTGATTCTAGTACAATACATGGGTGGGAAGTTTGTGGTGTTCATATAATTACAGAAATCCGTACTTCTAAACAAATGTGGCCAGTATTGCCAAATCAGTAGATTTTTCATTAGATCTGGTGTATCGGTTAGAGATATTTAGTGAAAATCTAGTGTCATAAGTTATAACTCAGTAATGTTCTGTTCTATACAATCTTTAATATTTATATAACAAATATTTATTCTATACTACGTAATATATTATACCGCATTATAATAAGTGATTATAATGTTGGTAGATTTAGTAGAATTTCTGTAGAGCTAGTTGAGAAAACTAGATTTTAGTCGGTAGTAGAATTTTTAACAGACAGTCGTGTCGATTGTTGTTTAATTTATTGGATAAGATTATACAGGGTTAGTCAAAATTATCGGAACACCTAAATAATTCTCCAACCATAATAGAGTTACAAAAATAATCATACCAAAGTTATTTGGGTTTAAACAATCTCTCGTTTAAATATACTTTTTAATATACAGGATGTTCATTTTTATTTTTATAGATTTTTTATTCTAAGATTAATTCTAAGATTTTTTGTAGGAAAATATTCTCAATTTGAAGTTTAGGAGTTTTGATTAATTGATTATAACTCAAAAATGATGCGTTTAAAAAATACTCCGACTAAAAAATATTCTTAGAATTAATCTTAAAATAAGAAAAAGAAAATATACACGGTGATCTATTAGAAAAACAAAATGTTACTAAGTTTCTATAATAAGATGATACATTGAATTTATACATAGAAAAACTTATTTGGAGGACAACTTGTGTAACACAAAAAACAACTTTTGTTTAAACAATATATATATATTTTTTTCATTTTCAACACACTATCTGTAGCTGCAGCAAACAATAAATCTTCTTCGCTGCCCGACATCTTTACTACACGCTGTCATGGCAGAGACAGTACCGTTGGATCGTGTGTGGCCGGTCAACGTATACTGCGAAGTTGTAGAACGCCGCAATACGATTTTATCGTACTGCGGCGCAGTACCGTCAGTGGCGGGCTTAAGGCCAACAGTATATCGTCCATTCTCTCTTCCACGTCTTCAGTGAGCAATATTGCCGATACATCTCCGAAGTTAGATTTTTGTTATAAAAAATTGGTCCGGTTAATCGGTTGGCCACTATACCGCACCATACATTAAAACCAAACTACACCCGATTATGGCGCAGTACAAAAAGGTTTTATTTTTTGCGGGCCCAGTGCGTTTCAGTTAAAAATACCGCAGTTTGAAAAATATGTTTCATCGGACCATTATATTTTTTTATAAATTCTAGGTTTTCACCAATTTTTTTCAACAACTGGTTACAGATGGCTAAATATCACATTATTTCACAAAACGTCTTCCATGGCACCATGCGATTTTCAGCAATTCTCGAAGTGTACAAATTTTCAGTCTTCAATTTTTAGTTTCTATTATCTTATTGTAATCAAAATATGGCATGTGGCATACCAAATTACTCAGAAAGAAATGATGAATCGAAACATGTATAAAACCAATATGGCGTCCATAAGTAAAACGAAAGTTTCTACTGTTTCTGACGAATTTAAACATATTTTAGGGAAAAAGTGCCTTTATAATGTCAAAACGCTTTTTTGATGGGATCACAAATAAAGAAGTTATGATCATAATTAAAAAATGAAATTGTTTGGTTTTTCAAAATAGTTTTGAAACCATTTGGAATTCAACTGTTTTCTGAACAGATTATGAATGAGCACATAAAAATATGTACTACTTTGTCCATTTTCTATCTCCAATAATAACAAAAGTACTCATATAATCCAACGTTCCGTGACACACTGTATAAAGTATAAAAACCATATAAACAGTATAAAAAGTCTTAGTGGGCAGCCAAATAAGGGTTTAAGGGTTTCAAAGTATTAAATAAAGTGGGGGCCCATTGTTTCTGTTCGCACACGGGCCCACTGACTCCTAGTTACGCCACTGCCTATAGTCTATCAAATGAGGGGATTAACTGCTAAGTGTGCGCAGCACTTGAATATTAGATATAGGTGACACGTTCTCCTCACCCGTGCTGAAATAGTTTCTCATTTTATGAAGTATTCAGGACCATTATTTTATAGTTGATGAATATACAAGACCTTAGACTATTTCACAATTACTTAACGATCTAGGCTGTATTTGTAAATTATCATTAACATTCACTCATCAAAAGATTAATTCTAAGTTAACACTAATATTTGTCAGTTTACCGGTAAAAGAAACTAACTAACATCGAATTACGAATTATTACGTCACTTGAATGAATGATGTCAATTGATGTTACTTGAGTAATGCTACGCAAGCCCGAAGTTCCTGGTGAATCGTTCACGTCACGTGTTTACAGAATTGAGGTGCATACTTTAAAAATGAATGCTAATAAATATCGTAACAAATATATAAACATTTGGCTACAATTATTGGCAAAAATTACAGAGGTTTAAAAAACATTAACAAAATGTTAGTTACATTTACCTCTAACCTGACGATTTAATGTCTTTGCAACGGTATGTGAACTTCACCTTCGGTTTGTTCACTTGACGTCTGAATATTGAGAGAAATGTATTTAGCACTCTTACGAAAGCAAATTATGATGAACAGAATTATAGCCGAAGCAATTAAAATTACACCAATTATTGAAATAAAATAATAATCATGTGTTATCGACCCATGCTGCTTCGTACAGATAGTCTAACTAAAATCATTTCTTGGGTATTTTACTGCATGTATAGATAGGTGATTTTACTATGCACTTATGAAACAAGGATTTATAAATCCAAAAACAAAATTGTAAGTTATTGTCAATTGTTCAATTCTGACCAATTTTTGGTATGTATTCTCTTTTTAGTTATCGTTGTCCTATTCGTATCCTGTAGGTACATTCAATTCATACCCGTTGAGTGCAAAAAATCTCAAATTTAAAAGCAAAATTAATACAAAGTACATTTATCCAATTTGCTGAACTTTTTAGGGTGCTGAACGCACCTGTTTCGGCACCCTTAATGGCTCATATCCCATTAAGAGTATGGGCCATTTCATAATTGGATAAAGATTATTACTAATATAATGTTGTAATGTTTAGGTGCTTGTTTTCAGTTGTTGCTGACAAGAAAGGCGAGGCGGGATCATCCAGAGAGACGCATGGCCAGAGAAGACACCAGTTGAATTAAAAAAAATAAAAAATAAAGTAAAATTGTCACTGAGAAGAAATCAATAAATGTAATTTGTATTGGGTGTATCGAGTTTTATTCATTCTAAAGCTAATAGTTGAATCACTATTAGTAGAGCGCTGAGACGGATCGACAACATCGGTTATTTCTTAAAATCTGAGAGAGATATAGTATGTTTTCAGCGCTCTACTAAGACTAACTCGACCTTGGGTGCAGCATGACACAACGTAGCAAACATTAGGCGCTGCAAGATGTTTGTTGCCCTGTGTAGAGAGATTTACAAATTCGTCAAATTATTTGCACTTTATTTGCAATGAATCAAAAAGTTTATAAGAATAATAATAATAAGTTTTATTCAGCTCCAAAAGATTTACAAATCATAGACCATCGTTTAAAATTTGACAAAAGAAATGTGGTATGAAAAATCAAACATAATATAATAATAGGTTCGGTCGAGCAGTCGTCAAAACAATTGGGGTTTTTTGTACGCATACGCAATGCAGGCTTTTGCAGGGCAAAACCGCCATTTGGCATGCGCAGGAGAAAGAATAAGCTTTATGCTTATTATTTATGGTTTATGTACTGATTTTGGTGCTGCTCGAACAAACCTAATAATTACATATTTGTTGGAAAGGCACTAAAAACAATAAATTTATAATTCAAAATTAACTCCATTTACGAAAAACAAGTTTTAAATGGGATTTATATTGTGCGGAAGTCGATATTGTCGTTACGCATTCATTTATTCAATTCTGTTTATTAATTTACCGGCTTTAGTAGCATAAGCAAAGGCCAGCGCCGACGGCTGTTTGCGACCATCGATGGCGCCGCAGCTGGGTGAACCTGCGACCATTTACATACCATTTCCCACCATATGCGCAATGAAGTATATGCGCAATCACATACCTTCTAGTCCTTATCCATGATTGGACCCACCCTCAGATAAATAAAGAGACATGGATAGCTAAAGAGGGGAGGAAAAGTGTAGCGAACATATACAACCACTTGTTTGTTTTGGTACGTTGCCCAACGTACCGTTTGTTTACATACAAAATATTTTTTTCGCGGGTATTAACATTAATAGGCAGTTTTAAGTTTGTATTTGCCATTTATATTATATTATAAAGGTAAGAAATTGTATTGTGTGCCATAAGACGTATTTATCAGGTATAATTAGCGTTTACCAGTAAATACCATATAACCTCAATTTCCATGGGCGTCCGTAAATGTTTCTTAAGGGTTTTATTGGTGTATTAGTATTAGATCCCAAAGGGAAAAAACATTTAGACAAATAGTTAATTGTTATTCTGAATAGTTATTTATTATTTTTTAAGCTAAAAATAGTTAGGTGTACATTCAGATTTGAAAAGTTTAGTTATTTTAAATATAAACAAACCCCTTGGCTAAAACACGCTTGCCCGCCAATGACGCGACGACCTGTTTTGTTTACATTCGCGTACCTCCCCCCTTACTTCTTAGGGCGATATGTTTGTTACAAACAAACCAACCTGCTAACTATAGCCTTTGGCTATCCATATCTCTTTATTTATCTGAGGACCCACCACATAAGCCCTTTTGGCTTCTAAAGTGCTGCCCTCTTTGATTTGGTAGCGCAACTTTGTTATTTAGCGTTCTTAAGGGTGCGGAAACCTTCTTTTTCTGTTTTATTATAGTAAATTTCAAGATCGAGAACGCCAGCGGCCAGCGCGCCACTTCGGATGCCGTGTTTGTCACGTGTTCGCCCTTCCCCTGCTGGCTGCTCCATACCTGTGCATTTTCATACCTATTCCACACTATTCCTTGTTATTTCATATTTCGCAGCGATGTGCGGTCGTAGACTTCGCGCGCCGCGGCACGGCGTAAAAAATACCCTGGAAACGTTATCCATATTTTTTCAACCGATATTTATTATTTACTTATTACTTATTATTTATTTATTATTTATCTATTATTTATCTATTATTTATCTATTATTTATCTATTATTTATCTATCATTTATCTATCATTTATCTATCATTTATCTATTATTTATCTATTATTTATCTATTATTTATCTATTATTTATCTATTATTTATCTATCATTTATCTATCATTTATCTATCATTTATCTATCATTTATCTATCATTTATCTATCATTTATCTATCATTTATCTATCATTTATCTATCATTTATCTATCATTTATCTATTATTTATCTATTATTTATCTATTATTTATCTATTATTTATCTATCATTTATCTATTAGTTATCTATCATTTATCTATCATTTATCTATCATTTATCTATTAGTTATCTATCATTTATCTATCATTTATCTATCATTTATCTATTATTTATCTATTATTTATCTATTATTTATCTATTATTTATCTATTATTTATCTATTAGTTATCTATTATTTATCTATTATTTATCTATTATTTATCTATTATTTATCTATTAGTTATCTATTATTTATCTATTATTTATCTATTATTTATCTATTATTTATCTATTATTTATCTATTAGTTATCTATTATTTATCTATTATTTATCTATTATTTATCTATTATTTATCTATTATTTATCTATTATTTATCTATTATTTATCTATTATTTATCTATTATTTATCTATTATTTATCTATTATTTATCTATTATTTATCTATTATTTATCTATTATTTATCTATTATTTATCTATTATTTATCTATTATTTATCTATTATTTATCTATTATTTATCTATTATTTATCTATTATTTATCTATTATTTATCTATTATTTATCTATTATTTATCTATTATTTATCTATTATTTATCTATTATTTATCTATTATTTATCTATTATTTATCTATTATTTATCTATTATTTATCTATTATTTATCTATTATTTATCTATTATTTATCTATTATTTATCTATTATTTATCTATTATTTATCTATTATTTATCTATTATTTATCTATTATTTATCTATTATTTATCTATTATTTATCTATTATTTATCTATTATTTATCTATTATTTATCTATTATTTATCTATTATTTATCTATTATTTATCTATTATTTATCTATTATTTATCTATTATTTATCTATTATTTATCTATTATTTATCTATTATTTATCTATTATTTATCTATTATTTATCTATTATTTATCTATTATTTATCTATTATTTATCTATTATTTATCTATTATTTATCTATTATTTATCTATTATTTATCTATTATTTATCTATTATTTATCTATTATTTATCTATTATTTATCTATTATTTATCTATTATTTATCTATTATTTATCTATTATTTATCTATTATTTATCTATTATTTATCTATTATTTATGTATTATTTATCTATTATTTATTTATTATTTATCTATTATTTATGTATTATTTATCTATTATTTATTTATTATTTATTTATTATTTATTTATTATTTATTTATTATTTATTTATTATTTATTTATTATTTATTTATTATTTATTTATTATTTATTTATTATTTATTTATTATTTATTTATTATTTATTTATTATTTATTTATTATTTATTTATTATTTATTTATTATTTATTTATTATTTATTTATTATTTATTTATTATTTATTTATTATTTATTTATTATTTATTTATTATTTATTTATTATTTATTTATTATTTATTTATTATTTATTTATTATTTATTTATTATTTATTTATTATTTATTTATTATTTATTTATTATTTATTTATTATTTATTTATTATTTATTTATTATTTATTTATTATTTATTTATTATTTATTTATTATTTATTTATTATTTATTTATTATTTATTTATTATTTATTTATTATTTATTATTTATTTATTATTTATTTATTATTTATTTATTATTTATTTATTATTTATTTATTATTTATTTATTATTTATTTATTATTTATTTATTATTTATTTATTATTTATTTATTATTTATTTATTATTTATTTATTATTTATTTATTATTTATTTATTATTTATTTATTATTTATTTATTATTTATTTATTATTTATTTATTATTTATTTATTATTTATTTATTATTTATTTATTATTTATTTATTATTTATTTATTATTTATTTATTATTTATTTATTATTTATTTATTATTTATTTATTATTTATTTATTATTTATTTATTATTTATTTATTATTTATTTATTATTTATTTATTATTTATTTATTATTTATTTATTATTTATTTATTATTTATTTATTATTTATTTATTATTTATTTATTATTTATTTATTATTTATTTATTATTTATTTATTATTTATTTATTATTTATTTATTATTTATTTATTATTTATTTATTATTTATTTATTATTTATTTATTATTTATTTATTATTTATTTATTATTTATTTATTATTTATTTATTATTTATTTATTATTTATTTATTATTTATTTATTATTTATTTATTATTTATTTATTATTTATTTATTATTTATTTATTATTTATTATTTATTATTTATTTATTATTTATTTATTATTTATTTATTATTTATTTATTATTTATTTATTATTTATTTATTATTTATTTATTATTTATTTATTATTTATTTATTATTTA
The DNA here is from genome assembly GCA_964023965.1 of Melinopterus prodromus. Taxonomy (NCBI): domain Eukaryota; kingdom Metazoa; phylum Arthropoda; class Insecta; order Coleoptera; family Scarabaeidae; genus Melinopterus; species Melinopterus prodromus. The sequence goes on from OZ030394.1 coordinate 44,688,473, forward strand.
TTTATTATTTATTTATTATTTATTTATTATTTATTTATTATTTATTTATTATTTATTTATTATTTATTTATTATTTATTTATTATTTATTTATTATTTATTTATTATTTATTTATTATTTATTTATTATTTATTTATTATTTATTTATTATTTATTTATTATTTATTTATTATTTATTTATTATTTATTTATTATTTATTTATTATTTATTTATTATTTATTTATTATTTATTTATTATTTATTTATTATTTATTTATTATTTATTTATTATTTATTTATTATTTATTTATTATTTATTTATTATTTATTTATTATTTATTTATTATTTATTTATTATTTATTTATTATTTATTTATTATTTATTTATTATTTATTTATTATTTATTTATTATTTATTTATTATTTATTTATTATTTATTTATTATTTATTTATTATTTATTTATTATTTATTTATTATTTATTTATTATTTATTTATTATTTATTTATTATTTATTTATTATTTATTTATTATTTATTTATTATTTATTTATTATTTATTTATTATTTATTTATTATTTATTTATTATTTATTTATTATTTATTTATTATTTATTTATTATTTATTTATTATTTATTTATTATTTATTTATTATTTATTTATTATTTATTTATTATTTATTTATTATTTATTTATTATTTATTTATTATTTATTTATTATTTATTTATTATTTATTTATTATTTATTTATTATTTATTTATTATTTATTTATTATTTATTTATTATTTATTTATTATTTATTTATTATTTATTTATTATTTATTTATTATTTATTTATTATTTATTTATTATTTATTTATTATTTATTTATTATTTATTTATTATTTATTTATTATTTATTTATTATTTATTTATTATTTATTTATTATTTATTTATTATTTATTTATTATTTATTTATTATTTATTTATTATTTATTTATTATTTATTTATTATTTATTTATTATTTATTTATTATTTATTTATTATTTATTTATTATTTATTTATTATTTATTTATTATTTATTTATTATTTATTTATTATTTATTTATTATTTATTTATTATTTATTTATTATTTATTTATTATTTATTTATTATTTATTTATTATTTATTTATTATTTATTTATTATTTATTTATTATTTATTTATTATTTATTTATTATTTATTTATTATTTATTTATTATTTATTTATTATTTATTTATTATTTATTTATTATTTATTTATTATTTATTTATTATTTATTTATTATTTATTTATTATTTATTTATTATTTATTTATTATTTATTTATTATTTATTTATTATTTATTTATTATTTATTTATTATTTATTTATTATTTATTTATTATTTATTTATTATTTATTTATTATTTATTTATTATTTATTTATTATTTATTTATTATTTATTTATTATTTATTTATTATTTATTTATTATTTATTTATTATTTATTTATTATTTATTTATTATTTATTTATTATTTATTTATTATTTATTTATTATTTATTTATTATTTATTTATTATTTATTTATTATTTATTTATTATTTATTTATTATTTATTTATTATTTATTTATTATTTATTTATTATTTATTTATTATTTATTTATTATTTATTTATTATTTATTTATTATTTATTTATTATTTATTTATTATTTATTTATTATTTATTTATTATTTATTTATTATTTATTTATTATTTATTTATTATTTATTTATTATTTATTTATTATTTATTTATTATTTATTTATTATTTATTTATTATTTATTTATTATTTATTTATTATTTATTTATTATTTATTTATTATTTATTTATTATTTATTTATTATTTATTTATTATTTATTTATTATTTATTTATTATTTATTTATTATTTATTTATTATTTATTTATTATTTATTTATTATTTATTTATTATTTATTTATTATTTATTTATTATTTATTTATTATTTATTTATTATTTATTTATTATTTATTTATTATTTATTTATTATTTATTTATTATTTATTTATTATTTATTTATTATTTATTTATTATTTATTTATTATTTATTTATTATTTATTTATTATTTATTTATTATTTATTTATTATTTATTTATTATTTATTTATTATTTATTTATTATTTATTTATTATTTATTTATTATTTATTTATTATTTATTTATTATTTATTTATTATTTATTTATTATTTATTTATTATTTATTTATTATTTATTTATTATTTATTTATTATTTATTTATTATTTATTTATTATTTATTTATTATTTATTTATTATTTATTTATTATTTATTTATTATTTATTTATTATTTATTTATTATTTATTTATTATTTATTTATTATTTATTTATTATTTATTTATTATTTATTTATTATTTATTTATTATTTATTTATTATTTATTTATTATTTATTTATTATTTATTTATTATTTATTTATTATTTATTTATTATTTATTTATTATTTATTTATTATTTATTTATTATTTATTTATTATTTATTTATTATTTATTTATTATTTATTTATTATTTATTTATTATTTATTTATTATTTATTTATTATTTATTTATTATTTATTTATTATTTATTTATTATTTATTTATTATTTATTTATTATTTATTTATTATTTATTTATTATTTATTTATTATTTATTTATTATTTATTTATTATTTATTTATTATTTATTTATTATTTATTTATTATTTATTTATTATTTATTTATTATTTATTTATTATTTATTTATTATTTATTTATTATTTATTTATTATTTATTTATTATTTATTTATTATTTATTTATTATTTATTTATTATTTATTTATTATTTATTTATTATTTATTTATTATTTATTTATTATTTATTTATTATTTATTTATTATTTATTTATTATTTATTTATTATTTATTTATTATTTATTTATTATTTATTTATTATTTATTTATTATTTATTTATTATTTATTTATTATTTATTTATTATTTATTTATTATTTATTTATTATTTATTTATTATTTATTTATTATTTATTTATTATTTATTTATTATTTATTTATTATTTATTTATTATTTATTTATTATTTATTTATTATTTATTTATTATTTATTTATTATTTATTTATTATTTATTTATTATTTATTTATTATTTATTTATTATTTATTTATTATTTATTTATTATTTATTTATTATTTATTTATTATTTATTTATTATTTATTTATTATTTATTTATTATTTATTTATTATTTATTTATTATTTATTTATTATTTATTTATTATTTATTTATTATTTATTTATTATTTATTTATTATTTATTTATTATTTATTTATTATTTATTTATTATTTATTTATTATTTATTTATTATTTATTTATTATTTATTTATTATTTATTTATTATTTATTTATTATTTATTTATTATTTATTTATTATTTATTTATTATTTATTTATTATTTATTTATTATTTATTTATTATTTATTTATTATTTATTTATTATTTATTTATTATTTATTTATTATTTATTTATTATTTATTTATTATTTATTTATTATTTATTTATTATTTATTTATTATTTATTTATTATTTATTTATTATTTATTTATTATTTATTTATTATTTATTTATTATTTATTTATTATTTATTTATTATTTATTTATTATTTATTTATTATTTATTTATTATTTATTTATTATTTATTTATTATTTATTTATTATTTATTTATTATTTATTTATTATTTATTTATTATTTATTTATTATTTATTTATTATTTATTTATTATTTATTTATTATTTATTTATTATTTATTTATTATTTATTTATTATTTATTTATTATTTATTTATTATTTATTTATTATTTATTTATTATTTATTTATTATTTATTTATTATTTATTTATTATTTATTTATTATTTATTTATTATTTATTTATTATTTATTTATTATTTATTTATTATTTATTTATTATTTATTTATTATTTATTTATTATTTATTTATTATTTATTTATTATTTATTTATTATTTATTTATTATTTATTTATTATTTATTTATTATTTATTTATTATTTATTTATTATTTATTTATTATTTATTTATTATTTATTTATTATTTATTTATTATTTATTTATTATTTATTTATTATTTATTTATTATTTATTTATTATTTATTTATTATTTATTTATTATTTATTTATTATTTATTTATTATTTATTTATTATTTATTTATTATTTATTTATTATTTATTTATTATTTATTTATTATTTATTTATTATTTATTTATTATTTATTTATTATTTATTTATTATTTATTTATTATTTATTTATTATTTATTTATTATTTATTTATTATTTATTTATTATTTATTTATTATTTATTTATTATTTATTTATTATTTATTTATTATTTATTTATTATTTATTTATTATTTATTTATTATTTATTTATTATTTATTTATTATTTATTTATTATTTATTTATTATTTATTTATTATTTATTTATTATTTATTTATTATTTATTTATTATTTATTTATTATTTATTTATTATTTATTTATTATTTATTTATTATTTATTTATTATTTATTTATTATTTATTTATTATTTATTTATTATTTATTTATTATTTATTTATTATTTATTTATTATTTATTTATTATTTATTTATTATTTATTTATTATTTATTTATTATTTATTTATTATTTATTTATTATTTATTTATTATTTATTTATTATTTATTTATTATTTATTTATTATTTATTTATTATTTATTTATTATTTATTTATTATTTATTTATTATTTATTTATTATTTATTTATTATTTATTTATTATTTATTTATTATTTATTTATTATTTATTTATTATTTATTTATTATTTATTTATTATTTATTTATTATTTATTTATTATTTATTTATTATTTATTTATTATTTATTTATTATTTATTTATTATTTATTTATTATTTATTTATTATTTATTTATTATTTATTTATTATTTATTTATTATTTATTTATTATTTATTTATTATTTATTTATTATTTATTTATTATTTATTTATTATTTATTTATTATTTATTTATTATTTATTTATTATTTATTTATTATTTATTTATTATTTATTTATTATTTATTTATTATTTATTTATTATTTATTTATTATTTATTTATTATTTATTTATTATTTATTTATTATTTATTTATTATTTATTTATTATTTATTTATTATTTATTTATTATTTATTTATTATTTATTTATTATTTATTTATTATTTATTTATTATTTATTTATTATTTATTTATTATTTATTTATTATTTATTTATTATTTATTTATTATTTATTTATTATTTATTTATTATTTATTTATTATTTATTTATTATTTATTTATTATTTATTTATTATTTATTTATTATTTATTTATTATTTATTTATTATTTATTTATTATTTATTTATTATTTATTTATTATTTATTTATTATTTATTTATTATTTATTTATTATTTATTTATTATTTATTTATTATTTATTTATTATTTATTTATTATTTATTTATTATTTATTTATTATTTATTTATTATTTATTTATTATTTATTTATTATTTATTTATTATTTATTTATTATTTATTTATTATTTATTTATTATTTATTTATTATTTATTTATTATTTATTTATTATTTATTTATTATTTATTTATTATTTATTTATTATTTATTTATTATTTATTTATTATTTATTTATTATTTATTTATTATTTATTTATTATTTATTTATTATTTATTTATTATTTATTTATTATTTATTTATTATTTATTTATTATTTATTTATTATTTATTTATTATTTATTTATTATTTATTTATTATTTATTTATTATTTATTTATTATTTATTTATTATTTATTTATTATTTATTTATTATTTATTTATTATTTATTTATTATTTATTTATTATTTATTTATTATTTATTTATTATTTATTTATTATTTATTTATTATTTATTTATTATTTATTTATTATTTATTTATTATTTATTTATTATTTATTTATTATTTATTTATTATTTATTTATTATTTATTTATTATTTATTTATTATTTATTTATTATTTATTTATTATTTATTTATTATTTATTTATTATTTATTTATTATTTATTTATTATTTATTTATTATTTATTTATTATTTATTTATTATTTATTTATTATTTATTTATTATTTATTTATTATTTATTTATTATTTATTTATTATTTATTTATTATTTATTTATTATTTATTTATTATTTATTTATTATTTATTTATTATTTATTTATTATTTATTTATTATTTATTTATTATTTATTTATTATTTATTTATTATTTATTTATTATTTATTTATTATTTATTTATTATTTATTTATTATTTATTTATTATTTATTTATTATTTATTTATTATTTATTTATTATTTATTTATTATTTATTTATTATTTATTTATTATTTATTTATTATTTATTTATTATTTATTTATTATTTATTTATTATTTATTTATTATTTATTTATTATTTATTTATTATTTATTTATTATTTATTTATTATTTATTTATTATTTATTTATTATTTATTTATTATTTATTTATTATTTATTTATTATTTATTTATTATTTATTTATTATTTATTTATTATTTATTTATTATTTATTTATTATTTATTTATTATTTATTTATTATTTATTTATTATTTATTTATTATTTATTTATTATTTATTTATTATTTATTTATTATTTATTTATTATTTATTTATTATTTATTTATTATTTATTTATTATTTATTTATTATTTATTTATTATTTATTTATTATTTATTTATTATTTATTTATTATTTATTTATTATTTATTTATTATTTATTTATTATTTATTTATTATTTATTTATTATTTATTTATTATTTATTTATTATTTATTTATTATTTATTTATTATTTATTTATTATTTATTTATTATTTATTTATTATTTATTTATTATTTATTTATTATTTATTTATTATTTATTTATTATTTATTTATTATTTATTTATTATTTATTTATTATTTATTTATTATTTATTTATTATTTATTTATTATTTATTTATTATTTATTTATTATTTATTTATTATTTATTTATTATTTATTTATTATTTATTTATTATTTATTTATTATTTATTTATTATTTATTTATTATTTATTTATTATTTATTTATTATTTATTTATTATTTATTTATTATTTATTTATTATTTATTTATTATTTATTTATTATTTATTTATTATTTATTTATTATTTATTTATTATTTATTTATTATTTATTTATTATTTATTTATTATTTATTTATTATTTATTTATTATTTATTTATTATTTATTTATTATTTATTTATTATTTATTTATTATTTATTTATTATTTATTTATTATTTATTTATTATTTATTTATTATTTATTTATTATTTATTTATTATTTATTTATTATTTATTTATTATTTATTTATTATTTATTTATTATTTATTTATTATTTATTTATTATTTATTTATTATTTATTTATTATTTATTTATTATTTATTTATTATTTATTTATTATTTATTTATTATTTATTTATTATTTATTTATTATTTATTTATTATTTATTTATTATTTATTTATTATTTATTTATTATTTATTTATTATTTATTTATTATTTATTTATTATTTATTTATTATTTATTTATTATTTATTTATTATTTATTTATTATTTATTTATTATTTATTTATTATTTATTTATTATTTATTTATTATTTATTTATTATTTATTTATTATTTATTTATTATTTATTTATTATTTATTTATTATTTATTTATTATTTATTTATTATTTATTTATTATTTATTTATTATTTATTTATTATTTATTTATTATTTATTTATTATTTATTTATTATTTATTTATTATTTATTTATTATTTATTTATTATTTATTTATTATTTATTTATTATTTATTTATTATTTATTTATTATTTATTTATTATTTATTTATTATTTATTTATTATTTATTTATTATTTATTTATTATTTATTTATTATTTATTTATTATTTATTTATTATTTATTTATTATTTATTTATTATTTATTTATTATTTATTTATTATTTATTTATTATTTATTTATTATTTATTTATTATTTATTTATTATTTATTTATTATTTATTTATTATTTATTTATTATTTATTTATTATTTATTTATTATTTATTTATTATTTATTTATTATTTATTTATTATTTATTTATTATTTATTTATTATTTATTTATTATTTATTTATTATTTATTTATTATTTATTTATTATTTATTTATTATTTATTTATTATTTATTTATTATTTATTTATTATTTATTTATTATTTATTTATTATTTATTTATTATTTATTTATTATTTATTTATTATTTATTTATTATTTATTTATTATTTATTTATTATTTATTTATTATTTATTTATTATTTATTTATTATTTATTTATTATTTATTTATTATTTATTTATTATTTATTTATTATTTATTTATTATTTATTTATTATTTATTTATTATTTATTTATTATTTATTTATTATTTATTTATTATTTATTTATTATTTATTTATTATTTATTTATTATTTATTTATTATTTATTTATTATTTATTTATTATTTATTTATTATTTATTTATTATTTATTTATTATTTATTTATTATTTATTTATTATTTATTTATTATTTATTTATTATTTATTTATTATTTATTTATTATTTATTTATTATTTATTTATTATTTATTTATTATTTATTTATTATTTATTTATTATTTATTTATTATTTATTTATTATTTATTTATTATTTATTTATTATTTATTTATTATTTATTTATTATTTATTTATTATTTATTTATTATTTATTTATTATTTATTTATTATTTATTTATTATTTATTTATTATTTATTTATTATTTATTTATTATTTATTTATTATTTATTTATTATTTATTTATTATTTATTTATTATTTATTTATTATTTATTTATTATTTATTTATTATTTATTTATTATTTATTTATTATTTATTTATTATTTATTTATTATTTATTTATTATTTATTTATTATTTATTTATTATTTATTTATTATTTATTTATTATTTATTTATTATTTATTTATTATTTATTTATTATTTATTTATTATTTATTTATTATTTATTTATTATTTATTTATTATTTATTTATTATTTATTTATTATTTATTTATTATTTATTTATTATTTATTTATTATTTATTTATTATTTATTTATTATTTATTTATTATTTATTTATTATTTATTTATTATTTATTTATTATTTATTTATTATTTATTTATTATTTATTTATTATTTATTTATTATTTATTTATTATTTATTTATTATTTATTTATTATTTATTTATTATTTATTTATTATTTATTTATTATTTATTTATTATTTATTTATTATTTATTTATTATTTATTTATTATTTATTTATTATTTATTTATTATTTATTTATTATTTATTTATTATTTATTTATTATTTATTTATTATTTATTTATTATTTATTTATTATTTATTTATTATTTATTTATTATTTATTTATTGGTAAAGAAAAGCTACACTCAACACATGAAACTTTCAAGCAGCCTTGCCTAAATTCACATAACACTGGCAATTTTATAAATCCTTTTCACAAAAAAACCCTCTCACCACCCCTCTCGATTCTTGATTTGTTTGTGCTATACAATTAATACCACTTGCGGCCATGCGTATGCAATACAATTTTTTGCTGTGATGGTATCCGATATGCTAAACAGAACCAGCAGGACTATTCCTACAACGCTGAGAGAGATAGACTACATCGTGCATTTCCAAATATGACAATAACATACTGTCGTTACGTTGTGCTTTTCGGCATCGGGACTATCGGTCGCTGTCACAACCTTACGTTACATATGTTGTAAGATTTTATTTATTTACTATAGACATGAATCTTTTGGATGTTCCTTATCGATTCGGTGATGGTGAAGAATCAAGAAATCAGCTATTTCGACTATCAAAGGAAACTTTGGTTGGTTTTATCTCGACTGATATAGTATATGAGTATACAATGTCCATCATATATATTATGTAAGTTCAGTTTTTAGTTGTATGTTTTTGTGTGTTAAATGATGTTTATTTTTTTAGAAATCATGCTGTTTCACCTATTAAAAACTTCTGCTAACTCTCCGAGTCTACACCACAGTGGGTTTTACGTAGCAATTCCTATGGACACCAGGAACGGCTACTCTTACATGTAATGTTACAGTTCACAAGCGCTTCTGCGAAGTACCTTCGCTACAGGATTACCGTTTTTTGTCGTAAATCGATAATTCAGCTATCAAACCCCGTTCTTTAGAACTGGGATCTGTATAATAATAATGCATTTCAATTTTATTTTATGGGTGCAAGGACGGCTAAACATAACGGGAAGGAAAAGGTGTTATTTAATACTTAATATAAACGATAACCAACCACTCAATGTTGTGAATATTGAGAACAAAGAAAAGCTATGAAACGAGTACATGTTGCCCAAGTTATGTAAATTTTATAACAAACAGGTTTAGCATGCTATTATTATCCGAAGGTATATGACCGAAGGTAATATTTTGGACCAAAACCGAACCTGAACTTCATCTTTTTCGGTATCTTCGGCAGAAGCCGAAGGAATACAAAAGAAGTGCCAATGTTTAAAGTAAAATAGTATTTATGTTTTTTGTTGTGCTAAAAAATACATAAAGTAATAGAATTATAATTTATTTATACAGTACGTGTGTCACCTAACTATAGCTTGGTTTGCTGAGCGGTTTTGGAACGCGTTGAACGTAAAATTAACTAATTTTTATTTGTTGTGTAATTGTTTTAAGATGTCATTTGTGACCATAAGTGGCCAAAGCCGAATGTTTGGTCGGGTTCTAATCATAAGACAAAATGATAACATAGTAATAATAATAAATGAATGATATAATATGTGTTACTGAATTAAGTTGTATGTTGGCAGTTCACTGTTGTCGGAACTGTAGCTGTCAAATACTAATTATTTAATATATTTCCCTCTTTTTAGTTTACATTTTTTACAGTGCTTATTTGTTTAATGTATAGTAAATTAGTTAATTAATAAAAGAATAAGAAATCTGCTTTGAGTGTTATTACCTCTTCTCTATTTGATTTATAATATATATAAATTATGTTTTACTGCAAATAATTTCAATTTCTCAGTAATCTGAGGGTATTACCCTTGATTATATATAAAAATAAAAATTCAATAGTTTATGTTTGGTACTACTATACGTATAGATTTATGGAAGTATCCGCTGTTTGCAGTGTACTTTGATGAACCAGGAATACTAGCAGTGCAGCTATTGGGACGGTTAATAAATTAATCCATTTCCTTTGCAAGGCTCTTAGCTTTCGACAATTTATTTATGTCTTCATCAGAGGGAAATCTAAAAAACATAACGTACACAATTTTCACAATAACCAATGTTAAACGAGTCAACTCACAGCCGGAAGCAAACACCAAGTCAACCAACGATGACATCGGACAGAGGTCTGAACTCGGTGGGCATTCTTCAAAACTTAAAAAGTTACTCTTATCATTAGGTAAAAGAACGACAACTCTTTGATATCCATTTCTTAACATGGTTGGTGCTTATGTTTGTTTTGTTAAGTAGTAACTGATTCCTGTAGACTTAGATGTGTCGCACTGTATGTAGCTAGAGAATGCTCACCGTGTTCAGACCTCTGTCCGATGCCATCGTTAGTTGTTTCGGTCATTGTGAAAATTGTGCACGTTATGTTCTTTTATTAGACTTCCCTCTGATAAAGGTACTTAAATAAAGTGTTGAAAGCTTAGGGCCTTGTAATGGTAAGTGTTTCATTTATTAACTGCCACACTGGCTGCACCCCCAGTATTCCTGCTTCTTCAAATTATATGTATAGAGATTTACATGAAATTGTTTGAGACCTGATGAGTAGTACACACACACATAATATTCGTTTGAACCAAAAGGAAAATTAAATTAATGAACATTTATTATCAATAACCAGTTTTGAATATTAATTTCCACAGAAATGCATACTTCCCATTGCACAATATGTGTAATAATAATAATATAATAATAACAATACATATAATAATGGATAATAACTGCAGAGATAAGATAAGATATGAGAGGGAAATAATACAGAAACTGCGAATTTTATTTTGAATGTTTGTTATAAACAGCGGTGGCGCCATCTATTCGAAAAGCGGTGAACTACAGGAATTCCCACTCTTGGTTCAAACAACACAATCCGCACAAAAATCATAGCTTTTTCTGCTTCCAATTGATTTCCAAACAAGGGTGGTTTTATGGAGATTTTATTGCATACATAGGTAGGTGATTTTTGTGTGCATGGCTAAAAATCAATGATTCATAAATCTAAAAATAAAATCGTAAGTTACTGCCTATTGTTCAATAATGACTGATTTTAAAAAAGTATTTCCTTTTCAATTATTGTTATGAGAAGTTTTCCCCAATAGCTACATTCAATTCAAACCGTTTGAGCATAAAAGATCTCAAATTTAAAAGCAACAATTGAAGAACAATTGGAACTACCGAAACGCCATTTGGGGTACGTTCTAAAGCATCGTTTCACCGGACCCTTAATAATAATATATATATATATATATATATATATATATAAAAAATAGTGAAATGTGTCGCCATCTATATGCTAGCGGTGAAAATGTTAATGAAGCAGATAAGATGATGATCTACTTAAAAATAGATTTAATCTTGTGTCGCCATCTATATGCTAGTGGTAAAATGACTATGAAGCATGTAATATGATGTTCTACTTAAAATTGTTGTAAATCTGGATGTGGAATTGTGTGAATGTCGTGGGACCTAAAATATTCCTAGTTAGTTTGAATAGCAATAATCATGGACAACACACGTAACTTTTTCGTTCTATCTATTTTATCAAAATAATTTTAATGACTTTTTTTTGGTAGTGCGAGTTTGTTTATCAATGATGTTACCTCATAATTTACGGGTAAGCGATAATTTGAATCTACAATATTTATCTTTAAAAAACACTTTTTTATTTTATATAGCACATGTATACGGAAGTCGAGTTATACTCGATATCGCCACCAACCCCTGGCCGCCAATGGGGAGAACAGCCCTGTCAGGCAACATCTATGTTGTGCAGGGTGGAATCCTGTACATTTATGTATATAATTATCATACATGTAAGTTAAAAATAAAAGATCTGTAAGGGATACATTTAATATAACTTTTTATTCTTATTTTCAGAAAAAAATAAAAGCTTTTTTAAAATAAACTTGCGTTTTATTATTATAATTATAATTGAAAGCTTTTTTTAAATATTCTTACTTGTGATTTATTATTATAATTATAATTTATTTAAATTAACTGGCAGAAAAAATGTCATTTATACCTTAATCTAGGTTGATTTTGCGACTTCTATTAAAACAATATTTTGAAAGATTTTAATGTTTTATTACATTCGTTGAATGAAATAATATTTCAATGTGAAATATATTTATAAAATTTAATGGTAGGAACGATAGAAATTGTTATCATGTAGACCTAAAGGAAGCGGATACCGACGCCACGGATTTGATGACCGCAAACTTCACGATTACAAATATCGAATTCCGTGCAAAACACGTGCTACCTGCAGAGAACGAGTTATACCAAATAATGAGAAACTGAATAATGGTGGTTCAGTGCTACTACCTTTTAGAAAATGGGATGTTCATGAGTTACCTGTTATGCGTAAAACTAATAAAGAAGTTTGGGCTGTTAAGACTAGTGTGAGCGTTGAAAGACCGCGATATGTGATTTTAGCCTTTCAAACAAACAGGAACGAAAATGTTAAAAGTGATATTGCTCTATTCGATAATATTAATGTATCAAATATTAGGGTATTTCTAAACTCTGATAATTATCCATACGAGTCATTACGATTAGATTTCGATAAAAAACGATACGCTGAAATCTTTCAAATGTATGCAAACTTTCAATCTAGTTTTTGGGGGTGCTACGACCGCAACCAATACTTGATTATAAAGAATTTGAAAAACGAGCGATTTTCGTTATCGACACATCGAGACATAATCCAGATGTTGCGTTATCATCGACTGTCGATCTAAGCGTTGAGATTGAAGGGATGCATGATTTCCCCGATAATACCAAAGCTTACTGCGTAATTATACATGATAGTATATATGAGAGCATACCTGTGAAGACATTCGTCAAATTACTACGTAGATTAATAAAAAAAATCTGATGTGGCCAGGCACATGACTTTATCATACAATATATAAAATTAATAGTTTAGCTGCATGAGAATCTATTCTATTGAGATAAATCGTAGGTATTGTGAAAGCATCAGCATTTGACACTACCTACACTACGTCATTAGAATAAAGTTATTTATGTCACAAATGCCGAAAGTACGGAATAGCGCGACGAGCGGTGATGCGGGGCGTCACCGAAGGCGGAGTGTCGCCGTCGCATGTGAGCGAGTCGCGCTATCTAGTTTTTGGCAGGAGCGACATCAACGTTTATTGCGTTGTTTTTAAGAAATACGTATTTAAAAAAAATAAATAAATGGTTTCTGTATAGTAAATGCTAGGTTGGTACCACTTTGACGAAACGTCAAGTTTAAAGGTGCGTTCCGTATGGTAGGTAATGGTAGCTAATGGCGGTGGTAGAATACGAAATTATAGTATTTCTTACATATCGTGATAATGACACATATTAGTTTGCATGTACATAAACACGAGTCACTAGCAATTTTCTATTGGAAATACTATAACGGCGTCTGCTACCACTGCCATTATCACTAATGAAAACGCACCTTAAAAAGGTAATTCAAATTCTGAGATTTATATTTGTCCATGACACATCCCTACCAACATACTAAAATAAAACTACACTCATCGCTATACTTTATTTATAATTTTCTCCATTTATCGTTTTTAGAATTAGATATAAAGACGGGTTGATATTTCTTATCAACAAACAATCAAATTGGTGATCTTATTTTATTTGAAATTATAATTTGCCGCACTTCAGCGGCAACGTTCCATAGTGGTTCTCTGATGAGATCAGCTGTTTTCGAATGTGACAACACAAAAAAATATTTGTCAAAATCCTGGCTACTATGTAATTTCATATCAATGCAGATGCGACCGATCTCGATCAAATAGAATTCGCTCTTGAAGCTAAACTATTAATTTTACCAAAAAATGTCATAGGCATAAATTATTCAAAATTTCCTCTACTTTAATTTATTAATTAACTATTTTGTCGAAATTACAGAAATGGCGGCTCATTTGCAAAATCCTTCAAAAAGGCTTAGAATAAACTACGAGTTCCTTTGGACCCCTTTCAACCAAAAGCTTTTCAGCTCTAAGTTTGGTAACAAAACTTCTAAATATGAACTCTCGTTCCGATACCTTTAGTAGTTTCTCCGGAATCGTCGTCACAAAAATCGTTTACACACAGACATACACACACACATACACACACACAGACATTTTTTTGTACCTTGGTCAAAAATGTTCAGGGGACCCAAAAAGACCTATTTCCGCTAAAATCTCAATTTTTTTTTCGGCATGATTACAATACTTTATCTTACTGCGTATGATAAAGTAAAAAATCTGATGTGGCCAGGCACATGACTTTATCATACAATATATAAAATTAATAGTTTAGCTGCATGAGAATCTATTTTATTGAGATAAATCCTAGGTATTGTCAAAGCATCAGCACTTGACACTACCTACACTACGTCATTAGAATAATAGTTATTTATGTCACAAGTGCCGAAAGTACGGAATAGCGCGGCGACCGGTGATGCGGTGCGTCACCGAAGGCGAAGCGTCGCCGTCGCATGTGAGCGGGTCGCGCTATGTAGTTTTCGGCAGGAGTGACATCAACGTTTTTTGTGTTGCTTTTTGAGAAATACGTACTTACAAAAAATTAAAAATGGTTATATTTCTGGATAGGAAATGTTAGGTTGAAAACGAAATAAATAATTTCGGTTACCGGTTTTAACCGGTTTAATGACACAACATTTTTGTAACCTACTCCTAGTAGACATATCGGGGATGCAACATTTATTGGAAGATGTCTTGCTTCTTAGAATAAATAGTTACAATTAATTTTTATATAAATATATTCATATATACTAAAATTAATAATTATCCTGTGATTTACTTTAGAATATATCTTTAGTTTAATTAACCAAAATTTTTATTTATTTTGGAATGCTGAATTATTTATATATATTTTTACTATAAAATAAATATGTTACAATTTTTTTCTCTTATTTTTAATAATAATAATAACTTTATTTAGAAATAACCAAAAATTAACCATGACACAAAATTTTTAAATAAGTAAAAGTTAATTGAAATAAAGCAAGATCAGAGAGAAAAGAAACAATAGTATATTATTTGACGCGCACATAATTAAGGATATAAATCCCAAGCATGAAGTTCATGCGAGCGATTTATATCCGGTATGTGCGAGTCAAATACGACATTTTATCTACGACTCATAAATTCCATTTTATGCAAAATATTTTAAATGTATTTGTCAATGATGGCGAGGCGAACTGTCAACTAACTGTCATCCACGTAGGTTTTGACAGACTTTGACACTAGCGTTGTATAATAATCACAGTTCGTTCAAATAATGACCTCATGATGGGGATTACATAGTCATAGATATGTATGCAATGAACTTATTATATCTTATTATATAAGTCGTAGATAAATATTATTATTTAAAATATGAAGCAAAAAAAAGAAAAAAATCTGTCACTGGCATACCACTAAACTGCATAGCAGTTTGTGCGTGGTTTTCAAGTAACTATATTTAATGGGAATAAATGAACGAAACTAAAACAGATTCGTGCCTCTCCAATACAGAAACGGTCCCAAACAATTCATTCTAAATTTTATTTTTAATATTTATAAAAATCAAAAATGCCATCACCACTTAAAATGCAGTTGATTCAAATTTTTAACATTTAGTTTTTAAAAGCAGAAATTTGTGGCATAAAATGTTGGCATACTTTTATTAGAAAAATAGTAACAAAACCGGTTTTAACCGTTATTTCATTTCGGTTCACGAAAACGAAAACGATATTTTTTGGGTGTGAACGAAAAGAACGAAAACGAAATTTTTCTTTTTCGTTCTGATCGGAAACGAACAAAATACTGTTCGTTTTTAGTCCCTGACTTAAATTCTAAAATATACAAAAATAAAGAACAAAAGAACAAAAAGCAAAAAATAATCAGTATGAATATAGCTCAGCTCTGTAAATGGGAAACACTTGCATATATGCATAGACGATACAAACAAGATCTGATTGATGCGATCGACCGGTAAAAAATGTCGACATCAGCGTTATTACATGACGTCGATAAACGCAACACCGGCGAATTCATTATAAAATAATTCTCTAAGTAATGGACGTGGTAACGAAAAAAATAGAAATAGGATATCTACTCTATTTTTTATGGTGTTGTTTATTTTCTGCAAAGCTAACGTCTTCAACGTAAACAGAGTAGACATTTTAACACATCCGAAACGTGTGTATGTATATGGACAGGGCCGGCCCTAGCGTTTTTGCCGCCGTAGGCAAATCTCAATAGTGCCGCCCCCTGATTGATTGATTAATTACTTTTATAACAAACCAACTGCAAATGATTGAAATAAATATTATCAAATAATAAATTCATGCATCATGTCATGAGTCCTTGCGTGTATTATTTTTTATTATATTTTGCAAGACGCGTTAGTAATGTAGCAAAAACAAACATCCTACACACTACGTACTAAGATATTATTTTCTTGTCGAAAGTAAAACGTATTAAGTATTCTATAGCCCGAAAACTATTTCTTGCAGGCATAAGAATGTATTTTCACCGGTGCATTCATGCGGCATTAATATGTTTACCTCAAATAGTCTGCCCAATATCGGCGTAGAATGTATTTTTACGGCCACAGAACTACAAGTTTTTGTCGAGCCAGCCGATGCGTTCGAGAGTTTGCAACGTGTTTGCAAGTCCAGATGTGCGACGTTACGAATCGGCATTAAATGTTCATATTTTCGGTACAAATATTTGACAGTGCATATTTCGCAGTGCAATTTGCTTAGATTAATATGATAATAATACTCGAAAACAAAAGACGATAGCTAATTTTGGTTTTCACCATTGAGTTTCTCTCAAAAAAAGACGACCTTACTCATTTTTCGATATCTCTTATAGTTACCGAGATCTCCTATAGTAACATCGAATTTGGCCCACCTATACTGTACATACTTAATGAATTACATACTTACAAAATAGCAGCTCAATTGATTAATTAATTTTATAACAAACCAACTGCAAATCATTGAAATAATACTGGGTGCAGGGCCGGCCGTAGCGTTTTTGCCGCCATAGGTAAATCTCAATAGTGCCGCCCCCTAACTCCAAAATGATTTATACAAAAAAAAAACAGATTTATACAAAAATCATGATCCAGAAAAATACAGTCAACACTGAGACAATATTTACGAAATTTATTTGTAATAAAAACACAACCTTTGGAGATTATACTAGTACAAACAATACTTTTAAAACAACAAAGAATAAAGAATACTAGTACAATATACAAAGTTTAACCCTAAATTAAAATTAGCTCTTTCGAGCCTTTTTTCTGCATAATCGCGAGTAATTTCTTTCAGATCTAATGTATTACTCAATTCATATTCAGTGGCCTTCATTGCTAATCCATTAAGATAATTTTAAGTAGACATGGTTCTTAAGTACTTTTTTATTAAAATTAGTTTAGCAAACTGTCTATCGCTCGCTCAGGTAGCAACAGTTATAGGCAGGGTTAGAAAAAAACTGCTAAGCAATGTTTAAATTTGGCCCAATGTTAAGGGAGGTAATGAATTTTTAAAAACGTCAACTAGACCTTCTGGAAACAAGGTCTATGGACGCAAAATCATTTAACATCATAATTAATTCGCCGGACTATGAAAATAGTACCAATAATACCATCAAAATGTTTACTGAATGAAGACATTGAAATGTATTATAAATTATCAGTGATTATCAGTGAAATTTGTCATGAACTACTTGCATCAAATATCTCCGAAAGTATTAAGCTTAGCAGAACAAAATGTACACCATATTAAAGATGAAAAGAATTACTTAAAAATATTGAAAGATGTAGATTTGGGAGACTGTTAAAAACGGGTTTTCAGAACAGAAATACACTGTGGGCAAAAAAAAAAACGGTACAAATTTTTAATCACCCGTATTTCCAATAATATTTAGTCAATTCAAATATTTCTTTTATAAACGAATTGCTTGTAGTGTGAAGATTGAAATCATACCATATTCGCAACAACAGAACGTTTCAATCCAAAGTTATGTTGCTTTATGTTTAGCTATGCAACATTTCTGATAACATCGGGTCAATTTAATCTGAAATGAAAGGTGTAATTAAATTTGTAGGTAATGACATTTGATCTCTTTTGGTCAAGAGGGACAGTAGAGCTTTTCTAGCATCGTATACAAGGTGATTTTTTTGTATGCAGGGTGAAATTTTGAAACATCGTTGTTTTCTGTTTTTACTCAAAAAAGTAGTGGAATTGCGAATACGGTATGTTTGCAATCCTAACAACATAAGCAATTAGTTTTTCAAATAAATGCTTGCTTGAATGTACATAAAATCTTTGGAAATATGAGTAATTGAACATTTGTATCGTTTTTTGGCCCAAAGTGTATTATATCTACACTGTTAAGTCATCTGTCATCAGCAAACTTTTGTCGTTTTGGTGATGGAATTTGTGGTTGAAAAACACATTGACATTATGACGATACTAATAGCTCAGATGGCATTTTGTGCAACAAACCCAAGTATACGTACTCTAATTCCGAGCGTTGTACCAATTCAATGGCCAAGATAACAGCAGGGCCGGCCCTAGCGTTTTTGCCGCCGCCGGCAAATCTCAATAGTGCCGCCCCCCTAACGCCAAAATGATTTACACTAAAAAAGCAGATTTATACAAAAATCATGATCCAGAAAAATACAGTCAACATACAATATTAACGAAATCTATCTGTATTAAAAACACAACCTTTGGAGATTATACTAGTACAGACAATACTTTTAAAACAACAAAGAATACTAGTACAATATACAAAGTTTAATCCTAAAATAACCTCTTTCGAACTTTTTTTTCTGCAAAATCGCGAATAACTTCTTTCAGATCTAATGTATTACTCAATTCATATTCAGTGGCCTTAATTGCTAACCCATTAAGACAATTTTAAGTAGACATGGTTCTTAAGTACTTTTTTTATTATTTTTATTTTAGCAAACTGTCTATCGCCCGCTCCGAAATATTAGGTCAACATCTACAGTGTTAAGTAATCTGTCATCAGCAAACTTTTGTCGTTTTTGACAGAATAGATATTGACATAATCTCTCCGTTCATTACATTTTCCCAAATTTAGATCTTTCAAAATTTTAAGTAATTATTTTTTTATCATGTATCCAAATCTTCATCAAAATTTTATCTTTAATATGATGTATAATTTGTTCTGCTAAGAGTATTATTTTCGGAGATTTGATGCAAGCATTTCATGGGGAATTTTTTAATCACTGATAGTTTTTAATTAATTTCAATAATAATATTATCAAAGACTCAGCACATTTTAATATTATTTTTATAGGCGGGCAAATTATGTGTCTACCCAAATAAAAATTAACTAGCTTACCATTTCGGCAGCAAATGCTAAACCGTTAAGATGGAGGAATCGCCAACTTTTAAAACGGTTTCTATATCGTTGGAATGTGCCAGTAAATCATTTTTACTTATAACATTTTCTTTAAGTTTGTGGATATCGCATAAAAACTCAAAAGGATCGTTAGGACTATTTTATATTTCTCTTTTGATTTTTGTATAGGATCACTACACTACAGTACACTTTCATATTATTTTTCCTAATTGATCCTAATTCTTTATAAAAACTAATGAGCTATTTTATTTAAATATGTCTTTTATTGGCTGCTATGCATGTTAGATTATAGGAATGAAGCCTGTCAATTCCTATTGTATTTGATTGTATTTTACTATTTCTTTATTTTTTAGATTCAGGCAATATTTAGAGCCTTTTTTTTATTGTAGTTCAGTTGGTTATGCCACCCCTAAACTTTGCCGCCGTAGGCAGTTGCCTACCTTGCGGGATATTTTACGTGAAAAGCCCCTTCCATCACCAAATAAATATTCGATAATGCTAATTTCCACATATAAATATCGGTTTTTTGAGTGTTTATGAAACAGTTCACAGTAAATCTGCAAAGTAAAACTAACTACCATCAACATGAGTACCGTCGATAAACTTAATCATATCGGTTCTTGCGAATTGGACCACAGCAAAAGTTTGAGTGAGCTAGAAGTAGATACGCCATATCCGATTGAGAGTGCTCGCAGAATCCATACAACACCATGGCCATGCGTCATCGCTCATTTGGAGATAGGGTTTCCAGTATTCCTACCATTAAGGATTGCTACAGTCATCACGGATGCTGAGATAGAGGAATTGGGGACCATGTCGCTTATTTATAAAGGGACGAAAAATGAAAAACTGTGTAACATAAATTTAATAAAATTTCTTTGATTATAACGCTGTCTGTATTTCTTCACGTTATCTTACCAAAAACCGCAATTCCACCTAGATTAAGGTATAAAAGACATTTTCTGCTGGAACGGTTAAGTTATCCAACATGGATTGTACAACCAGGTGTGCCCAAGAAGGTGAGTGTCCAACTTCTATCATTTTATTAATACATACTAGTAATAATTTTATTATTCAGCTATTATAGATTTCGTGAGAGGTCTCCTACCTTGGCCTACAAATGTAAGTGTCAATTAAAATTGTTTTTTACAAACTATCTTTCCATGACTTTTTACAGTGTTTAGAGGTAATATTTATGCCTCTTCTACGAAAACGTGATATACCAGGTGGCGGCGTCGGCGGGGCTGATAACTATTGTCTGCTACCCGATCCCAGAGTCGGAGGAATAGGTGGCGCCGCTACCAATAAGTACCTGTGGGGGGACCACCAGGATGACACACAGAATTATGTTGGTTAATTAATAAAAAAAATACCCCATATTGTGTTTTATTATTTAAATAATAGTACCCCAGTGGCTTTGTTAGGTAAGCAATCAACGTGTATTTGTAGTAACAGGTAAGTAACTCATAGTTCCCGCATAAAAGGTAAGTTATATTTCATAAATGTTCTCAGGCGGCAATTCCTGGCTGGGGTCTTTTTTATAATTTTGAATTAAAAAAATTTCAAACAATTTTCCATTAAATTTTATAAATATATTTCACGTTGAAATATTATTTCATTCAACGAAGTGAATAGGTAAATGTTATGTAACGGAACTGTAATAAAACATTAAAATCTTTCAGAATATTGTTTTAATAGAAGTCGCAAAATCAACCTAGATTAAGGTATAAATGACATTTTTTCTGCCGGTTAATTTAAATAAATTATAATTATAATAATAAATCACAAGTAAGTATATTTAAAAAAAGCTTTCAATTATAATTATAAAAATAAAACGCAAGTTTATTTTAAAAAAGCTTTTATTTTTTTCTGAAAATAAGAATAAAAAGTTATATTAAATGTATCCCTTACAGATTTTTTATTTTTAACTTACATGTATGATAACTATATACATAAATGTACAGGATTCCACCCTGCACAACATAGCAGATGTTGCCTGACAGGGCTGTTCTCCCCATTGGCGGCCAGGGGTTGGTGGCGATGTCGAGTATAAAGCGAAAATCGCACCGACTACGGCGCTGCATGCTGCACTGCCGCAGCAGCGATCTCCGTCACGGCAAATATTTTATTTTACATGGCGTTCAATGTGAACGCGTCCACCGGGTCCGTTGCAGCAACGCGTGTGCAGCGCAGCGCGGCAGGGAGACGGATGCATTAAAACAAACATCAGTTGGCTTGCGTTTGCCGGAATGCCTTCATCGTTGAATATGGAGGAGCAACTTATATTGCCGGTTGAAACACATTGACTAATATAGATAGGGCAGACCTTATCTGCCTACTAAAGTGGTAATTCACGCGAAAACGCTTGGAAGGAAGTTGCTAATGAAATGTAGTCAAAGGGTATAAGTTTATATGTTTTTATTGATGAATAAATACAGCTAATTAATTAGGTATAAATTGAAATCAATGTTTAATGACTCCGTATTGCCATGGAACCTCGCCTGCCGGTGAAGTGAACCAGTCAGCAGAGGTGTTCTGAATGTCGATAGAATGCCATAGGTCTTGTATGTCGTTTTCTTTGATTGGTGTTCATGGTATTTACATTATTTTGTGTTGCATCCGACGAAAGTTGTGTGTGATGGATCAAATGAGTCATAACGATATTTTTTTCCGTAAATAAATAATTTTGCAGCGTGCAAAATGTAACAGTTATTACCGTGGAAAACTCAATGTTAACTTCGATTCGTTTCAAGAGAATACGGCAGGTATGAGCAGTGCTGCCAAAGGCATTTTTTACCACTCTTCTTGCTCGTGAAAGGCGATAGTTAAAAAAAGCCTATCCCGATCAGAAAGCTTTTTCCTGGATATAGACGTAATATGTTGTCACTTAACGGAAATGCTACGTCGGCTACTAGCGCTATGGTGAAGGATCAGCTGATGGTAGAGGTTGCTTTTCTGGCAACTCTAAATTAGGGTTGTTTGCCAACCACAATCTTCCAAAAGAAGCATTAGCAAACACTTCACTATCGATATTACCACCATATGCACCAACATCAATCATGATGTATTTATAATTGGCGTCTACAACTGCCATTAGTACACGAGAGAAGCCGCCTTTATAATTAAAAAAACTTTGATTCTGAATATTTTGGAGCAAATAGCTGCACGTCCTTGCCATCTATTGCCCCGACGCAGTTAAAAAAAATCTGATGTGCCCAGGCACATTACTTTATCATACAATATATAACATTTAGTTTAGCTGCATGAGATTCTATTTGATCGAGATCGATCGTGTCTGCATTAAAATAACACAAGTTAGTACGGATTTGACAGATATTTTGACAATATTGACAGTAGGTATTGTCAAAAATCAGCGTTTGACAAATCCTGGCTTACTATGTGGTTTTAATGCAGACACGATCTCGATCAAATACAATTTGCTCATACAGCTAAACTATTATTTTACCAAAAAATTTCATAGACATAAATAACACAAAATTTCGTCTACTTTAATATATTATATAACTATATTGACGAAATTACAGAAATGGCAGCTCATTTGCAAAATCTTTGAAAAAAGCTTAGAGGAAACATGCAGTTCCTTTGGACCCTTTTGAACCAAAAGCTTTTCAACTATAAGTTTGGTCATAAAACTTCTAAATATGAACTTTCGTCCCGATACCTTTAGTAGTTTCTCCGGAATCGTCGCCACAAAAATCGGGTACACACATGCAGACATTTATTCGGCACGATTACAATACTTTATCATACTGCGTATGATACAGTAAAAATTCAGTTTTCGAAGAAAACCCAATTGAATCTCTTTCTATTTTTCAAAATCATGACTTTAAATGAAAACCAAGGCAAACGACTTTACCGCATGCAGTGCTGCCGCGTGCAGTGCTGTATCTGGTGGAATACCCATTGAACGGATGATAACGTAGCGTCATTTGACGACGCAGCAGCACGGCAGTGCAGCATGCAGCGCCGTAGTCGGTGCAATCTTCGCTTAACTCGACTTCCGTATACATGTGCTATATAAAATAAGAAAATGTTTTTTAAAGATAAATATTGTAGATTCAAATTATTGCTTACCCGTAAATTATGAGGTAATATCATTGATAAACAAATTTGCACTACAAAAAAAAAGTCATTAAAATTATTTTGATAAAATAGATAGAACGAAAAAACTTACGTGTGTTGTCCATGATTATTGCTATTCAAACTAACTAGGAATATTTTAGGTCCCACGACATTCACACAATTCCACATCCAGATTTACAACAATTTTAAGTAGAACATCATATTACATGCTTCATAGTCATTTTACCACTAGCATATAGATGGCGACACAATTCACTATTTTTTATATATATTTTACGTTTGAACTCGTAAAAATAAATTATTGATGAATAAAATTCTTCTATGTGCACAACTTCTTTATTAATAAGACGACGAGGACAATTTTACACGTATACAGTGTGACGGTATAACTCTAAGTAAGTTTATTTCCTATACTACAGTGAGCCTAGCGACGACCGCATTGTATAGTCAGCGAACTATCTCACGTACTCTAGCAAGCGGACCAACGAATAAGCAACGGAACTCGATATAATACTAGGCCACTAGGGTGATAAGAACAAACCATTACAATGTAAGCGAGCACGGAGAGTCTGGGATATAACACCTCCCCATTTAAGAAAAAAAAAACATAATTAATTATTTTAATTGATTTTTTTTGTAAGATTATTATCGTGATACGAAATAGTTATAATTTCTTAACATTTCGAGATGCTCGGTGAGATGGTGTTTGATAGACTACAACGTCAGAAATATTATCCATAGTGTCCAAATGAATGGATGCCCTTCTTCTTATTCTACTGTTAACGGTACAATAATTAAATATCTGAGGACAACAACTTTTTGAAGGTTGTCCATTATCATCAGACGGATGATTATATGACATTAGTTTTCTTTTATAGCAACACTTACAAAATATCCACAATAATATCAAGCAAATTATGAAAGTTACAAAATAGATTATCGTACCATAATGTCTTGTCGTAAAAGGCTCATTAATTTTTACATTTAATTTCTTATCATATTCCTTTAACAATTCATTAGCAGTATTTAATTCGTCTAAATTTACGTTACTAATCTTTACTGGTTTTAAAACACGTAAGTTATTTTTCTCTGGCAAATCCTCACAACAATTATATTCAATATTTGGGATGAAAAGTTCTGTCGTAACAGTATCATTTTCTTCGTTTGAAGCGTACATACGTATTGATCCAATAAAAGCAGAACACTGAAAGTCTAATGTTAAAATGGAATTCTCTTTTAAAATTTCAGTTGAAGGTTTGTTATTATTACAATTCATGGTTATAGGTATTGGTTTTGAAATAGTCAAGAACCATTTATTTTTTGAAAGTTTTTGGATATTGTAGTCGTCGATATCACTTATTATTCTATGGCAATTTTCATTAATCTTTGATTCCATCAATATACCAACTTCACATGGAGAATCAGTCGATACTATTTTTGGAAATTCGTTATAACACAAATGCAATTCGTTACTAACAACTTCTGAACATTCTTGGGTTTTTATTGTGATATACTGTCTACTTTCACGCGACACCGCCACATACCTATAAATAGGGATGAATGAATAAAACAATTTAGTTTTTAAATCTCTCGTAGGGGATGAAAAGACATGGTATAAATCGTAACTTGTAGCCTCGACAATAGGGATGTAAAGTACAAATATTACCTTATCTTCTGTCTGCAAAGCTGCAATTTTTATAGTTTCAATTAAATGCGACAAACGCTGATAACTCGGGGTAAATAATAAATGACCATGTGTTAGTTTTCGTGATATGTCACTCAGTTGGCTTAAGAGTAAATCTGGATTGATCATTGAAGGATGCAACATCTTTAATCGGGCAAAAGCAATGCTACTTATTAAATCATTAAGTTGATCAAGAATTATTATACTTGAAGATAAAATTTGCTCAATCAGATTTAAAATTTTTAATTGCAATATATAAAAATGGTTCATATCTTTATTTCTCTTTAACTCTTCCTCAATAATTTTTAAATTACCATTCAGTTCATTCTCGTCCACATGTAGTTTCCTCAAAGTATTGTTAAAGCTTTGGATTGTACTTGATACTACTTGTATTTGGTTTTTCATTAGCAATTGTAAATCTTTGTCATCGGTTTCCAACCTATCGATGCATTGGTTATAGAAATCACCATCGGATGCATCCAAGTTACCACTAATTGCTTTCCATAAAGAACCTATACCATTTATGATTCCTCTTTTAAACCTATTTGTTTCCGTAAATGTTATTTCATTAAATTTTTGTTTTATTTGATTATTAACACTATCAAGTAATATAAGTTGTGCAGAGAAAGGTATTTTGTAGATTAAGTGTTCACTAGGTCTATCTAACATTTCCTTGATATGATTCCTAGCAATCAAATTTTGGTTAAATGAATGTCTTATTGAGCTGATATTGTTATATACTAATAACTTATAATTACTGTTGGCTACTTTCACGATTCCTTCCCGTTGGTAGAAGATGCCGTTTGAATTAATGGGTTGGGCCGTAGAGCTTAGGGTTAGCCTGGTTCCGACCCTGGAACAGTTACAACAGGCTTCAATCTATCGAAATTTATCATTGATGTTCTAGTACTACTTATTTGAACTTCCGCAGTATTTGTATTGACCAGTGTTATAATTTTATAAGGCCCATTGTATTTATTTTTCATTTTATTCCCTATTTGTGATTCTTTAACATATACAAAATCTCCTACTTCATATTGAGTTTTGTTTAGTTTAACATGCTTATCAAAACGAATCTTTGATTTTTCTTTTGCTGTTAGGATATTCTGATTCACTTGTTGGTATATGTAACTTGAAATATTTTTTATTTCGTTTATATAAGTTGTATAAAGTTCATCTTCAGTAAGCAACTCCTCGTCTTCATTATCTATAATATGTCCGAATATAATTTGTTCAGGTGTAAATTTTGTTGATTTTGATTTACTTTTGTTATACGACTTGATTGCAAATGGTAATCCGCTTAAATTTGACTTGTGTGGGTATTCTAAATTATAAGCTCTCAACGAGTCCAATAACGTAGCATGAAGTCGTTCAATCGTCCCATTTGATTGAGGATGTGCGACAGCACTAAATGTCAATCTGAAATTATATAACTTAGCTAATAATAAAATTATAAACCCCTAACCACAACAAGTATTTTAGAAACCTAAATACGTATTTCAGCAACTATGTTGCCATCTTCAGTAGAACCTAAAAAAGAAAAAGAGAGATTAGCACTTCATAGTATCTTTACTGGATATTCTCCAAGCAAATCACTCGTGGAAGTCACTTCCACTAGTGATTTGCTTGGAGAATATCCAGTAAAGATACTATGAAGTGCTAATCTCTCTTTTTCTTTTTTAGGTTCTACTGAAGATGGCAACATAGTTGCTGAAATACGTATTTAGGTTTCTAAAATACTTGTTGTGGTTAGGGGTTTATAATTTTATTATTAAGTTCGCCACAGTCTCCAAAATATTGTTATTAACTTAGCTAAGTCTTTCATTTGATTGTTATTGAATTCTAGTCCGGATGAATTCTAGTCCGAATGAATTCGTTTCGGAATAGGATAGTGTTGGAAGTAATGTAACAATTTATCAATTACCGACGTTGATTGTTTATTTGGGATTTGATATGCTTGTGCATACTTGGAAAAATTATCTATTATGGTTAAAAGTATGTTATTCCGTGTTATATCTAGTAGATCAATATTGATATGTTCAAAAGGTTTGCGTGGAGTTTCTGTGATTACTAAAGGATAGTCGAGATTGACTCTATTAAATAGTTTTAGTTTTATTGCACATTTCACATGCTTTAATGAAATTCTCCACATCGCTTTTTAGGTTTGGCCAAATGTAGCGTTCGCGAATGCGTCTGAAAGTTTCATTTATTCCTTTATGAACCGAGGTTTTACTTAAACTCGATATAATACTAGGGTGATAAGAGCAAACCATTACAATGTAAGCGAGCACGGAGAGTCTGGGATATAACATATATTATTATTAAGAACGCTAAATAACAAAGTTGCGCTACCAAACCAAAGAAGGCAGCACTTTAGAAGCCAAAAGGGCTTATGTGGTGGGTCCAATACTCTCCTCAATTACAATTAGTATATATTTAAATCCTCTATTGAAGCGGGAATATTTGATGAGTTCGATTAGATCCGGAGCATCGACTTCGTCCGAATTACTACAAATCCGAACAGCGCCGAGCGCCATCCCATTCATGACAATTTACTATAGACGCGCGGCGGAGCATCGACTTCGTCCGAATTACTACAAATCCGAACAGCGCCGAGCGCCATCCCATTCATGACAATTTACTATAGACGAATATGTGTGTCCCTAGATTTTAAACTAGGAACGAGAGGGGGCGATGTAAACATAACCCTCAAAGATGATAGAGTGTGATATTATGTGTTGTGAATATGAACGTATTTTGGTAATGTACTGATGCATTTATAGCCATCGCATTTACAAAGAGGTAATATGTGGTGGGCAATTCCCCGTTATTACGCTCCGAAACTTATTTTGTGATTCAATAAGAATAGTATAGGTTTGGTTTGATCATGCGATATTATGTAAAAGTTAAACTTGTAAGTAAATAATAAAATAAACCTCATTTATTCGAAATAATAAAATAAAAGACATGTCAATAACTTACGTTATCTCATTATATTAGAGTACATTAGAGTATATTTCAGTAGGCTTTCTAATACCTAACTAACCGCTAAAAAATCTCTCACCCACTAGTCTCATCTTCCTTGCCTACCTAAAAAGTTATCCATAATCTAGGTTGATACTGGGACTAGGTATGTCTTTGAATATTTATACAAAGCATACGTTACGCAACGTATATAGTATCTTCGGATTGAAGTATGAAACTGGTCTAGTTACGTCAAAGTGTTTACCTTTTAAAATGTAATTAATTAAGCAAAAACTTACAGTCTAAAACATCATATCGAATTAATCATTTCGGTGTATTAGGGTCTTGTAAATAAACACAGAACTTGGCAGTTCGGATAAAAGCGTAGACTGACCAGCATGGAGACACAAACAGGGAACTCAATGCAAAATCCGACGAGAGAAGCCAACATGGACGCAACAACGGGCAATAATGGCCTGCTAAACTAACAGCTGACGAGAAGGTACACGGTCACGGGATCAGAATCAAAATAATAACACAAAAAGTATAAAAATTATCTTATATAATTAAAGGGGGGTTTGTTTTTGTGGGTGGCAACGTGCGTTCCATAATACAGAAGGGAGAAAATTGGCAAAAGTCTAAAGGTATGAAAAAAGTGGTCTATATTGAAAATCAATTTGATCATTTAACAGGTCACAATTAGGGTCATTTTTATGCTTCTGAATCTCAAAATGCTCCCACAAATCCATTTTAAAACCTTTGTTACACTTGTGCAGTAATTTAGTGTTGTTGTAATCAATTATATGACCTGTCAAATTTTTATGAAGAAATAAGTTAGAATTGTGGCGTGTCTTATGTTCCTGAATTCGTTTTGCCAACCTTCTCCCCGTTTGCCCGACGTAGGCCCCACTACAATCCTGACAACCGATAAAATACATTGAACGTGACTTGGCCATTTATAAACATCCCCAGTATGTAGCTTTATGTAATGACTTAATTCCGGTCATTAAAAAAGAAAAAGAGAATTCAAAAATTAACAAAAACTTTATTGATAATAACAGTTGTATTCATTCTCATTGGCATACTGTTAATTCCATAAAAAACAAAACAAGTGTGCCGGCGCGTGTTACGTTCAGGCTGACAAGAATGCTGGAATTGTTATTGTGAACATAACACTAACATAGCTAAAACTTTAGATTTTCTTGCTAACAATGGTTATGTTGAGATAAATAAGGACCCTCCCCCTAGCATTCTGCAAAATACTAAGATAATCATAAATAAATGCAAAGACACCCTTAAGGCTCTGAACTCCATGAATTACTTTAGTTGTTCGTATTTTGTACCCATGAACCCTTCTACACCTCATCTTGATGGACTGCCTAAATTACATAAACAAAACTTACGCATTCGGCCCATTACTGCGTTTTATAATTCCCAACCATCCGTCTCTCCAAGTTTATGTTAAGCATTCTTCATTCTTTAAAATTTATTCCCACTCACACCGTTAAAAACTCTTTCGAATTTATTAATACTATCAAAAATCTAAACCCTTCAGGCTGCATCTTAATTTCATTCGATGTTACCAATCTCTATTCTAGTGTCCCCTTAGATTTGGCACTTAAACTTACTAAAGATCTTTTCCAAACTCATTTTAATGATAATACAACTATTTCACACCTTAACCTAATTTTAGATCATATTCTTCAACAAAATTTCTGCTCTTTCAATGGCAAATTTTATAAAATAGATCAAGGTCTTCCCATGGGTCTTCCCTTGTCAGGATTTTTGGCTGACCACATTCCTAGACCACATTGAAAATACATTTGTTCTTAACCCAACCAACCCTTACGCTTCTCATGTCGTTAAGTGGGTCCGTTATGTTGATGATATTGTTACACTCTACTTGTGTAGGGGGGTTCACTAACTACTTTTGTTGGTATACTTTATTCTATTCGTGTGGATGGTAATACACTTGTACATTTATTATAAGATTCTCTATTTATGTGACCTGTGACCCCCGCGACGATTCCCCCCAGTAGTTCCGTCGACCAATCCCGTGCGCCACACGACTGTGTGTCGTTGGTTCCGAGAACGCGTGATTTTCCCTGAACTGCCCGTTTCGGTTTAGCTCTTTGTCACACTTCTCCCGCTTAGACAAACATCGACCTCGATGTTGAAATCTTTGACTGGGGTGGCCTCTGGAGACTGCTGTGGGTAGTCGCCGCTGGTCCTCACCATGAACATAAAAAAAAACAGAAAAAATTTAGCAGTAAAATAATTATAAATCCTTACTAATTCTATTACACATATAACGTAGGTGCACAATACAATTACTCTTAATGCTACGTTTAGACCGTACTTAGAAATACCTTAACAAAATTCTTAACTTTCTAACTTAACCATAAATGCGGGCCCTTATATTCCATTACTTATTTCCTATTTCCTCTACCACTGTAGGTATTTCTTATGATTATATCCTATTCCCCTACCAACCGTAGGTACTTCTTATTATTTCCTATTTCCTCTACTCACTGTAGGTATTTCTTATTACTTCCTATTTCCTCTACCCACTGTAGGTATTTCTTATTACTTCCTATTTTCTCTACCAACTGTAGGTATTTCTTATTATTTCCTACCAGTTCCTGCTCTAGGACCTGCTACCCGATTTTCCTTCGCAGGAGAATCGTTTCCCAATTCATCTTGGACCTGAATACTACATGCCGATAGATCTACACTTTGAGGTACAGAGATGGATTGCATAGTCATCTTATCGTGTATAACAAACTGAACTCTATCGTTCCTACTTCTCGATTTCCTACTAATGAAATTTCTGATGGCCCCTATCGTCAACCAACAGACAAATAATGAAATTACAATTAAGACACAAATGTTACTCATATCAGCTACAGTTTCTTGCCAGGCTTCGGCCCTATGAATAAAAGTTAAGCCCACCAAAGCTGGATTTCTAACGATCATAACAATAACCAACACAGTGGTTACAATGTTCATAATTTTCTGAGAACCAAAAGAATGAGTGTGTCGAAGCAATGTTTTTAAATTAAACTCTATCGGATCCGTTACGACTGGAATGGGATTAAAATTAAAGTGCGGTATTGACACGTTCCAAGATTCATTTATGCATTCCGATACGTTTTCAAAATTAAGTTGTGTATGGGTTGCCATGGCCGGTAATTGAAAAGTTTCTAGATTAGACCATGCATTGTGCTGGCAAAATGTGTTTCATACTGTAATTATTTAAAGAATCAGAATCGCAAGGATAGTTTCGTCCAATTACATATTTCGATAGAGTTTCGCAACAATTTACAAGAACAAGGCAAATCTAATTCTACCGCACCCGTTTTCAAGTGATTGCTAAAACGTAAAATTTTGGACTTATTTTTTCCACAGATCATCTCATATTGTTCGGCTGGATGTGTTATTATAAATTTTTCGTGAGATATTTGGGTTATTAGCGTCTCCGTGTTGTTATAACAAGTCATTATGCAGCTGTTGATGATGTCTGAAATTTGAACTCCCTCTGCTAATTTCGAATAGCAGACAGAGTTGTGTATGTCCAAGTCGTTAGTTCTTGGAAGCAAACAAAGATTGCTTATAGAAGGATTACATGACTTTAGCGCTCTACCCGTTAGAATTTTAACTTGACTCTGCGTTTTCGCTACGAACACAGTTTCTTTACAAATGCGACAAGTTTTCTCACTCCATGCAAAAGGAATACATGTTAGTTCATACAGCGACCATCTCTGTGCTATACTACGCACTGGAATTTGCAGAGTAACGACAATTTGATCCCGACTAAGAATGCACTTGGCTATACCCAATGTCAAGTACCTGGAAACTTCATGTGGCTTTATTATTAATTCGTAATTTTGCTGCGCTAATATAGATTCTAAGTTGTATAAGTCGTTTCTTAAAACATCTAATTGAATAACTTCTGTTGGGATCTTATGATCTCTACAGTGATTTACAATCTGGTTTCGAATTACTATATTTGAAAATTTATAGTTATTAATCCCTATTTTTATAAAATTCTGCAAAAGAAACATGATTCGCGTATTATCCTGATGAACATTAAACTCAATGGTATTTCTTAAATTATTCAAATCTTTTATAATGTTTGTTACTTTATTATTACTCTGTTCCAATACTTTACTCAATTCCTCATCATGTGTGATTATTGATTGCGTTAATCGAATTAAATTTAAATGATCCTGATCAAATTTCAACTCTAAATTCTTAACTACCTTTTCAATTGTCCTTTTCAATTGTCATTGAAATGAGCGGCTCCGCGGCGTGTGTTGTCATTACACCGCAACACCAGTTCAACGCATCGCCCAAGAAGTCCAACGCGCGGATTCTTCGATTCGGGGTTCCCGGAAATTCCCTATCTCTACCAAGACTATCTTCGAGTAACTGAAGATGCTGAGAGAATTGACTTCCTAATTGTTTAATCGCTCGCATCCATTCGCAATCAACTTGCTGAGACTTCGTGGGTGTGTTGCATTCAAAGGTGAACTCGTCAAACCGACCAAGTTCTTTAGCGGGGTAGAATGGTAGTTCCGTGGCATTAACGAGTGGCACCTATGACTCGTAGATAATAACATTTCTCGATTCTTTCCAATATATTCCCGATATGATGTTTACTGATAGTGCTGGTTTGCATGCCAACATAGCGAATAGGATGACAACTTTCATCTTTGTACTGACTTTACCAAGTGTCTATTTTAAACTAACATCAAAAAGGTTTTACCCTGGTTAACTACAATATTGTGTATCAATTTAGCAATAGCCATTTTTCCGCGCTAAGCAATCCACGGTTTATTCCCCCTGTCCTCATTTAAAATCACGGATTTCGCAAATTTCGCTAGAAGCAGTACTAGTAGGAATTACAAAACAATTATCTCTCTCTCTTTCTGTTATTTTGCTAGACGACAAAATAACGAGGTATTAGGTTATAAATTACGCTGATGGTATAATTTTAACCTCTGCACATGTACGGTATCGTACGTAACCTTATTTCTCCGCTGAATCTTAATTTCGTAATTTAAACTATTTAACTTATTACTAATTTCGAACGGGTCACGCCAACGATGTAAAAGTTTTTCGGATTTCCCGACTTTACGTATAGGCGTGTAGACCAATACTTGGTCTCCAATATTAAACCGTATTTCTCGGCGTCCTTTATCATAATTTCGTTTCTGTCTCGTTTGCTCGCGTTCGACCCGTTGCAACGCGGTATCCCTAACTCTTTCTATCCTACCTAAGTATTCTTTTACCTCTAGGTTCTCGGTATTATCCAACTGTAGACTCACGTCAAATGGCAATTTTGGTTCTCTACCGTAAGCTAACAAAAAGGGAGACTCCTTTGTGGTCTCCTGCTTTGAGGTGTTATACGCGAATGTCACGAGGGATACATACGTGTCCCAGTCCCGTTGGGGGGTCGAAACGTACATGGAAAGCATAGTGGCTATAGTCCCGTTAAAATGTTCAGTCAAGCCGTTTGTTTGCGGATGGTACGCGGTGGTAAAATTCGTATTGATACCGATTGCCTGAACAAGTTCTGTGACCAGGGTAGATGTAAAGCACCTACCTCGATCACTTATAATTTCCACAGGACAGCCGTGCTTACAAACAATATTCTCTAGAAACTCTGCCACCGATTTCGCAGTTCCGTCAGTTCCTTATCATGATCAACCGTAATGTTGGCCGAAAACCTATCATCTTTTCCTAACTTTACCTCCTTTAAACTAACTACCATGCCTAATTTTGTGTTGGCTAAGATTATTGCCGCCTTATCGCCAAAATTCGTGATAAACGCATACGCCCTTTTATTTTTTATGCCTATTCTAACTTTTAATGATGGATTCTGAAATAATCTGCTATTTTGAACGATACGCCCAGTATATTCACGTTCTGGGAATTTAATAGCTATACGTGCTTTCGACCTAGGAATAAGCGATGTTTCTCTCTCGGACACGATAATGCCGCTGTCCGGTTGAGCCTGCGGTTCGCTACCAACTTCGTCACAGGTATCAAATTTCAATGATTTCTTATCGCCGTCTATTTTAATTGACACGGTTTTTGTTATGAAACTAATATCAACGCCAAATTTTCTGTTAAAATCTTGAATTAATCAAACTAACACCTTACGCGGTGTCAACTACGAAATTGGTTACCTTACTCGAAATTTTACCGGTTAATTTAACTAAATCGTTTGTATTCACCACCAGGGCAAGCCTGGTTACTTTGTCTACTCCTATAATTTTGCGCCTAAACCTACATGAGCGTTTCCTATGTCCTACCCGACGGCAAAAATAACATTTATCACGCGACTCTATGACTCCTGGCGTTCTCTCTTGACAGGACAGTTTTTTGCGTAGTGCCCTGGCAAGCGACAATTGAAACAAATGACGCGCCCGTCGGAGGTGCGGGCCGCCGGCAAATGCTATGGGTTGATTTTCGGAGCATTAGAATGAAAAGTAACATTCCTACCTGGTAGCTGTCTCCGTAGGTCGGCAAGTTGCCTTCGTAGGTCCTCGATCTCGTGGTCCCTCTGTCCACTAGACTCCCTGGAGTAGTTGTTGCTCCGGCTGCTGGGCTCCCTGTTGTAGCTGTCCCTCTGGCTGCTGGGCTCTCTGGGGTAGTTGTCCCTCTGGCTGCTGGGCTCTCTGTTGTAGCTGTCCCTCTGGCTGCTGGGCTCTCTGGGGTAGTTGTCCCTCTGGCTGCTGGGCTCTCTGGGGTAGTTGTCCCTCTGGCTGCTGTGTAATGGACTCACTTGCTGCACCAGGAAGGTCATTGCTTCAACCTTTCTGATGTTTTCTCTGAGTCTTTCGACGTTGGTATTGTCCATGAGGCTCACACTTTCCAGAATATTGGTTTGGAGCCCTTTCAACACGTATTTCCCCTTGTCGTCCTCCGGCATCCCAGGGTTGACTTGATGGCATGTCTTTATTATGTCGTGGAAGTATTCCCACACATCTTCCCTCGCTGCCTGCTTCCGGGATGACAATCGGTATTGTAGTTCCTCGTCATGAAGTGCCCTCCTAAACGTTGTCTTCAATTCTTCCACAATTTGATCGAAAGTGAGCTCTTCGTCCTTCAACTGCAGAATTTTTGTTTCGTCACCCCATCGGTTTGCCCGAGCCACCCGTTTGTAGCTTTTCACAAACTGATCCACGTCTTCGTTGCTCCTACCTCCAAATAATTTTGGATGCACTGCTGGTGTTACTTCTCTTTGTTCCTCGGCCATGTTTCGTCTTTGTTGAGCTCTGGTTACTGCTGGCATTCACTATTCAGCTTACTTGTTTTGCGTACGTTCCTTCTTCTTTTTTTTTCTTTTTTTTTTTGATATTCGGCGTCTCCACCAGTTGTTACACTCTACTTGTGTAGGGGGGTTCACTCTTCGATGGCAGGTGTTAAATCAAATACTGCTTCAACTATACTTTTGTTGGTATACTTTAATCTATTCGTGTGGATGGTAATACACTTGTACATTAATTATAAGATTCTCTATTTATGTGACCCCCGCGACGATTCCCCCCAGTAGTTCCGTCGACCAATCCCGTGCGCCACACGACTGTGTGTCGTTGGTTCCGAGAACTGCCCGTTTCGGTTTAGCTCTTTGTCACAATATTTTTTGTATTTGGAATGGCGATAACAGCCGGGTTATCACCAATATGCTGCACTTTATTAACAATTTAATACCTTCACTCAATTTCACTCTAGAAGTTGAGAATCAAATGACCCTTAACTTTCTCGATTTGACCATTTCACGACATGATGGTCACTTGCTTTTTGATATTTACAGAAAACCTACTTCTATTCCTACCATAATCCCTTTTGACTCTTTCCACTCATTTTCACACCGCTTTACATCCCTACATTTTTATTTTAATAGAGTTCTTAAATACCCTCTTAGTCATGATAACAGGTTAAAAGAATTGAAGTTCATTAATGAGCTTGCTTTAATGAATAACTTTCCTCAACACTTAATCAACAGAACACTTAACCTTGTTTATAAGACAAATGATCCTTTATTTGAACAAGCAGGTCCGCGGGAGATTTGTATCTATAAACCATTGACATTTTTTGATAATAACTTTAAACTTTTAAAAATCTTAAAAACCTATAACATTACTCCAGCATTCAAGTCTAATACCCAGCTTATCAGTATTCTTTCCAAACAGCGCAATACCGGTGATTTGTTTCATCAGAGTGGTGTGTATTTTATCGGTTGTCAGGATTGTAGTGGGGCCTACGTCGGGCAAACGGGGAGAAGGTTGGTGAAACGAATTCAGGAACATAAGACACGCCCCAATTCTAACTTATTTCTTCATAAAAATTTGACAGGTCATATAATTGATTACAACAACACTAAATTACTGCACAAGTGTAACAAAGGTTTTAAAATGGATTTGTGAGAGCATTTTGAGATTCAGAAGCATAAAAATGACCCTAATTGTGACCTGTAAAATGATCGAATTTATTTTCAATATAGACCACTTTTTTCATACCTTTAGACTTTTGCCAATTTTCTCCCTTCTGTATTATTGAACGCACTTGCCACCCACAAAAACAAACCCCCATTTAATTATATAAGATAATTTTTATACCTTTTGACTTATTTTATTTGATTTTGGTTGTTTAGCGATTTTTGTGTTATTATTTTCCACCATTTTGTGGGTCTTATATTTTGATTCTGGTCCCGTGACCGTGTTCCTTCTCGTCAGCTGTTAGTTTAGCAGACTATTATTGCCCGTTGTTGCGTCCATGGGAGAAATAGGGAGGTAAAAGCGTTAGAGGTACACGTTTTGGCACCTCTCGCGCACCCACGGTATATGCAAAGGGTTTGTTTTGGTTTGTTTACGATTAGAGCAAAGATGGCGAGAATTATTATTGTTAACCTAGTAACGTCGAAGAAATTAATTTTATTCTTTGACATTCCTGTTGATCAGTGATTGGATATCGAATACGTGTTCATACATTATTTCCGAAAATTAAGAATACTGGAAGTTATTACCTTGTGGGCGAAATAAATTAACGTAAAAACAGGTGCGTATCCTACTGTGGCTAATTTTGTTTGTATATATAATAATATTGAGACCTTTTTTATTATTTACTACAGCAAAGATAGTATCTACTGAAGACGTTACAGCTGATGGTGATACTGGGACTTTGTACTACAAATTTTGGTGGGTTGCCAAAGAGTGTAACGTGGCTATGCATACAAAGATTCTTCTTATGCATATTATGTTCACATCCAATCACAGAAAATGTAGCATTTCGAGTAATAAATCACTCGTAAAAGTTGAACACATATATAATCCAGAAGATAGGAAAAAGGCCACTTACTAGAGCAACCGTAAGATTTATTTTATTACTGTAGATAACAAATTATGGTATATTTATGTTTCATTTCTTACAGTAGAATTAATTATGAAGACCAATTGTGTAGAGCAGGGTTGTCAATGACAAAAAGACAACAAACGATGTGGGCCCGTTATAACAGCTTCTGTTTACATATCTTACAATGTCAGGTTATACATCAAGAAAAACAACAAAGGTATGTAGAAAATAACTTTATTTTGATTACTTGTAGGTCAATTTTACGTTCCAAATAGTCCA
Source organism: Melinopterus prodromus (assembly GCA_964023965.1). Classification (NCBI taxonomy): domain Eukaryota; kingdom Metazoa; phylum Arthropoda; class Insecta; order Coleoptera; family Scarabaeidae; genus Melinopterus; species Melinopterus prodromus. Next base: position 44,727,820 of record OZ030394.1, read on the forward strand.
ACGCTCCAACTTACATTGAAATCATTTCACTATTATTGTGATTTTCTTTCACATATAATAATTCTCTTACGACTAGTATTTTCATCTAGCTATAAGTCTTCATGAGCTATCTGAAGGATCTGTCAGGTTTGTCTATCAAATGAGGGGATTAACTGCTAAGTGTGCGCAGCACTTGAATATTAGATATAGGTGACACGTTCTCCTCACCCGTGCTGAAATAGTTTCTCATTTTATGACGTATTCAGGACCATTATTTTATAGGTTGATGAAAATACAAGACCTTAGACTATTTCACAATTACTTAACGATTTGTAAAGCTGTATTTGTAAATTATCATTAACATTCACTCTAGAAAAGATTATTTCTAAGTTAACACTAATATTTGTCAGTTTAACGGTAAAAGAAACTAACTAACATCACGAATTATTACGTCACTTGAACGAATGATGTCAATTGATGTTACTTGAGTAATGCTACGCAAGCCCGAAGTTCCCGGTGAATCGTTCACGTGTTTACAGAATTGAGGTGCATACTTTAAAAATGAATGCTAATAAATATCGTAACAAATATATAAACATTTGGCTACAATTATTGACAAAAATTATAAAGGTTCAAAAAAACATTAACAAAATGTTAGTTACTTTTACCTCTAACCTGACGATTTAATGTCTTTGCAACGGTATGTGAACTTCACCTTCGGTTTGCTCACTTGACTTCTGAATATTGAGAGAAATGTATTTAGCACTCTTACGAAAGCAAATGATGAACAGAATTATAGCCGAAGCAATTAAAATTACACCAATAATTGAAATAAAATAATAATCATGTGTTATCGACTTTTGCTGCTTCGTACAGATAGTCTAACTAAAATTATTTCTTGGGTATTTTACATGCGTATAGATAGGTGATTTTACTATGCATTGTATGAAACAAGGATTTATAAATCCAAAAACAAAATTGTAAGTTATGGTCTATTGTTCAATTCTGACCAATGTTCGGTATGTATTCCCTTTTTAGTTATCGTTGTCCTATTCATATGCTGTAGGTACATTCAATTCATACGCGTTGAGTGCAAAAAATCTCGAATTTAAAAGAAAAATTAGTACAAAGTACATTTACCCAATTTGCTGAACTTTTTAGGGTGCGGAACGCACCCGTTTCGCCACCCTTAATGGCTCATATTCCATTAAGAGTATGGGCCATTTCATAATTGGATAAAGATTATTACTAATATAATGTTGTAATGTTTAGGTGCTTGTTTCCCGTTGTTGCTGACTAGAAATGCGAGGCGGGATCATCCAGAGTGACGCAAGGCCAGAGAAGACACCAGTTGAATTAAAAAAAAATAAAGTAAAATTGTTACTGAGAAGAAATTAATAAATGTAATTTGTATTGGGTGTATCGAGTTTTATTCATTCTAAAGCTAATAGTTGAATCACTAATAGTAGAGCGCTGAGACGGATCGACTACATCGGTTATTTCTTAAAATCTGAGGGAGATATAGTATGTTTTCAGCGCTCTACTAAGAGTGACTCGACCTTGGGTGCATCATGACACAACGTACCAAACATTAGGCGCTGCAAGATGTTTGTTGCCCTGTGTAGAGAGATGTATAAATTGGTCAAATTATTTGCACTTTATTTGCAATGAATCAAAAAGTTTATAAGAATAATAATAATAAGTTTTATTCAGCTCCAAAAGATTTACAAATCATAGACAGTCGTTTAAAATTTGACAAAAGAAATGTGGTATGAAAAATCAAACATAATAATAATTACATCTTTGTTGGAAAGGCACTAAAAACAATAAATTTATAATTCAAAATTAACTCCATTTACGAAAAAAATGGGATTTATATTGTGCGGAAGTCGATATTGTCGTTACGCATTCATTTATTCAATTCTATTTATTAATTTAGCATAAGCAAAGGCCAGCGCCGACGGCTGTATGCGACCATCGATGGCGCCGCAGCTGGGTGAATGCGACCATTTACATTCCATTTCCCATCATATGCGCAATGAAGTATATGCGCAATCACATACCTTCTAGTCCTTATACCATGGTTGCGTCCATGTTGGCTTCTCTCGTCGGATTTTGCATTGAGTTCCCTGTTTGTGTCTCCATGCTGTTCAGTCTACGCTTTTATCCGAACTGCCAAGTTTTGTGTTTGTTTACAAGACCCTAATACACCGAAATGATTAATTCGATATGATGTTTTAGACTGTACGTTTTTGCTTAATTAATTACATTTTAAAGTGTTTTTTACGTATATAATTTTGTAGATTTCTACACGCTGATGATGGGCTCATAACCCGAAACGCGTCCGAAGTATATTAAATTTCTTGTTTTGCAAAAAGAGGTTTTATTCCATTCTAATTTATAAAATTAATAATTTAGATGCATGAGAATCTATTTTATTGAGATAAATCGTAGGTATTGTCAAAGTATCAGCATTTGACACTACCTACACTACGTCATTAGAATAATAGTTATTTATGTCACAAGTGCCGAAAGTACGGAATAGCGCGACAAGCGGTGATGCGGCGCGTCACCGATGGCGCTCCGTCGCCGTCGCACGTGAGCGAGTCGCGCTATCTAGGTTTTGGCAGGAGTGACATCAACGTTTATTGTGTTGCTTTTTGAGAAATATGTATTTAAAAAAATAAATAAAAAATGGTTATATTTCTGTATAGGAAATGTTAGGTTGGTACAACTTTGACGAAACGTCAAGTTTAAAAAGCTAATTCGAATTCTGACAGATTTATATTTGTTCATGACACTGTAGATGTGACATCCGTACCCACATACTAAAATAAAACTACACTCATCGCTAAACTTTATTTACAATTTTCTCAATTTATCGTTTTTAAAATTAGATATAAATATAAAGACGGGTTGATATTTCTTATCAACAAACAATCAAATTGGTGATCTTATTTTATTGAAATTTGTATTTTGTAATTTGCCGCAGTAGAGCGGCAACGTTCCATAGCGGTTCTCCAACCTCTGATGAAATCAGTTGTTTTCGAGTGTGACAGCACAAAAAAATATTTGTCAAAATCCTGGCTACTATGTAGTTTCATATCAATGCAGATGCGACCGATCTCAATCAAATAGAATTTGCTCTTGCAGCTAAACTATTAATTTCACCAAAAAAGGCATAAATTATTCAAAATTTCCTCTGCTTTAATTTATTATTTAACTATTTTGACGAAATTACAGAACTGGCGGCTCATTTGCAAAATACTTGAAAAAGGTTTAGAATAAACTACCAGTTCCTTGGACTCTTTTGAACCAAAAGCTTTTCAGCTCTAAGTTAGGCCATGAAACTTCTAAATATGAACTTTCGTCCCGATACCTTTAGTAGTTTCTCCGGAATCGTCACCACAAAAATCGTTTACACACAGACACACAGACATACACACACACACACAGACATTTTTTTGTACCTTCGTCAAAAATGATCTGGGGACCCAAAGAGGCCTATTTCCGCTAAAATCTCATTTTTTTTTCGGCACTATTACAATACTTCATACTGCGTATGATAAAGTAATAATACAATAGTGTGAAAAGTTTGTTAGTTTTTCTTCACATTTGAAGTTATCTTGGGCAATAAGTTTACAAGTGATATTTATGCTATATATATATACCGGGTGATTCAAATGCGAGCCTCACCATGGGGATCTCGCTTATTAGTGGATATAATTATTATTATCAATTATCTGAAAAGAACTTTAAGCTATCATTTTTTATTTTGAAGATATCCACAAAAAAAAACTGAAATTTTAAGATATCCACAAAAAACTAAAATTGTAAGATATCGTTTTTAATTTTTTATTCAAAACCAAATGTAGCTAGACATTTGAAACAAAAACATTCTTTTTAACAAGGAATGCAGCGTCATTTTTTAATTTGAAATAACATCAAAGATGGCGGCGTAACCATGGCCAAATTTTGTTTTTCTTATGGGCGCCATATTGAATTTTGGCATTTTCCGATGCTCGTGTTCTTTTTCATTTCCGCAATGTACAACATGTTACGATTCTTTTTTTAAATAATGTTGTAATAATCAAAAAACCTTCAGGTACCCAACTGGAGCTTGGTTACAGACCGCCGGAGTCGTTGCCAAGCAATGCCAACAAAATGCACTTGGATCAAGCGGCGCCCTCAGCGTTAGGTTTGCCATTTAACCAAATAAACCTTAATTGTGGTTGATTGTGGATGTAAAATGCCGTTTACCAATAAGGAAAAGCGTGATCTAATAAGGGTTTATTATTGTTCTCTTAGAAATGTCGCATCGTACAATATTCCTAACATTGGAGGGAATTTTAGCTGACCATGGGTCAGCTAAACAATTTCAATCAGTTTCAACATTTCCATGAGGATTATAAGAATTGTAGGGTTTACTAAACGACCCATGGTCCGCTATTTCTAAAGAAATGGTAAACGTTAAATTACCATAATTTGCGATGCTTCAACTACTGGTTGTTAGATAAATGACGATCCTCGGATTTCTAAGCGCAAAGTAGCTCTTAATTTGGAATTGCCGTAAACACCATTACACCATTACGAACAAAGAAATTGAAAACATACAAACCCCACACAAGTCAAAGTTTGCAATTGTACGAATGTTTTTGTTTCAAATGTCTAGCTACATTTGGTTTTGAATAAAAAATTAAAAACGATATCTTAACATTTTAGTTTTTGTGGATATCTTGAAAATGATAGCTTCAATTTCTTTTCAGATAATTGATAAGCACAAAAACGCGAAACTTTGCAAAATTTAAACATAGGCTCTATATCTACTAATAAGCGAGATCCCCATGGTGAGGCTCGAAATTGAATCACCCGATATAGTAGTAATAATTACTACCGCAAAATTTCAAAAGAAAGTCTTTATTTTCATAATATTTAATCTCTTACATACAGAACTGTTCAAGTAGAATTTTTTGATGTACCTCTATTTCTAAGTTTGAATTTCTGGAATCGGGGTCTACTCGATCCGAACTTTAGAATAAAAATACTCTCGAATTGACTTTCACTTCCGGTCTACAGAAAGTTGGTATCAACTTCGTTATTTTAAATTGAATCATATAATTTTTATTTAATTTTTTTGCTTTGACTCATTTCGTCAAGTACTCTTTATCATTGCAGGCTGGGGTTTGCTATTCATATTTTCAATTGTTTTTTAGATATTAATAAGTTTGTGTTAAATAATTAAAATGCACCTAATATTGTATTAGCGGACTGCGATATTACGACAGGCATTGTGTTTTATTATCTATGACGATTTACAACATAATTTTTGACTAATTGGTTCTTCTAAATATCGTAATTCAGCAATAAAAAGAATGTGAATTAAAATAATCGTAAGTAACAATTAAAAACCTCATTAAACATTATGTACATTTTAAATTCTTCTCATAAATTTTTAAATGAAATTTTGAAAAAAAAAACGGTCCTATTTAATTCGATTGATGAAATTGTAGTAAGTGAGATTTCGCGCGGGATTTAAAGTTCAACGCTGGTGTATTTTGTTTTAATGTCCAATCGAGGTTGGTATTTGCCTAGCGTCTTGGATTTTTGGGCGCGAACTGTACAGGGATGAAAGAGGGCACACAACCATTCACTCTCTTTAATTTCGGGTTTTGAACGAGGCGGACGTGCGTCGAGCGTCCGCCCAAGCGGCTTCAAAATGAGGGCCATGTTGTAGAAATTGTGCTGTCTTGTGTTTTCCCGTGCCCAGTTATTTAACGCGTAAGTTATTAAGAGTTTACTGTATTTATATTGTGACCATCTCTGCCAAAAAGATTATTATCATTGTTTAGGGTTAACGTTCATATCTTTTGTAAGCGGTTCTGCATTGTTGGTTTATTTGTTAATAGACTTTAAGTGTTGTTTTGGATTTGCGTTTTATTATGATAGAATAATTTAAATCAGTCCATTTTGTGGAGAAGCATTTTTGGCTTCTATAAAAAGGGTTAAGTAATTTGTGGTTCATCTTTCTCTGACAAAGTCTCAGAGAAAGAACCTACAGTCTTTAAGCCTCCGGAAGAGAGATATTTAATTCACGCTACCATAAGAATTAAAGTAAGTAAAGGGTGAAGTCAGGTTAGATTTCGAGTAAAAGTTTGTATATTTAAAAACCCAGGCGGGAAGGCGCCTTCAGTATGGTCAGGTAGAGCCATAAATAAGAAGTGTTAAGGTCCCCCCTTACAATTTGGTGGCAGCGGTGGGATTTGATTTAATTAATTATCAAACGCGTAATTAAAGATTGAATAAGCGAAGGAAGAAAAATCTGAAATTTAAAAATTTTGCGAGGGGAAATTTTTTGTGAAAAATCATTGAATAAGGTTGAAGGCTCTGAGACATTCTTTTAAGATACCTGTTGTGTTTTGTTTTTTTTTTTTTTTCAGTCTTGCATATTTTATTTTCGATTTTTTTTTGTGTATACGCAAATAATTAGGTATTCGACGTGTCCGGAATTGTTCGTTGGAGAATTTATTTATTTGCAGGATTGTTTTATTGTGTGCTCTATTTTTTTTGTGTGTGACCTGTTGGGAATTTTGTTCGTATTCTTATTCGGGAATATAAAATTAGGAGAAAAAAATGGCACTGTCGCCAGGTGCTGCCGGTGCGACCGAACGCCCCGTAAATGTCGCGAGTCTTCCGTCCTTTGCAGGCACTCAAGGCGAAGATGTGGAAGAATTCTTTGTTAAATTAGAACAAAGGGGACGCCTTGAGGGATGGTCGGCAAAACAAGCGCTAGATGTAGCGAAATTGGTAACTGCAGGACAGGCATACCAATATATGCGTGTGGAGGCGGATCTGTTTGCAGCTATTACTACTTTTAAAGAGTTTAAGGCGGCAATAACAAAGAGGTTCGGAAAGAAGTTAATCCCTGGTCAAGGTGCGATCAATTTGGGGAAATGTATCCAGAAAAACGGTGAATCCGTGGATGATTTTGCTGCAAGAATACGGAGTGCAGGAGTCGACCTGTATGAGGAAAATATAGCGGGCGCCGCTGTAGAAGATATGGACGGCATCAAGAAGCGGCATGAGAAAGATCTCGTCAAACAATTAAAGGACGGGCTGGACGAAAGGATTGATGACCTGATTGGTCTCGAATTAAACAGGAACCCAATGTTCACGTTTGACCAGATTGTCACGTTGGCGCAACAGGCCGAATTTACGTACCGGAACAGGAGGCGTAAATTTGCAAACTTGCAGGTGTGCGAAGAAACAAGGCAACCACAGGTAACAGCGAGCAGAAGCAAAACACCGCCAAGAGAACAGCGGAGAGAAAGGCGATTAGAGAGACCCGAAAGAAGACAACAGGACGTTTTCCGAGGTTGTTATGGTTGCGGTAGAATTGGACACTTTATTAAAGATTGTCGAGCAATAAAGAATAACCAAACCGTTAACGACAATTATAGGTCTAATCGAGGAAACCGACAGGGCAATAAACAAAACGGTAGGAGGTCTTTAAACTGAAAAGGGACCGCTTCATGGATCCAGGAAGCGGCCCGAAGATAGACAGCGTCGGGTGTTTATCACAAATGGATCAAGTTACAGAAATGGGTTGCCATGTAAAAATTAAGTTAAATGGACATTATGTGTTATTATTAGTAGATACAGGAGCCAGTAGGAGTATAATTAAGGAATCAGTGGTCAACAAATTAAAATGTAAAGTGCGCCCAGTTGAAGATACGCTTTTAAAAGGTATTTCCGGAGCAGGTATAAAGCCTTTAGGGCAATGCATTGTTAATTTTAGTGTTGGGAGAAACCATTATCCGATCGAGTGCCTGATTTGCCCGGATTATGTTTCCATACCTGGAGAGGGACTAATTGGCAGGGACACATTAAGAAAAATGCACGCGACAATCGACATGTACGGGAACGAAATTGCTTTTGGATCATATCGATTAAAAATGTTAACAGTATCGGAGAACGATGTTTATCATTTGAATGAAAAGAAATCGATACAAGAAAAGAGCAAACCTATCATTGTAGACAGATCGCAGAAAACAATCATCAGAGAAGTCCAGGGAAATATTTTCGATGCGCCGGATAACTATTCGCTCGTCACATGTGCAGCGGAAGATTTACAGATGAGACGAGGTTCAGCAGCGAGTTTCAGGGAGAAATTTGGTAGAAAACCACTACTAATTAACCAAGGAAGAAAGACAGGAGATATTGCTGTAATTAAGGACGATTTTACGAAGAGGGGCATCAATCGGTTTGTATATTATTTAATAAACAAAAGAAGAAGTACCGAACAGGCCAAATTATCGGACGTGAAGAAGTGTTTCACCAATTTATTGAAATTATGCAAGAGGAATAACGTAAAGCACCTAGCGATGCCAAGATTTGGCGGAAATCTACAATTCGACGACATCAGGGACGAAATAAGTCGCATCTTCAAAGATAGTGGACTCAATATAGATATATATTGTCTCAGGAAAACTACTCCAAGAAGGATGGCGAAAGATGAAGAAACAACGCCGAAACCGGAAGAAAAAATTGTCTCGGATTCAAGCGTACGACTTGTCGAAACAATTACAGTACCACCAAGGTGCCGAATAATGTGTACAGGGAAGCAGGATATTGTATCACCAACACGGGAGATAATTATCGAACCTGTAGAAGTTTTATTCCACGGCGTTATAGCAGCCAGGTCTTTATCGAAGGCAACAAAGCAGGTACCAATATGTTTGATAAACGTATCAAACGAGCCGGTGAAATTGTTAAAAAACACCATGATAGCTCATTCTTCGCAGGTGGGAACCACTGTAAAAAAGGAACACGTATTTACAGTAAACGAGGAACAAAGGAAAGGCACGACCGCCGATTTTAAATTCCAATATTTGGAGAAAACCCAGGCCACTAAGTTAACAGGACTTATAAACAAATATAAGGATGTTTTTAGCGGACCAGAATTAAAATTGAGCTGTGCAGACGACGTACAACACAATATTATTACAGAAGATATACCGCCAATTACGAAACCACCATACCGAATTCCATTCTCTCAACGACAGGAGTTGAAGAAACAAATAAGTGAAATGTTGGAACAAGGTGTGATTCAAGAATCAAAATCTCCATGGAGCGCTCCGGTAGTAATGGTAACGAAGAAAGCTCCGGAAGGAGAAAATAAAATCCGTGTGTGTATCGACTATAGAGCGTTGAACGCAGTAACAAAGCGCGACTACTTTCCCTTGCCTAACTTGCAAGAGACATTGGACCAACTTGGAAAAGCTCTGTATTTTTCGACGCTAGACATGCGAGCAGGTTATTGGCAATTAAAAGTTAATAACAAGGACATAGAGAAGACAGCTTTTTCTACGCCCGACGGACATTACGAATGTTTACGAATGCCGTTTGGTCTTGTCAACGCTCCTAGTACGTTTCAGCGTTTGATGTATGTCGTTCTTTCAGGAATGACAGGTGAAGAGTGTTTAGTGTATTTAGACGATATAATTGTGTTTAGCAGAACCACTGATGAACATATGGTTCGATTAGAAAATGTTTTTAAGCGACTACGAAGTGCCAATTTAAAATTAAAATTTTCGAAGTGTATGTTTATGAAGAAAGAAGTTAAATATTTAGGACATATAGTTTCCAGCAACGGAGTGAGTCCAGATCCAGAGAAGATAGAGGTAGCTAAAAATTATCCAAGGTTAAAAACGGTAAAAGACGTTAGAGCGTTTCTGGGATTATGTGGTTTTTATAGGAAATTTATCCCGGAATATGCTCATCATGCGAAACCACTGACCGTGCTAACAAAAGCGGACCAGCCGTTCCAATGGGAAGAAGAGCAGGAACAAGCGTTCCAATATTTCAAGAATAGATTAATTAGTCCGCCGATTTTGCGCTTTCCGAATTTTCAGGAGCCGTTTATTTTGTCTACCGATGCATCAGGAAAGGCAATTGGAGCTGTTCTGAGCCAACGTATAAACGGGGTAGAAAAGCCAATTGCCTATGCAAGTAGACAATTAAACAAAGCAGAACAAAATTATAGTGTTAGCGAACTGGAATGCCTCGCTGTGGTTTGGGGAATTAAACACTACAGATGTTATCTATATGGCACAGAATTTACCGTAATATCTGACCACCGACCACTTAAATGGCTTATGTCATTAAAGGATCCTACCTCCAGATTGGCGAGATGGGCCTCACTACTTACCGAATACAATTTTTCCATCGACTACAAAGCGGGAAAAGCACACAGTAACGTAGATGCGCTGAGCCGAATCAGGGAGAACAAGTCGGATATCAGCTGTACAGAAGACCCAAGACAGAATAACAAGAAACAGGTGACTTTCAAGGCGCCACCTAAAAACAGAAGTAACGAAATAAAGAGCAAGTATGTGAACGTCGCCATAGTAGACGAAGATGTGTCCTATCTACCTGTGATTGGAAAGGCGGACATCAAACGCGAATTATCGTTAGATGACGAATTACAAAAGGTAATCCAGGACCTGGAAGCGGACGACAAAGACGACGATAAGTACTACATTGACATGGATGGGCTACTGGTTAGAAAAGGTGCAAATCTAAATACAGAGGATCGAGTTGTTATACCTGCAGCCATGAGAACCCAAGTCATACGGTTATATCATGATTTACCGTACGCAGGACATATGGGAACTAACAAAACCTACAATTTACTCAAGTCTAGGGTTTATTGGCGAAATATGGAGAATGACGTGAAGGAATACGTAAGAAAATGCATATCATGCAACGAACGCAAGACGTCACCGCATAACAAAAGGGCACCACTTCAAAGATTTATGAGGGTAACCCGCCCTTTTGAAGTGTTAGCGATGGACGTTGTCGGTCCACTCGTGACATCCAACGATGGGAACAAATATATTTTAACTTTTCAGGATTATTTTACAAAATACCCCGAAGCAATCGCGATTCCTGATCAAAAGACGGATACAATTGCTAGGGCATTTGTTGAGAATATTGTTTGCCGCCATGGAGTGCCGGAAAAGTTACTCACGGATCAAGGAGCAAACGTGACGTCTAAACTTATAAAAGAAATTTGTAAGATACTAGGCGTCCAGAAAATACAGACATCCGCTTACCACCCGCAGAGTAACGGAAGTTTAGAAAGAAGTCATCGTGTTTTGAAGGATATTCTATCACATTACATAGACAAATCGCAGAAATCGTGGGACAAATGGCTAAGTTTCGCTATGATGGCTTATAGGTCATCAACACACACGACGACCGGTAATACACCATATTTTCTCATGCATGGCAGAGAAATGGTCTTACCTAATGACGATGTGTTTTCCCCATCTCGAACCCGGTATGATTACGACGAAAATTACGCTTCAGAGATGACAGAACGACTGAAACAGGTATATGATATTGTGCAGCACAACATGGAAAAGGAAGCTGAAACGCGAGAGAAGAATTACAATAAAAAATCCGCGGAAGTTACGCTTAAGGTAGGGGATATAGTGTATTTGTTTAACCCGGCTAGTACTCCTGGGCTAAGCAGAAAATTAGCTAAGTTTTGGTCTGGGCCACATGAAATTATAATGAGGTTAGGCGAGGTGACTTTTAAAATAAAGTCACTCGATAACAACAAAGAACAAATTGTTCATGTAAATCGACTTAAAAAGTACGATTCAGGTAAAGAGGTGAATGAAAGCGACGATGAAGGTAGCGGTTCGGATCAGGAATATCCAGCCCCTAGAGGTTTGAGGTTCGCGGATGGACTTTTCCCATTACCAAGGATGGAAGAACCGGTAGAAGAGGAAACCGAGTATGAGCCGTGGATAGGTACACCGCGCTCTATGAGGGACAGTGACATACAATATCCAGGTCCACTCAACCAAATTGATGAGATTGACGACAATGATGAGTCCCGAACCGACGAACAAACCACAGAAGGTAATAATAATTCAGGTAGTAGGTTTTCCGGTAATGCGGAAGAAGATGAGGTCCAAATTCAAACCCCAAGGCGGCATCACACAAGAAGTCATGGCCGCGTATCAGACCATCCCTGGGTGTTAAAACGCCGCATATAAAGATAGGTATTGTGCATGTAGAGTAAATAGAATATAGAATATAGGACGTCCTTAGCGTAGATAGGAAGTAAAAAGGTATATACTTAGTTAGTAGTGTATTGCGTAAAATGGTAGAAAACATGTAGAACGAGGTCAACAATTGGGACAATAAGGTGTTACCTCATTTGAATGCGTAGGTCGCACAGACAGAGTACGACAAATTTTTGTGCGCGTTTCCTATGTTAGTCTGACGAGGTTGAGATTATACGAGCCCCGTATAATAAAACAACCGAGAGCCGAGATGGTCGAACCGGAAGAATCAAGCGAGATTCCACATTTCTGGGTGCACCACCATATAGACGCGGTGGCAAATGAATTAGCAACGTCCACCTACACGGACAGCAGCTGTAGCAGTAGCAGCAGCACCAACTGAAGCAGCAGCAGCAACAGAAACAGCAGAGGCAGCAGTATAATGGGACAACAGCAAGCCAGAAGGATGACCTGCAGGCGATCGAGGTCAATCCGAGCGGATCTGCATCGAGATGGAGCCGAAGTTGTACCCGGTGGCGGAGGATCACCAAGGCCAGAGCAACAGCTGGAACTAGTAGTCTAAGCGATGACGACTGGGCAAATAAAGAATTAAGTTAAGTATAAAGCAACTACAAGTTGATACTGCTCATAAGTAATTGTTATGTACTTTTTCACATGCGCGTCCGGATCGGGACCTACATCCACATGAAGCATACGAGATCGAGATGCCGGTACACCGCTACATCACAACCACCCCCGCCCCTGGATTATGGACACTTGATAAGTGCAGTGACTCAGTGACGCTTTAATTAGTGCGATGAATTCCAAGCGAAGTGTACGGGGCAGACTCATAAGATCTAATGTGTAAAGATGATCTCGACCGAAAAATTGTAACTTTAGTTAAGTTTCATATTATTAAGGATTAGTAGCGTGTTTTGTATTTTTGGTAAGAGAGAGAGGCCCTAATTTCAGGTTTGATTTTATTCGTGAGGTTTAGTTTGATTAGTGATGAATAATTCGTCAATAATGATTCATCTAAAGCGCCGAGGAATGTAATAAAATGGGAACTTTGGGTATCTTATTGAATAAGATAGAATAATAGAACTTTATGGAGGTTCCTGTCTTGGAGGCAGTTATAAACTGTTCGTACAGTTTATTGTTTTATGGTGGTGTTTGTCTGCATGCAGAAAGAGCGGAAATATTTGGTTTCAGTTCGTGTCTGAATCAACAGAGACAAACTTTAGGCTGTTTATGTGTATTCAAAAGGCGTATAGAAAAACTGCTAAAACTCACGTTCTGACCATTTGTCGTGATACATTTACGCAGTTCTAAGAACAGGATATTCCAGGCTATTGAAGACGCAAACCATGGAGAACCAACACGAGAGGGGCTGTTCTAAGGAAGGGACATTTTTTGCAAAGTTTCCTTGGTTGGTTAATTAGATTTTGGTTGCAATGATTGGATGGTTTGGGTGTAGATGATGCAGCCCATAAGGTCTTCCTGGGACGGAGACAGCGCCTCAAGGATTAGTCTCTAAGTAGATTTTAAAACGCTTACTTGTGCTTCCTTCTGTACGTGCGTATTTGCGATAGGAGTTCTTGACTTAGTTCAAAACTCCGCTACAATTAGCATACCAGAGGGGCCATATTCGAGACTACAACCGTTTACCAGATATAGCGGAATTCACAACCTCCTTACAGCTTCCTGATCGAGAGAGATTCAAGACGAGTTATTTGCAGTTTCCAGAGCTCCATAAAAGGTTAGAAAAGTTGTATTGTTTAAGAATATCTCAGCCAGCGTCGTAATACCACTAGGGTGATAGATAACAAGGGCTAATCTCTCTGACATCGTGTTTGTATTAAGTTTAAAGTTGGTTTATATAAAGGAGTTTTTCCTATTGTTTTTTGACTGTTAATATATATTGTTTTGAGAACAACCGTCTTTTAATTAGAAGTTACACAGGGTCAAATATCGAGGGGCACATGAGACAAGCATTGAATTTTAGTAAACAATTAACGCTACCGTTATTATTAATTGTTGCCAGTATTTTTCAACAAGATTCCAGGACAAGAACCCATAAATTTAATATCCCAGAGCAGGATTAATCTAAGTATTTGCCCTGCTACAAACCGGGACAAGTTCACTTTAAGAAGACAGTATTTTTAGTTAGACAAATAATCAAGATAGTTTACTTCTCTTAAAGAAAGACGTCCCCAACATTACATTTGGTGGCAGCGGTGGGATTATTTAAGACATTTCAAGTGATTATTCGAGTAGATTATGAAGAAAGCACTCCAGTTAGATTTGTTGTGAATTTTAGAAGCAAATTGTGTGACGCATTTTAAGAATGCATTGTTGTGGCTATATAGTTGAAGCGAAGTAAGGCAAACAAGAAACCCTTTAAGAGAAAAAGGTATAGGGTCTGGTTTAGGCACCCATGTTGGGAATAGCGCGTTGGCATTCCAAGAATTTGTTTGTTGCTTTTGAGGTGGACATTGTGTGTGATACATGTCGATATAGATGAATATAGTCGTGAATTTGTGTAGGAAATGTACTGCATGGTGGCAGCATAATAATTAAATATTTGCAGTATAATTTCTTTTGAGTGTTGAAATTGTTTTTGAAAGAAATGTCTTAATTCTCGAGACCGTTCGTTGGAGAAAGTTTGAACCAAATTGTGTTAGATAGGACTTGAGTTGGGATTTATGACGATAGGCAGAACGCAGGTAGTTTGAAAATAAAATCTGAGGAATTGTTTTTTTTTTATTGAGTGAAAAAATGGCAGAGTAGAGATGGCAACAGTAAACAATAAACATAAAAAAATCGTACCGTCACTGGTCGATTTAGCGGAAGTAAAGGATAGGATATAAACAAAGCGCAAGTTCTTTGTTTAGTAAATTTTGAGGAACTTAAATTGAATTAGAAGTTTGAAACACGTTGAGTTTTTTTTATGTAAGCATTTAAAAAAAAATGGCGGCTTTGAGGGGAGAAGCACAAGACAGACACGCGTTAATTAATTAATAATTAATTAAAGTTAAGGGGTATACTTTTGCAACTGTATTTTATAAGTTAAAATAAAGCAGTATTAAGGGAACTAATTAATAGGGAAGTTGCAAAGTAGTTTGATTCATTTTATTTTTTTTATTTCGCATAAATTGTGGGTTGTAAGGGAAAGACAACGGAAGCAGGTATGAAGCAGATCTTTCGAAGGGTCACATGTACCAGATGTCCAGGCCAGCTAGTCCGGAAATACAGCTCTCAGGCCAGGAACTCGAAGTTTTTATCCAGCAAGTCCCAAGGTCATGCAGCGTGGTCATTGTGAAAACAGCTGGTTCGTCCCGTTATCGTTCGAAGCAAGAAATCGTCTAGAGATGGATGTGGCCGCAAAAGTCGCCCGCGAGAGGCGCAAAAGGCCAAGGAAAAATTTCAAAGTTTCAGGCAAATATACTGAACTTTGGACGTCGAAATTAGTGCCGGTAGATTTACAAAGCGTTGTAATCTACAGCAAGCGAAGCCCCGTGTGCTTCAAAAAAATGGTGTGACCGCAGAAAAACGCCCAAAGGGAGGCGTTTGGTCAAAAAATTACAAAGTGGCAGATGACAAAATACCTGCACTTTGACGTCGAAGGTGTTAGGAAAAAATGACTACATGGACAACGCAAAGGGATGTACAGCCGGGCCTCAGTGTCGCTGGACAACATCCACACGTCGTGTAGGTCTTCTATGAGGTACACGATAGCTTCCGAAGAACGACGGACGCCGCTGGACCACCGATGACGCTAGTAGCAAAATGGACGGAGGAAAAAACCGAGGCGAGGAGCGAGGGAAGTCATTTCACGATAGCGGCTGTATTTGAAGATGGATAAGAGATAATGTAAGTTATGATGTAATCGGACTGCTATGATACTGCTTCAATGTTGTTTTTCCTTTTGTTTCATGTGACCGATGGCCCAGAGGAACGAGACATTCGCTTGGGACTTTGAGATTCGAAGCCGAATCAGCATCGTCGGACTTCAGGACCAAGGCCGAATTCTTTTGGGTTTTTATTGTGTCAGATCTGTATTTTTATTTCAGGAAATCAAAAATGTACAAGAAGAAAAATGTTTCGGTCAGATATTGTAATTAGCAATTAAGAGAATTGTTTTGTGAGGGGAGATGGTACAATTCGCAATTCATTTGTTTGGTTTTGTTTTGTTGTGAGATAAATAATTGGTCAAATAATTGTTTATCTTAACGTGGAAGGGATGTAGTAAGTGAGATTTCGCGCGGGATTTAAAGTTCAACGCTGGTGTATTTTGTTTTAATGTCCAATCGAGGTTGGTATTTGCCTAGCGTCTTGGATTTTTGGGCGCGAACTGTACAGGGATGAAAGAGGGCACACAACCATTCACTCTCTTTAATTTCGGGTTTTGAACGAGGCGGACGTGCGTCGAGCGTCCGCCCAAGCGGCCTCAAAATGAGGGCCATGTTGTAGAAATTGTGCTGTCTTGTGTTTTCCCGTGCCCAGTTATTTAACGCGTAAGTTATTAAGAGTTTACTGTATTTATATTGTGACCATCTCTGCCAAAAAGATTATTATCATTGTTTAGGGTTAACGTTCATATCTTTTGTAAGCGGTTCTGCATTGTTGGTTTATTTGTTAATAGACTTTAAGTGTTGGTTTGGATTTGCGTTTTATTATGATAGAATAATTTAAATCAGTCCATTTTGTGGAGAAGCATTTTTGGCTTCTATAAAAAGGGTTAAGTAATTTGTGGTTCATCTTTCTCTGACAAAGTCTCAGAGAAAGAACCTACAGTCTTTAAGCCTCCGGAAGAGAGATATTTAATTCACGCTACCATAAGAATTAAAGTAAGTAAAGGGTGAAGTCAGGTTAGATTTCGAGTAAAAGTTTGTATATTTAAAAACCGAGGCGGGAAGGCGCCTTCAGTATGGTCAGGTAGAGCCATAAATAAGAAGTGTTAAGGTCCCCCCTTACAAAATTTCCACCTGATCCATATTTAATGTGAAAGTTAAATAATAGTAGAAACGTAAAATATGGAATGTATAGTTTTATTTTAACTGATTCAAAGGTTTTTTTTAGGTTTTTTCAAACTGGTTTGATTTGATTTCGGAAATTTGCTTCTCTTCTTGCATGGGCTTAGCGCATTTTTATTTTACAAATTAATTGCTCCAGATTAGTCAAGATAAATACCGCACATCACCCTAAACGTTCATTAGGATGAATTCACAAAATTCAATCCTCACCGATTTACATGACTAAAAATATAATCTCTCCACGCCAATATGAAATAGAAATATTAAATACATATAATATACAAATATGTATAGTCAATAATATATGTACTCAATTTGACAATAATAAATAAAATATAATTCAAAATTAACTCAATTTACAAAGAACAACTTTTAAATAGGATTTATATTGTACGGAAATCGATATCTTTATTGATATACCGGCCAGCGGCTTGCGGAGCGTAAGGCAAAGACCAGCGCCGACGGCTATATGCGACTATCGATGGCGCCGCAGCTGGATGAATGCGACCACGTTCCCAGCTCATAACCACTCTTTTGTGACATAACCTAAAAATTTAGAGACCTAACCTCAAATTAAGAAGCATAAAGATGTTGGTAAACGATTTTTTTGTACTTTTCAATTATCTTAACTAGATACAATAGTTTTTTAAATAAAAAAGCTAGATTGTACGTAGCTGGGTGTATTTACAACACAATAATAACTATCACATTTGCGACACGAGAGCTTAGCTGTTGCGCTTATGTTTTCAATACGCCAAAGAAAGCCATCTTATTTTTTAAATCCTATTTCAAAATATTTCTTACTTAAGATGAGTAAATGTACTATAGCGGTTTGTCAGATGACTTCCAACGATGATAAGAAGCGGAACTTGGAAGTAGTTAAACGTCTTGTAGCAGAGGCTGCTCAGAAAAATGCAAAGGTTTGTACGATTAAATCAACTCAATTCACAATTAAATTGTTGCAAAACATAATTTTTAGATGGTTTTCTTACCGGAAGCCTGCGATTATTTATGTACTAATATGGAGGATGTAAAAGCAATGGCAGAAACTTTAAATGGACCACTTATGAATGAGTATTCAGCTTTGGCAAAGAAGTTTAATATTTGGCTTTCGATTGGGGGTTTCCATGAAATCGTAAAAGAAAGCAACAACGTAGGTTATCATTTTAAATTTTTGGTTTGGATATAATTTTTATATTGCAGGTAAAGCTAAATAATTGTCATGTAATATTGAATGGAGATGGAGGTATTGCATCCGTTTATAAGAAGTTACACCTATTTGATGTTTCTATCCCTGATAGAAATATTAACTTGAAAGAATCAGACAGCGTGAAAGCTGGTATAGAAATTGTGTCACCTGTAGAGACTCCAGCTGGGCCATTGGGGTTACAAATTGTAAGTATGTAATGTCCTATACGTCTAAACAGAAAGTACAAGCTTATTCAGAAGGCTGTGGGGTATCTATCATAATTCATTGTTATTTTATTAGCAAATATAGTGACCCTACATAATACAAAATTGGTTTGATTTGACATAGAATTTGTTTATCGAACTTAGATCACCAAAACATATATGCATACAGAGTGTATACGAAAAGAGTGCATAATTTCTTGGGATTATACATTTTGATAATTGACGTAAAAATCGACTTGTGGAAAATACAGAATTTCACGCTTAACGTTTTTACTCTACAATCAGCTGAGGAAGTCCCGTAAAGTCCCGATTTCTGTCAAATGTGGGCAGTAGGGCTTCCAATCCCAGACAATATACTGATCCACGGATTTCGGGATTAAAGATTTTGTAATCCCGGGATTCATAAATAAAGCGAAAATTTCCAGATCAAAACGCCTGGGATGCCAAAAGTTACCAAAATCAAGCCATAAGAAACGCCATAAGAAACTATACTTGATTGACAATATGTTTTTCCCCCGAAAGTTCATAAATGTTTCTCAAATTTTACCTAACAACTAGAAAACCAAAATAGTCAGTTTAAAGGGTAAAAGTGTCAAAGTGTGTATATTAACATCAATAATAAACAAAAGTTGAACTCTATTAGATAATAACTTGCTCTGGTATCAAATTTGCTCAAACATTTTACATATTATTTTGATCGAGTCAAACTTTTAATTTTTTATATTAACGCCAATAAAACATTTTAACGAATTTTAGTCTTCTTCTTAAAGATACAATTGTAAAACTTTCATACATCAGAATTCATCATACATCAGAATTCATACATCTTGGATGGTTATTATGCAAGTAGACTAACTGTTTGCATTTTAAATCAAACAATTATTGTTTACAAAAAAGGATAGGTATAATGACTAAAGACCCAGTTGTGAACGGGTTATCAAGTAAGACGTTATTTATTGTTCAAAATTGATGAAATATTCGTCCAACTTCTTAAATGAATAAGGAGGTGGGATATTTAAATATTCAATTTCTTGTCATGAAAAAAATAATATTACTTGTACGGCTATCAGTTTTCTCAAATATAGTTCAAGTAGCCTAACCTAATAAAAATAGATTTTTTATTACCTATTTTATTACTTGTCTATGTACTAATTTTATATTCTGTAGGACATCATTGAATACAGATAAAGATATCTGCCACTAATTTTTTGTTATTATGTTTTTCTTTTTTACCGTGCAGAAAAAAGCATTTTTTACTTTATCATACGCAGTATGTAAAGTATTGTAATCATGCCGAAAAAAATTTTTGAGATTTTAGCGGAAATATGTCCTTTTGGGTCCCCTGAACATATTTGACCAAGGTACAAAAAAATGTCTGTGTGTGTGTGTGTGTGTATGTGTGTGTGTGTGTGTGTACTCAATTTTTGTGAATCCGATTCCGGAGAAACTACTAAAGGTATCGGCACGGAACTTCATATTTAGAAGTTTCATGACCAAACTTAGAGTTGAAAAGCTTTTGGTTCAAAAGGGTCCAAAGGAACTGGGTGGTTACTCTAAGCCTTTTTCAAGGATTTTAGAAATGAGCCACCATTTCTGTAATTTCGACAAAATAGTTAAATAATAAATTAAAGCAGAGGAAATTTTGAATAATTTATGCCTATGACATTTTTTGGTAAAATTAATAGTTTAGCTGCAAGAGCAAACTCTATTATATTGAGATCGGTCGCATGTGCATTGATATGAACCTACATACTAGCCTGGATTTGTCAAATATTTTTTTGTGCTGTTACCACAGAAATGGCTGTCACACTCGAAAACAGCTAATTTCATCAGAGATTGGAGAACCGCTATGGAACGTTGCCGCTCTAGTGCGGCAAAGTATAAAATTCAAATAAAATAAGGTCACCAATTTGATTGTTGGTTGATAAGAAATATCAGCCCGTTGTTGTATCTAATTGTAAAAACGATAAAATGAGAAAATTGTAAATAAAGTATAGCATATTGGTACGGATGTGACATCTACAGTGTCATGAACGAATATAAATCTGCCAGAATTTGAATTAGCTTTTTAAACTTGACGTTTCGTAGAAGTGGTATCAACCTAATATTTCCTATACAGAAATATAACCATTCTTGAGTTTTTTTAATACGTATTTCTCAAAAAGCAACGCAAAAAACGTTGATGTCACTCCCGCCGAAAACTACATAGCACGACTCGCTCACATGCGACGGCGACGCTGCGCCATCGGTGACTCGCCGCATCACCGCTCGTCGCGCTATTCCGTACTTTCAGCACTTGTGAGATAAATAACTATTATTGTGATGACAATAAAAAAAATGTGTCAAATGCTGATGCTTTGACAATACCTACTATTGATACTATTGACTATCAAAATATCTGTCAAAATATCTGGCTAACTAGTTTAATTTTAATGCAGACACGATTTATCTCAATCAAATATATTCTCATGCAGCTAAACCATTACTTTTATATTTTGTATGATAAACTCATGTGCCTGGCCACATCAGATTTTTTTTTGCAGAAATAGGTCTTTTCGGGTCCCCTGATCATTTTTGACCAAGGTACAAAAAAATATCTGTGTGTGTGTGTGTGTGTGTGTGTGTGTGTATGTGGATGTCTGTGGGTATGTGTGTTCTCGATTTTTGTGACGCCGATTCCGGAAAAACTGCTAAAGGTATCGGGACGAAAGTTCATATTTAGAAGTTTTATGAGCAAACTTAGAGCTGAGAAGCTTTTGGTTCAAATGGGTCTAAAGGAACTGGATGTTTCCTCTAATCATTTTTCAAGGATTTTGCATATGAGCTGCCATTGCAGTAATTTCATCAAAATAGTTAAATAATAAATTAAAGTAGAGGAAATGTTGTATAATTTATGTCTATGAAATTTTTTGGTAAAATTAATAGTTTACCTGTATGAGCAAATGCTTTTTGATTGAGATCGTGTCTGCATTAAAACTTATAGTGGGCTGTTTTTTTGACAATACCTACTGTTAATATTATCCGTATACGTATTAGGGATTATATGGAGCTTGTCCTATAGCGCCAATGTGTAGTCTGGGTTCCAACAATGTGAGACGGAGATATATATTTTGTCTATCAATGTGGTGCCCGGGATCAAACTGGGCATGCGTGGCCAGTAGTTATTAGGACCGTCGACAGATGGCGCTATTGTAGCTTAAAGTGCGCGGTCGGTATTACCGCGGCCGTTAGCCGGTAATATTTGGCATCACTAATGCCAAACCATTGACAGCCAATAGATAACCTTATACATGTGGCAGCTCACTAATGCCAAACCACTGGCAGCCCATAGATAACCGTATACATGTGGCAGCTGGTGGCAGCACTGTGGCAGCCTATGGATCCAATCCAGCCAATCGAATCCACGAACTTGACTCATGCGTAGTGTGTCCAGTGGCACTACGTCGGATGAGATAGTGATATATGTCGCAACGCTAGTGTTGGAACAGCCCTCTGTTACCAACATTCTTTATATCATTTTGTATTTATATGCTGTTATCAAAATATCTGTCAAATCCTGGCTAACTTGTTTTATTTTAATGCAGACACGGTCGATCTCGATAAAATAGAATCTCATGCAGCTAAACTATTAATTTTATATATTGTATGATAAAGTCATGTGCCATGTACATTAGACATTTTTTTGAGATATGGCCAGAACAGAGCGAAGAAAAAAAAAACTGATGTTTCCCATGCTCTGACAATACATCAATAGTATCAAAATATCTGTCAAATCCTGGCCAACTAGTTTTAATTCAGCCTTGATCGATCTCGATCCAATTAAATTAAAATTTTACCGAAAACATAGACATACCTTATACATAATATCCTCTACTTTAATTTGTTATTTAACTATTTTGACGAAATTACAGAAATGAAATGATCATTCAATTATTTTGGAAACATACTTACAGTAAACCTTCAACTCCTTTGGATGCTTTTGAACAAAACTTCTTTCAGGTCTATGATTAATCGTGAAAATTCTAAATATGAAGTTTTGTCTCGATACGTTAAGTAGTTTGTACGTAATCGTAGCCACAAAAACGAATACACACACAGACGTTTCTTTACCTTGGTCTGAAATGTTCAGGGGACCCAAAAGCACATATTTCCGCTAAAATCTCAATTTTTTTTTCAACAATATTTCTTTGTGCTTACTATGTATGATAAAGTAAAAATAATACAATAGTGTGAACATTTTATTAGTTTTTCTTCACATTTGAAGTTATCTTGGGCAATAAGTTGACAAATGATATTTATGCTATATAAATATTTATAAAATTATTTGATATGAATTTTGTGTATAAACATGAAATATTATTCTAATACCAATAACATAAACGAACATAGTTTCAGAATGAAAACATTATACATATCAGTTATTACCTGGTACGTCAAAAAATCATTTTTGCTCGTTGTTAATTGACAATAAACCAATAACAATTTACTTTCAGTGTTATGATCTGCGATTTCCCGAGCTCAGCACTTTGCTACGTAAGAAAGGTGCTGCGATTTTAACGTTTCCATCGGCATTTACCAACTTGACAGGTATTGCGCATTGGGAGATTTTACTTCGAGCGAGAGCAATAGAAAATCAGTGCTACGTAATCGCCGCCGCACAATACGGGGTTCACAATCCAAAGAGGATATCCTATGGACAAAGCATGGTAAGCAGGGGTATGGTCCATACCATATAGATGTCCCCAGGATGTAGCACACTTTCAAATTAGTCCCACAATTTCTTTCCTGCAGAATTTCAAATTATTTGGTACCCATAAACTTGTTACCGCTGGTGGGCAAAGATATTTTCTCAGCACCAGAGATGTCTTCAGAGTAGTGATACAGAACGGTAATTTTTGGTAATATTATCGTAAGCTACCAATGGTACGTTACCCTTGAGAAGTTACCGTGGCAGTAATATTACCGATAGGTTTGGTAATATTACGATAAGTTACCTTTGTTTAATTACGGCGGTGGTAATATACCGGTATACTGGTAATATTAACGGTAATATTCTCATTTTTAAATTACCAGTAATTTTGCATCACTACTACAGAGTCTATACCGGGTGATTCAATTTTGAGGCTCACCATGGGGATCTCGCTTTTTACTGGAGATAGAGCCTATGTTTAATTTTGGCAATGTTTCGTATTTTTGTGTTGATCAATGATCTGAAAACAAATTTAAGCTATCATTTTTCATTTTAAAGATATCTGCAAAAAACTGAAATGTTAAGATATCGATTGTAATTTTTTATTCAAAACCAAGTAGCTAGAGTAGCTAGACATTTGAAACAAAAACATTCTAGAGTTACTTTTTAACAAGGAATGCAGTGTTTTTTTTTAATTTGAAATAACATCAACGACAGCGGCGTAACCATGGCCAACTTTTGTTTTTCTTATGGACGCCGTGTTGACTTTTGGCATTTTCCGATAGTCGTGTTTTTTTTCTCATTTCCGCAATGTATAACATGTTGGCATTTGTTTTTAAAACAATGGTGTAAGTTTCTATGGTGCAGTTTTTTAAATACACATATGACATTTTCAAATGCTGGTTTATTTAAACTATTGGAAATATATTTTTCCTTTGCACTGTATTTTCTGGTTGTATATTCACAATAGATTTTGCATCTACTAAGGAATAGGTTAATTTTGTTTTAGATCAATTGATCAATATAAAAATACCCTCAAATTTAAACAGATTTGTGAAATAAGCGTGACCCTGTGGACAGCCTGGAGAGAAAAACTTTGCGGAAAAAAGTGTAAACCCAGGAGTATAGATTTTTATAGAATTAATTTTTTAAAGAATTGTTTAGGTTGTGGATCCATGGGGTAATATTTTGGGTCAGTGCGCAAAGTACTCGCAGGATGTTCCGATCATGGACAGCGTAATTACTGTCGACATTGATACTGCCGCACTCACAAAGATACGAACGGACATGCCCGTGTTTGAGCATCGCAGGAATGATCTTTACCGATTGATCGAGTTGGAAAGTGAGAAAATATCTCCTGATGTACAAGACCATTACCTGTTTGCCGATAAAATTATCAAAGCGCAAACTGTGTTTTTCTGTACCAATAACAGTTATGCTTTTACAAATATAAGATGTGTAGTACCTGGACGTATCCTTTTAATGATATCATTTTGGACGGCTTCAATGGCTTAATAATATATTATTTCATCAAAAATGACCATTTCATATTAAATCTTTAAATGTGTTTATATATGGTGGCGAGGCGAACAGCCAAATAACTGTCAACCACGTAGCTGTTGGCAGACTTGACAGTACTTTTGTATAACGATTACTGGTAGTTTGAATAATGTAGTCATTATTCGAACGCACAGTCATTATAATGCAATGCTATTGTCATCATAATATCATAATCATCGGTGTGTATCATGGTAGGAATTTATTATACTGGGTGATTCAATTTTGAGCCTCACCATGGGAATCTCGCTTATTTATAGCCAGACTGTGGCCGAGTGGTAGCGCGCTTGGCTATCAGTCTGGAGGTCGTGGGTTCGAACCCCACGCCCTGCTTTCAGAGTAAAGTTTTTTCTGTGGTTTTCCTTTACTCCACGGCGAATGCTGAAAGCCAAACAACTTAAGACGTGCCACAGACGCGGGCCATAATAATGATAATTCGGGCCTGCCGATGCCCCCGTAGTGGCGAAAGCTGTTGGGGGATGTTAAGGCGTGGATTATTATTATTATTATTATTAGTGGATATAGAGCCTATGTTTAAATTTAGCAAAGTTTCGTATTTTTGTGCTAATCAATTATCTGAAAAGAAATTTAAGCTATCATTTTGAAGATATCCACAAAAAACTGAAATGTTAAGATATCGTTATTAATGTTTTATTCAGAACCCAATGTAGCTAGACATTTGAAACAAAAGCATTCTACAGGTACTTTTTAACAAGGAATGCAGTGTCATTTTTTAATTTGAAATAACATCAAAGATGGTGGCGTAACCATGGCCAACTTTTGTTTTTCTTATGGGCGCCATGTTGAATTTTGGCATTTTCCGATAGTCGTGTCTTTTCTCATTTACGCAATGTATAACATGTTACCATTCTTTTTTAAAATAATGGTGTAATAATCAAAAAACCTTCAGGTACCCGACTGGAGCTTGGTTACAGACCGCCGGAGTCGTTGCCAAGCAACGCCCACAAAATGCACTTGGATCAAGCGGCACCCTCAGCGTTAGGTTTGCCATTTAACCAAATAAACCTTAATTGTGGTTGATTGTGGATGTAAAATGCTGTTTACCAATAACGAAAAGCGTGATATAGTTAAGAGTTTAATTGACAATTGACATTTTCCGATAGTCGTGTCTTTTCTTATTTTCGAAATGTATAACATGTTGGCATTATTTTTTAAAACAATGTTTTAATAAAAAAAAAAACGTTCTTCTTTTTCTTGTTGTTTGTCGTGCTTATCAAGTAACCAACTGCAGCTCGATTACAGACCGCCGCGCCGGCGCCGGACTGACCAAGAGTGCTTTGGATTAAAAACATCCAGATTGTAAAAGCAGCAAGGTTATACAACATAAAGATTATTTTTTAAGCAAATGTTCAGCTTGGCCGCTTTTTTCTTGAAGGCATAGAAGCGTGCCCGCTTTTCTACATGTTGTTATGCTCTTCTAACTGTTCTTCCCGGAATAGCATTGACCGCATTTGTTATTCAATCCCGCAGATCGTCGATATTTCTGCGAGTATTGTGATAAATTTCGTCGTTCACAGTTCCCCAAAGAAAATAGTCCAGAGGACTTAAAACAGGAGATCCACCACTCCACCATTACCACTCCAACGATTTGGAAATTGTTGATTTAAATAATTTCGTACAATTGCAAAGTTTGAATTGTGTAGGGTTTGTACGGTTTCAATTTCTTTGTTCGTAATGGTCTGCAAACACGTGTTTCCGGCAATTCCAAATTAAGGGCTACTTCCCGCTTAGAAATCCGAGGGTCGTCATTTATCTAAAAACCAGTAGTTGAAGCATTGCAAATTATGGTAATTTAACTTTTACCATTTCTAAAATACCTCTTTGATCAGTTTCAACATTTCCATGAGGATAACGATCCATGGTCCACTAAATTTCCGTTCAATGTTAGGAATATTGTACGATGCGACATTTCGAAGAGAACAATAAAAACTCTTATTATATAACGCTTTTCGTTATTGGTAAACGGCATTTTACATCCACAATAAACCACAATTAAGGTTTATTTGGTTAAATGGCAAACCTAACGCTGAGGGCGCCGCTTGATCCAAGTGCATTTTGTTGGCGTTGGTTGGCAACGACACCGGCGGTCTGTAACCAAGCTCTAGCTGGGTACCTGAAGGTTTTTTGATTATTACACCATTATTTTAAAAAAGAATGGTAATATGTTATTCATTGCGGAAATGAGAAAAACACGACTATCGGAAAATGCCAAAATTCAACATAGCGCTCCTTGTTAAAAAGTACCTGTAGACTGTTTTTGTTGTAAATGTCTAGCTACATTTGGTTTTGAATAAAAAATTAAAAAGAATATCTTAACATTTCAGTATTTTGTGGATATGTTCCAAATGAAAAATGATAGCTTAAATTTCTTTTCAGACAATTGATTAGCACAAAAATACGAAAGTTTGCCTAATTTAAACAAAGGCACTATCTCCACTAATAAGCTAGATCCCCATGGTGAGGCTCAAAATTGAATCACGTGGTATACTCATAGATACGTATGCAATGAACTTATTATATGTGAGTCGTAGATAAGCATTTTCTTAATAACAGACTAGATGTGCTAGTGTCATCCCGTAGAGTAGCTAGGAGGTTAGCAGATCTTACACAAGAGGAAGTGGCAGACTTATTTCAATGCGTAGTGAAGGTGCAGCAAGTTTTGGAGGAAGTACATGGGTCTGGTTCGTCTACAATTTGTGTGCAGGATGGGAAAGATGCCGGACAAACAGTTTCGGTAAGATCGGTTAATTGATGGCTACTACACTAACATATGTACACATAAATCAAACAATTTCATTATGTTTGAATTGCAAGAGATTAGTTATTATTAGACTGAGCTCATTACAATAGTATATTATAATACAAGTTTAATAAGATGAAAATTGGCGCACAAGTTGTTTTGGGCACTATGAGCGTAGCGAGGAGTATAATAATTTGTCTACTTTGCAACAATAATTTTACATACGTTTTAAAAATTGCGGTTGCCATCTTCCAATCTAGAATATTTTTATCTTCAATAGTTGGTAGACTATTATTTATGGTAGACACCAAATGCGGTCTCGTTATGAGTTTATAATGAATAGTCCGGGAGGTAATAACAGAAATTTTCGATTCATTTTCGCAAGCTTCATTTTTTGTGTATGTGTTAAGTGTGTAATGTATAATAGTAATCTTAACGTCTGCCGGCGCACCTCCGCGACAGGGGGTTACAGGAGGGTTACAACTCCAGCAAAAAAATAATTAAAAAATAATTATAGCTGCATACGCGAAACTGATTGTCTATATCAGTTGAAACATAAGAAGCTTAGAAAATATCGTCTGCCACTTAAATTCCTCACCAAAACTCGTCTGCCACCCATATAAGTAAGAGCAAAAAAAAATAAAAAATTATGTCTGCAAGGATTAAATTGATTGAAATGCTTCTTTTTATATCAGCAAACCCAAAAATAATAGTCTGCCGCTAATAAAATACCACAAAGGTCGTGTGCCAAGCCTATGATGTTGTGCTGAGCATGCACCGCGCGAGCACCACGCATTTTTATCGGCCTGAAAGACGATCGTTATTATAAATTATTAAACGGCTAACATGAAGTCCTGTTTTATGTTATATATGTATATATGCAAATGATTGTTCAGTAAATTAATTTAAAGTCTGGTGGACTTATGTGGGTGGCAGACGAGTTTTGTTGCGGAATTTAAGTGGCAGACGATATTTTTTAAGCCTCTTATGTTTCAACTGATACATACAATCAGTTTTGCGTATGCGGCTATAATTTTTTTGTATTATTTTTTTGCGGGAATTGTAACCCTCCTGTAACCCCCCTGTCTCGGAAGTGCGCTGCCAGACGTTCATATTACTATTATACATTACACACATAACGCATAAAAAAAATAAAGCTTGTGAAAATGACCCGGAAATTTCGTTACCTCCCGGACTAGAACTTAAAGTAGAAAAAAGCCATTTAATAACCGTTAAGGGTGCCGAAACGGGTGCGTTCCGCACCAAGAAAGTTCAGCAACGAACTTCGTAAATCGTACAGATCTTTTAATTTTGCTTTTAAATTTGAGATATTTTGCAGTCAAAGGGTATTAATTGAATGTAGCTACAGCATACGAACAGGACAACAATAACTAAAAAGAGAATACATACCTCCCCGTTCAAACGCACAAAAATCGTCGTTTTTGCTGCTTCGTACCGATTTTCTAATTAAAGCCATTTCTTGGATATTTTACTGCATGTATTGATAGGTGATTTTACTATGCATTGGATGAAGCAAGGATTTATAAATCAAAAAACAAAATTGTAAGTTATTGTCTATTGTTCAATTCTGACCAATTTTCGGTATGTATTCCCTTTTTAGTTATCATTGTCCTGTTCGTATGCTGTAGCTACATTCAATTAATACCCTTTGAGTGCAAAAAATCTCAAATTTAAAAGCAAAATTAAAAGATCGGTACGTTTTTACAATTTACGTGTAAAATTCGCGGGTGCGTTCCGCACGCGTTTCTCCGTTTCGGCACCCTTAAAGAGACTGGGTACATGAGCGAGCGAATACAACGGCCGATCAGTTTGTTTTTTTCTGGTAATATTATATTTCATTTACACTATTTTTATCTTTTATATGTCATTTCAATGTACCCGGTCCCATTAAAATAACTGTACTATAATTTTCGTCACTTAAGACCCTTAAAATGTAAATTTTTGTAGAATAAGAATACACGGGCAGAAATTGTTAATTATGTCTAGTTCTTGAGAAAATCCACTGAAAAACGAGTTTTTTTTGCGTTTGTTTTCCTAAACAAGAGTCGATTCACAATTTCTGTCATCAGATTCAGAATCTATGGGAAAAACTATACAGAATTTGTTCATTTCTGTGGTTGGAACTATATATGTATGTATAATATTTAAATCATTTTCTTTTAGCATGTCCATGTTCATATACTTCCTAGAAAGCAGGGTGACTTTGCTCAAAATGATGATATTTACCAAAAGTTGGCGAAACACGATAGAGATAGCAATACGTCAATTAGGTCATTTGAAGAAATGGTTAAAGAAGCGACCTTGCTACGAAGATACTTTTATGTTTAATGTAGGATACTATTTTATATTATAGCTCAATTCCTACGATTAAAATTGTTTCCATAAAATGAATCTTGTGATAAATAAACACCAACTGTAACTTTACTCTACATATTTTGTGGGTAGCAGCTAATATTGTATTGAATAAAAATACAATAAATGAATTTTTACGATTTATTTTTTTATAATTACCCATTATACACAAATAATTTTTTTTTCTTCGCAAACCTTTTTTTTTAATCGAACATACTACTTGTTTAATAATATTACTATTTCGCTAAAAAAGGAAATTAGTAATTAGCCTGAGAGCCCACGACAAACTCTGAACCTCACAAAACATCATTACGAAAAATTTACATCTGAGATAAAACGATATGGAAAAATAGTAATATCCAATTAATCAATTCCTCCTTACACAATGTTTGGTTATGCTAATTAGTGACCGTGTTCTTATTGTAACTTTTTTATTAGGAGAGAAATTGATGCGAATCATTAAAACGAAAATTAAAAAAAAATATCGTACTACTGTTTGATTCCAGTTGACAATTAATTCTTACGCCCTGTATATTTTCAAAAATAATTTTCTGAAAAATACTATACGTTGTTAAGGCAATAGCCTTCAATGAAAAATCATAAAAATTTAAGTGATTTCGATTATAAGCGTCACGTGCAGCATGCAGAGATTGGCATTGCAGCTAACCCGAAGCATTTCTGGTCGTTTGTGAAGACTTTGGACGGTTTTTCTACCCCAGTTGTTGGTGCTCCTATTGTTGGAGACGTGAGTGTGGTTGGCTTGCTGGGAGTGGTTGGGAGTCTTGAGCCTAGAGCAGGCTGAAGGTGGATGGTGCGCTGTGTGAGGTGGGTGTCGCTGGGGATAAGGGGCGGCATAAAGTTTTGCTGGCCCGGGTTAAAAAATTGCGCGTGGCCAAAAGACACATTATGTAATTTACTTTTATAACCTTGCTTCAAACAATTTTTCCCCTTTAAAACACATCAACCGCTTTTAACAACAAATCATAGACAGCTCTGACCCACTTTACGTACCTACCTAAAAAAGCCCCAGACAAAATATATAAACCATTAACTTACAATAGCGTCAATTTAAAACTTAACAAAATTTTACCAAAAATTAACATTTATCCCGCTTTGAAAAGCAATAATACTATCTACAAATTACTTTCAAATGTCCAAAACCCTAAATCAGTTATGGATAAGTCTGGAGTCTACTCAATCAAATGCTCTAATTGTAATGCTGTTTATGTAGGTCAAACCAGAAGGAAGTTTGCAAAACAAATAGCGGAATACAAATCCAAAACTTCTTCCAACATTTATCAGCACAAAATTTCAACAGGTCATTGTATAAAATACAATGAACCTACACTTCTTCACAAATGTAATAAAAACTACAAGTTAGACTTATTAGAACAACTCGAGATAGAAATACATAAAAGAAACCACAACATAACTTTATTAAATGATCAATTGGACTTCCAACAAAAACCATTGTTCATGTTTACTTTACAATACTTTTAAAAAAATTATGAATTTTAAGTTGCCGACCTTGAAAAAATAAAATTTTTCGCAGTCCGTCTAGCTAACTTCCAGCCGCATGTCAATGTTTTGTCGTCGTTCGCACATGGCACACGTACTTCGTTTATGTTTTTAATTACCTGATCGTGAGTTATCTGCTAAATTATTGTTTATTTATTTTCTTACCACTGTTTTCTAATTGTAGATTTAGGCTGATGATGTTTTAAACAACGGAACCGGTACCTAAGAAATTAATATACTGTACAAAGGAAAAGAGGCATTTTTTCGAGAATATTTACAATAACTTTTGTCTCCTAAACCAAACAAAAACAAACATGTTTTAGTAACATCTTTGAGCAGTGCTCAATGAGCACGGATCGATGATAATAATCAGCGTTTAATAATAATAAGCGTTTATTTCCATTAGGTAAGTGTTACGTTGGACAAGTCAAGTATAAGTCGGTGTATACAGATATAACATACATTCATACATGTACACGATATCCTACGCAACAATACAAACAAGTCACAGAGTGTATAAGCACAAAAAATAGACGAAATATAAACAAAATACAAATAAAAACCGAAGCAATGGCAAAACTACACACACAAAATCTGCAGAACACATGACATAAACTCTTGTAGGTTGTAAAACCCTTTCTTGACAAGAAGCAACGTAAACATTTCTTAAATTTGGGCCGAGACTTTTCCTGCTTCAACCCCGTTGGCAGCATATTAAAAAGCTTCGGTCCCAGACAGTTGGGAGATTTGGCCTTAATGTCTAATCTAGCGTACGGTACATCTAAATCGCCACAACGTCGGGTACTGAAATGGTGTCTATCAGACCTTTTACAAAATACACCTTCTATTTTTAAAAACGAATATTGACAGTTCATAGATATACAAACAACACAAAGTTAAAATTTTAAAATCTTTGAAGATATCACGGCAAGACGCTGTACTTTTCACACCAGCCATAATGCGCATAATTCTTTTCTGACCAACGAACACATCACGAGCAGAGGACGATCCACCCTAGAAACATATCCCGTACGCAAGGCGAGAGCTCACCTGGGCGTACTAGAACTGGATCAGCTGTTGACGCGATAAATATGGTTTCAGCGCTCGAAACTGATACGCCATCGAACCCAGTTTGGAAGACACCGTCGAACATTCCTGCTTCCAGCTCAAATTATTATCGACATGGAGGCCCAGAAACCTAATTTGATTTGTTGCCACAATATTGTGCCCGTCAAATTCAAGGTCAAACGCCTCCACATGCTTTCTGGAGCAATAAAATTGCATTTGGTGGATCTTACTGACGTTCAACGACAGACGATTCACCGTGAACCACTCGCTCAACGACCTGAGAATGCGACCACTCGATGCAGCAACCTCTGCCGCATACGAACCGTACACCACAACGGATGTATCATCCGCGTACACTGTAAAAAGAACACTGCTATCAATAAGAGGGATGTCGTTTATATAGAGTATGAACAGCATGGGACCAAGGACTGAACCTTGTGGAACAACCAACTTAACGGTTTCATAGCCTGAAGTGTGCTGCCCCAAAAGTTCGTTTGATTTACGACTGATTGAGACGCACTGCCTCCGGTTCGTGAGGTAGGACATCACCCACTCTAATGGAAGACGTCGCTCCCCACACCGGAGCAGCTTGGCCTCGAGGATATGATGATCCACACAGTCGAAGCCCCGACTGAGGTGGAAAAAGATCAGAGGAGGGACCACTCCCGCATCGACCAGATCCATGACTCTATCTGTAAACGAATGCACTGCGGATGAGGTAGATGTGCTCTTCAAGAAGCTGTGCTGGCAGGGAGATATGATGGAGTCCCGTATCAGGAATTTCTCCAATCTGTCAAAGAAACAATGCTCGAAAACTCCAGAGAATGTAGGCGGTATGAATACTGGGTGATAATCCCCCATTCCATGCTTTCTTATAGATCGGAAAAACTTTGTTGACCTTGATTTTTCGGGAAATGTCCCTGTCTTGAAGGACAGATCCACGAGGCGCTGCAGAGGAGACGAAAGTACGTGAGCCATTCTTCGTATCAGAAAAGTAGGCACCTCATCAACACCGCTAGATTTTTGTTCTTAATCTTGCCTCTGATCAGATCAAACAATTCACCCCCTGCAAACGGTTGAACAAACATGGAAGAATCAACAACTGCTGGGAGAGGCAACATAGGGGCATCCCCTGTGGGCGGTGGCATGGCAGCTACTATTTCCTGGGGTGAATTGACAAACAAATCGTTGAAAGAAGTTGCCACCCTTGTTGGTTCAGAAGTCAAATGCCCATCTATACATACCTCGAGATCCTTGAAGGACCTAGTTTGACCTGAAAGGCGAGATATTAGTCGCCAAGATGACCGAGATGGATTTTCAGAATCTAATATGATCCTTTGATAGTACTCGCTTTTTGCGTCCGTTATCAGGTTCAAATGATTTTTCCGACGCGCACAGTATACCGTACGTAGGACAGGAAACCGGGTTTGAAGATAAAAAAGTTCCTTCAGACTTGCACTAGAGTTCCGCAAGTGATCAGTAACCCGTCGCCTATCGAAATCATCAGAAGCCACACGGCACTTGGATTTGGGAAAATGTTTGTTAAAATAAAACATAAATCGTAAAAGTATCGTAAAAGCTGTCGAAAGCATTATTGACAGTGGCAGCGCTATCAGTGGAAAACAGCTAATCCTTGCGCAAAAGCTCCGACTCGACGCTGAGAAACCTTCGCTCAGAGAAGCGCCGTCGAAAACGGTCTCCGCTAGCAGCGTCTCAGCGTTCGGCACACAAATTAGTCTCGAACAGGACTGTTCGATGGTCAGAAATGTTGTCAAACACTGCGTAAGTGGTAACTACGGACGAAACATTTAGGTGCGTGAAGTTGGGCCGCCATCATTGGAATTTTCAACTTTTTATTAAACCTTCGTTTGACCATTTGTTTGACCATGTTTCACCATCTTTTTATTTTGTTTGACCACCCACAGTTTACGAGTTATTTACATTTTCAACATGGGGGGCCAACATCACGGTAGCCCCCCATTATTGGAATTTAAAGACTTTATTACGCCATTGTTTGACCATTTGTTTGACCATGTTTGACCATATATTTGTTTCGTTTGACCACCCTCCGTTTCGGAGATATAGGCATTTTTAACATATGGACTACCGTGAAGCTGCCCCCCCATCATTGGAATATTGAAGTTTTTATTACACCATCGTTTGACCACTTGTTTGACCATGTTTGATCAAATTTTTATTTAGTTTGACCACCCGCCGGTTTAGAGATATAGGCATTTTTAAAATCGGGACTACCGTGAAGCTGGCCCTCATCGCTGGAATTTTGAAGTTTTTATTACACCATCTTTTGACCATTTGTAATTCGTAATTCAAAATGAGTAGGGGTTTTGAAAATTCCAAAACATGTGGTCAGTCAAGGTCGTTTGCTTACAGAAAATGGTCAAACGTTACAATTGTGAATATTCAACTATTTACTATTATAAATCGCAATTGCGAACATATTTTAATTAAAGTCATCGGCAAAATCACTTTGTCGGCTGTAATTCAAAATTGGTAGGGATTTATAAAATTACAAAATATGACCAATGATAGTTATTCGATTACGGGAAATGGTCAAACGTAAAAACTCCAGAAAATCCAGTATTACAAGCACGAATGAGATATTAAAACCAAGCATGGGCGGAGACTTATTGTGTCAATATCTCAAAAATAAATGGTTGTCAAATGAAATAAAAATATGGTCAAACAAGGTGAAACAAATAGTCAAACGATGGTATAATAAAAACTTCAAAATTCCAATGATGATGTCTATATCTCCAAAATGGAGGATGGTCAACGAAAAAAAATATGGTCAAACATTGTCAAACAAATGGTCAAACGATGGTGTAATAAAAACTTCAAAATTCCAACGATGGGGGGGGCAGCTTCACAGAGTAGTCGCTATTTAAAGAATGCCTATATCTACAAAATAGAGGACGGTCACACGAAATAAAAATATGGTCAAACATGGTCAAACAAATGGTCAACCGATGGTGTAATAAAAATTTCAAAATTGGTATCGGAGTGCAGACGATATATAATATATATGACTATACCAGGTTTGGTATAGTCTTTAATGTAGCGCCTAGATCTCCGCTCTGACCCACAATGATAGAGCGCCGACGATTTTTGATTTGTCTGAAATTAGTGTTGTCGGCGCTGCTCTTTTGCTCGTCCTACCCGACTACGTTGCTGTTCTTGGCGACGTCGTTAGACTTAGGGACATTCTGCACTGAAATTGGTGCGGCTGCTGCTGTATCCGGAATGCTAGTTACCATTTTTGCTGATTTTGGAGTACAATTTGATGAAGGCAAATCATGAGTACGCTGGGATGCCGGTCGGTCAGGGGCGACATGCGCTGAAGGCGAGGACCTCGCACCCGTTTTTACAACCTTTGAGAATTTGTTGTTTGTAGTTTGAGGCTTTGGCTCAACGACGAACGTATTACTTTACAGTAATAGTCTTCAGTGTTAGTTTGAGGGCCTCGACCTTTCCAGACAGTGTCAATATGTTTTTGTTTGACTCTTAATCACCTTCGTTTGACGTTCTATAATGGATATCACATCACTTACCTTGGCGTATACATCGGTATGTCCAATTCATTTCTCTGTAGATTGCACGGAATTGTTAGATTTTAGTCTAGTGGTGACTTGACTAGTCATGCTTGCGTCCTGTTGAGACATGCTGTATATTCGTTATGGTTTCAGATATTGGCGGTTGCGGATATCGGGACAAAGTTTTGGATATGGGAGATTTCACTGTAATTGTGGTTGTTAAATAAAACGCATTGTTTGTATGAGATCTGGCAACATTATGTTTATTTTTATATCGGATGTGTGATGCTTTATACAGCGTGGTAGTTACATAGTAACAACTGTTTTGTTCGTCATCAAATTTTTCACTTTTCCATCGTCATTATGTCGACTCTCTACTTAACACTTACAACTAAAAAATTGCTACGGCTAAGTTTATTTTCAATGTGCTGTGAAATGATATATTTCGTACAGTATAACTAGTATCATTTGTCTCATCTTGATCCTTATAAAGTATCCACTTTAATTATTTCTTCTCTCTCGATAGAGTGCTCTAATAAACATGCAATTGAAAAAGTCGTGTACGATAATCAATAATAATTCCGTCCTTTGAAACAATACATAGATAAATTAGAGGTGTTTAAAAACGCTCGGTCATGGAAATATTAAAAATGTCGCATTAGAATTTCGTGATTTCTCCTTGGTATATATTTATATATATATATAATAATAATAATAACACTGTCCGACATTGGTCACTGATTATCTAACAAAGGCAAACACCATTGAATTTTTTGATAGGTTTTCTGCTGTAGAATCCAAATTATCTGAAAACCAAAATGCTGAACTAGTTGAGCATTAATTATCTTAGCTGGAGAGCAATACTGACTGATGATATGCCTTTTTTACTTTCATAGCCTAAA
Organism: Melinopterus prodromus; assembly: GCA_964023965.1. NCBI lineage: Eukaryota > Metazoa > Arthropoda > Insecta > Coleoptera > Scarabaeidae > Melinopterus > Melinopterus prodromus. The sequence continues at coordinate 44,764,745 of OZ030394.1, forward strand.
AGTTTTGTTTTCTTTTTTCTGGAAAATTTTACGGGATGGAGCATTTTGATTTTTAGGTTTCAAATCAACTGGGAAATACCTATCTAAACCGATGGTGTCCACTTCTGTTCATAAGAGAAAGTTGAAAAATGCCCGACAGTGCCTGGTGATTACTCTAACTTTTTCTTATTGTTCCACCCGAAAATACATTACTCACCCATCCGTCGTCAGACACTCATTTAGAGATACATACGATAAATTGTACTAAAAAAACATCACTATCATACAATGAAATAAAAAAATATATCATCTTTTTTAAAAAGTAAAATGGCAAGTAACAAAAATAGATACAATATAAATAAATTACTAATTAAGGCCAGACTGCCTGAAACAAGAAATAAAATTATCAATAATTTATAAAAAATGGCTACGGATTTTTGTTCTCTCGCATCAAAAACATTGTTCACCTCTCGTTTTAGAATCAAAATCCGCATGGCTCACTTGAGCAGAAGGTACTTTTAAATATTCTCTCTCGGAACACTTTACTCTAAAAACACCTAATATTACAATATATCGCGTACAGCCTGTCGTGTAAAATGTCGTCTCGCGGTCAGGCAGCGCGTAAAGCGTTAGAATTATTAGCCCGAGGTACCCGGCACCCGAAAACCATGCCGACGGGGCAGTGTCGGCCTGTCTCGCGGTTGCCTCGGCACCCCGAAAATTGTACATACAAGTACGCAACGTTAACAGACGTTACAACCACTTTTGAGCCTCATGCTTACGCTACAGTAGAAAGATTTCAATTCTTCATCAGAATTCACGTGTTTGCCGATTACCCATAAGAAAAACTACAGATTTCGAACATTATAACTGAATTTTGTAGAATTGCCAATTGTCGTCGGTATTAGAACCAAAACGTTTCTGGATATGTAACTTTTCTATATAGGTAGGTATCTACACTAACTTGCAGAAAAAAATACGGTCATAAAGATTCTGAGAAACATTCATGGTCAAGATACTTTTGTGAACTTCACTGATTTTGATTACTTCTCTTGCTTTTTTTTGCAAAACCTCATCTATTCTCAACATTGTGCTTCTTATTTGTCCCAATATCTAATATACAATGCAATTTTACTTTTAATGCTGTAAAAGTTTGCGGTAAATATTAAGTACTTAATTCTCCTTAATACCAGTGCCCTAAAGTGGACTCCCCTAAATCATAGAACCAACCACATATCTGCTTTGCAGTACATTTTGTTTCAAAAATACATATTTTACCCAAAATTAGGTCTACGAAAAGGAAACGCTATCAACCATCTACCAACATCCCACAGGTAGGAAGAAGGGATTGTAATAGAGTACTAGAAAATTTTAGTTAGTACCTTAATTGCTTGAACTGACAAACTTCATAACTTGTTAACAATTTGATGAGGAAATATTCAAAATCTGTAAAACATTACACAAGTTCTTTCCAAAAGACGAAAGTTTAGCAAAACCTTACTGGTTGTTTTCTTTTCTACCGGTGAATGTATTTTTTGTGTATACTGAATTTATAATCAAAAAACAGGTTGTGTTGGTTTTCGGAACAATTTTTCACAAATAATAATAATTTAGTTTCTTTACCAATGTTTTTTTTTTCATGTAGGGTATAGTTGGAATTATTTAATTTTGTACACGTTGAACTATGGATTGCTGTAAATGTTTTTAATTATATTTTCCTTGCGATCGAAATCTATAGGTTGACAATAAACCGGCTTTACGAGTGAAAGGAATGTAGGGGATTACCTTAACTTTATACAATTCTCTTAAAAAAAGTCTATGGAATTTTGGTTCTTTTTCTCCAACATCTCGGCCGTAAAATTTAAAATTTAGAACTTCATACACAGCCCCTGCGAATGTGCGCAAGGGGCGCGGGAATCTACAGTATCACACTTAAAAATTAGTCGTAAGTCGTTGAATGTACACATTAGTCCTCAACTTCAACACGCGCTCTCCAGCTCCTGGCTACGGCGCCGCTTCGCCTGCCTCTTCCTGAACTCGTTGAACTCCTCCTTCATGGCCTGCACCCGTGCGTCTATATTATCGTACCGCGTGCTCCGTAGCGTCCCGTAGCTCTTCCTCAACGTCGGCACGTCCAAATCCTCCCTTGGTCCGGTGGGAGTCGAAGGTGTAGGCGTAGGTGTCGAGGGATCAAATTCGTAGTGACCATCGACGCTACCGACATCTACAGCCTTGTGAATCTGCTCGGAGGTTGACGGAGACGATGAAGCCAACTCCAACCAGTGTCCAACTAAAGGTGGTGGCGGTGGTAAAGCGTATGGTGGGGGTGGCGGTCTGTATGGTGGAAGTCTCCATTCAAACGTCGACCCCGATTGCGAGCTTTGGTTTTGTTGCGACGAAGTGTTTTTCGAACCGAAACCACTGGAGCTAGATCGGCTCTCCGGTGACCGATCCAGATGATCCGGGGACCCTAACTCCGGTGCGCTTCTCGCTATTCTAGCATGGCGTGGTAGTAGTTTTGCGCGAGACCTCGATAGTGGGTATGGAGGACCTCGAATCCTCGGACTGTCCCTGATCGGGTGGACCGGGATAAAGCTATGTGATTCTTCGTGGATGGCGCGAAGGGATGGCAACTCCTGGGAGTACCGCTCGTGCATTGACCGTAATTGCACGAAACCTGGCGGAGTGGGGTACGATCTCTCACCGGAGCTTGGATATCGTACCGAACTCAAGTCGCTGAAATATAGTGGCGTCCAAGGTGATAGAAGTAATGCGCTAGAAGTCGCTGGCGAGCTACATTGTACCCTAGGAGTATTCGGACTGTAGATGGTTGGAATCGGTTTGAAATTCGGATTGTTGTAGTATCTAGGACCTGTAACGGTGCCTAGTAGTCCGGTCCAGATTGGTCTAGCACTTTGACCGGACGCGTCCGATCTTAGGCTCAACTGGCTGGGATAGCTGACGAGCGGTTTGCGCCAGGAAGCTCTGTTGTTGCTACGTTTCGGCAGAAAACCACCATCATCGCTGCTGCTGACGTTGGAAAGGCTCTCGGCGCGGAGGCTCAAGGCAGAATCGATGAGGATGAATCGGCCGTCCGCAGCCCTCGAGATTCGTCCCAATGACTTGTTTTTTGATGGAGATCCCGGATGTAGGTAGTCGGGGTGCCAACTAAGACTGCTTCCGGAACGGCATCTGTCCCGGGGCCACACCCAGTTCGCCACGAATGCTAGCACCCTCAAACCTGGTATTCTGCCTTTTCTAAGTCTGCACAAACAAAATTATGTTAGAGGAGGTCTTCGCACAACATTAATTTTTCCTTCATTTTACTTTCCAATTAGTATTAATTTGTTTTATTTGACTTAGGTTTAAATGTTTAATTTAGATATGTTCATTTTAGATACAACTATTGTGAAAATGCAAAGAGACATTGAATTAACATTTTGAGAGTTATCATAATAATAATCATTTTATTTTTCGTATTACATTATTTTTTAGTATTCATAAATTTTGCATTTTGTGGACTAGGTTTAGCAACAAGGATTAAATTATTTCAGGAAAAATTAATGTAAAAGTCGTGGGCAAACAAACAACACATATGGATGCAAAAATATCTACTATCATGCTAAACACACGTAAATTGTAATTTCCAATTCACCGCATGCAACTCTCATGCACAGTACTATCCGTCTGTTTGCGATACAAACGGATAATACTAAATAAATTTAGATGATGAACCATTTTTCATACAATAATCTTAAAGCTTCCAATTGATTTCCGAACTTTGGTGCTTTGGCGTAAGCTAATAACTAACTCTTCACTGGTGCAGTGCTGTAATCTCGCGACAACCTTGTAACTAAACTTACTGGGCATGGACTACGTTACCTTAAAAGGCTGGTGCAGTTTTTGAAGTTTACGATGCATGTTTGGGCAAAATGTTTTCAATTATATGGACAAAGCGGCCAGCTAATGAAAGTATACAACAAGAAATATTGATAACCGCTGCTTGTCCATAAAACTGAAGTATATTAAAAAATAAATTAAGTCATCAGGTATTTCAAAATATGAACAGGCCGATCAACAAAAATGTGAATATTATGGCACATTAGGTTACGGACATTCGTATGTATGACCGTCAGCAACATTGGGCAACATTTATTATTATTATTATGACTTTAAAGATTTTTTTAAATTATTTTTCAAAGATATCAATTAGGTTTGGTTGATAAATTTAGTGTTGCCATATTGACTTGACGAGATACTAAAATGTCCGCTGAAATAATGTCTACCTAAACATAAGCTGTATGATATAACGGGACAGTATCCTTTGGGGGCTTGACAAACCTAAACTAAAGAAGATTCTTCACTTTTCGTATCACTAGAAAAAAGAGAACAAACCTTTTACTTCACGAAAAGATAATGAGACAAAACCTGGGTTGAACATTTATGTAGGTATATGGCGATTATGGTTACACTAGTTTGTTGTCATAATAGTCGTCGTCCTACCAGAGTAATCTATCAGTTTCAAAATGCCAGCTGTGGTGACCTGTGTGTGTTGGTACAGTATAAGCGAAAACGTAAGCAAGTGTGTATAAAAGCTGCAGTCACCACACCTATCATATCAGGTCGGGCAAGTCAGCGGCGCAACTTTGGCAAAATGAAAATACTTATATCCACATTTGTTTGCTATTTTTTGCTATTTTTTACCAAAATATCGATTTTTAGCTTTGTTAGTTTTCGAGATACCACGGCGCCACTGACGTGCCGGCAACTCAGCGGCTAACTATGTAAAAACAAATGAATTTCAAAAATGTGAGTAGCCTATATTTTTTTGCTAATTAATTATTTACCATAAAAGGTTTTTGTTATGCTTTGTTAGTATCCGAGATATAGGGGTGCGCCGCTGACGTGCCGGCAACTCAGCGGAGCACTATGTCAAAACAAAAGCATATGAAAAATGTGAGTAGCCTATAGTTTTTTGCTAATTTTTTGCTAACTATTTACCAAAAAGATTTTTTTTGCTTTTTTAGTATCCGAGATATAGGGGTGCGCCGCTGGTGTGCCGGCAACTTAGCCAAATGAAACAAAATGAATTTGAAAATGTGAGCAGCTTATATTTCTTTGCTCATTTTTTGCTAATTATTTACCAAAAAAGATTTTTTTTGGCTTTGTTAGTATCCGAGATATACAGCTGCACCGCAGTAAACAACTTTTTCTTGTTGTATTAGTTTTCGAGATATACAATTTTTTTATACAATACATTTAACATTTTATACAATTCTGAATATTTCTGTAAAACTATCAAGGATAAATAAACAAAAAAACTTATTTTGGATAGTAAAAATATCGCACTTTTCGACTATTGATTTGCGATTAAAATATGACTCATCCCGAATAACTGGAGATTTGCTAAATGTCATATAACTTAAAAATTTAGATGGAATACAGATCAGTAAACCAGCTTTTGAAAAATGTCTAACTCAACAGCTACAAAGTTACTAAAAATCTAGTTTCATTTAACGTATGCATAACAAATCATTAATATTAAATATTTAGTTGCCATGAGGAATCCCAACAATAGCACAAATATAATGATCTGAAATGAAATAATGGCAATCTTCAATCATGAAATACACAAACAAATATAATCATCCAAAAACTTGTTTGTTTAGGAACCAATCGAAAATTGTTTAAAATTTGTATTAAATATCTGTGGTTCTAATTATTTAAAGAATATTAATAAGTTCTTGGTTCTTGGGTAGTATTGTCGTACACTTAACACATAATAAAGTTACAGTAATACAGTAATAAGATGCAATAACTAAATAAAATGGTTACTGAAATAATTATTATTTATTCAGTTTACAATATTCTCAATAAAAGGTATCATATTTGCCGGTCACGTTAATGTGTTGAATGAAGTCTTCGGATTATCGGTGGTCATAGTGTGCCATTGTTTTGACATAGTGCACCGCTGAGTTGCCGGCACGTCAGCGGCGCCTCGGTATCTCGAAAACGAACAAAGCAAAAAAATATATTTTGGTAAAAAAATAGATATACTGATTTTCATTTTGCAAAAGTTACGCCGCTGACTTGCCCGACCATATCATATCATCATACCAATTCACACTTCGCAAAAACTCTTTTGTATAATTTGTTACCAGTTGGTACTCTAATATATTTTATCGTTAGTAAAGAAATAAAACTTTTATCTATGAAAATTGCTCTTGCCATTGCTCAGGTGTCCAGTTAAATGTACAAACGTTAAATTGTGCGCCCAAGAGTTTCTTCGGAAAGAGACTTTCTTATATTTTAACTGACGAGTAAAAAGCAGATCATCTCAATGTCTTCTTCGTACTTTTCTCGAAGATAATGTTATGCTATCGCAGAATTTTTTATGCTTCACTGGCTCAATTCATTTATATTAAACACGAAACATTAGAAAAAGCAACATTAAGCTTCTAACTATAAAAACTGACCATTATGGGCGATGAATATGCATGATACGGCATATTCATCCAAATACATGTCTAACCACAACCTTTAATAAAGTTTGTGATATATTGATTTCCGGGTGGAAACCGCGTTGAGGACTTTGAAGCAGTCGACGTTTCGCGCTCTGTTGCAAGAGGCATCTTCAGGACTAAGTTATGAAACCCAGTGCTAAGAAGATACTGTCGTCTGTTGGGACGGGTCTTTATATATGAGTGGAGTGGTGTCACCAGATGGTGTTCGGAGTGGGGGTAACGAAGTGGAAGGGGTGGGGTTATCAGGTAGTGGGCCAGCAGGTAGAAGCGGTTGGGACAGGACTGATTTCCAGGTATTATGTAAGTGAAAACCATCGTCTCTGTTATATTGGAGGGATGTTTTAGGATTTCTATTGATTCACGGATCCTTCTAGGGTAGTAATGGGATTCACGGGCGAGGATTTTGGTATGTGTAAACAGGATGTCATGGCCCGTGTTATGTCTGGGTTCAGTGAGAGCTGAATCAGCGATTTGTCGCAATCTAGTGCAGCGCTCATGCTCAGATACTCGGACGCTAACTGATCGCTTCGTCTCGCCAATATAGACACTTGCACAAGCACATGGAATCCGGTACACACCAGGGGAAACAAGAGGAGGGATTTTGTCTTTTGTAGAAGGAAGTAAGTCCGATAGTTTGGAAAGGGGTTTGAATATCGGTTTTATGTTGTACTTGCGGAGGATGCGTCCAATACGATCTGTCGTACCCTGGACGTAAGGAAGGAAAGCTGTCGCACTTGGGACGTCATGATGCTGATGAGGTCTGTTGTCGGTTGATCTGGTGACACCACTCCACTCATATATAAACACCCGTCCCAACAGACGACAGTATCTTCTTAGCACTTGGTTTGATAACTTAGTCCTGAAGATGCCTCTTGCAACAGAAACGTCGACTGCTTCAAAGTCATCAACGCGGTTTCCACCCGGAAATCAATATATCATTGACTCCGACCGCGGAAGTCTACAATCTAGATATTTAATAAAGTTTATTCCTCATTAACATTTACAATTGACGTATTAACGCACTTGACTTTGCGTTCTGACCGGAAGCAACCGCAATCTCAAAATATTTTAAATAGATCGTGTCCAACAACATTTGCTGTAAATGTTCAATTTTATTGGATCCTCTATTTACTTCTAATGACAGGTCGTATCAAAAGCCCGTGTGCATAGAGGGTGGTAATTAAGTGGATAAAATCTATAACTCCGTTAATTTTCGTGATTGAGCAAAAATCTAAGAGCGGTATAGCGGTTGAAATTACTGCGTTATGACGTTAACGATGTTTTTCTAAAGGCAGCTTATATTTTTTATTTTCGTAGGATCTTTTAATCTGTATTCAAAACTTTACAAGTTTGTTATTATTGCCGAAGTTAATAAATAATTTTGTTATACAAATATATTAAAAAACATAAATATATTTTTGTGGATGAAAATTATATAATCACTGTTAAACTATTAAAAGTTCTATAGCATTTATAACTATTATGTCGACCGATACAAATAAAAGGAAATGTAAACAACACTGCATTACGAAACTATTATTTGAATTACTGTTAAATTGAGTTTCATGTAATCTTGTTGGCAAATCCTGTGGTTATATTTGAGATATTTCGGTCTTAAGTTACCAATCTAAAACTGTTTTAATTTCGAACCAATTAAAAAAATCAATCCTAATTTTATATGGATTTATAATTCAACAAAATATGCCAAGTTCAAAGGCAGATTTGGAATGAAATTACGGCGAATTCGTACCCCCTACGTTCTACTCGCAAAACACGTAAAAGTTCTGAGGCGGTTTCTCAGCTATTTGTTCACCGTGAAAGCAGTACACCAAATTACATATAAAAGGCATATATATGTTACGGTTAAAATGGATACTTGGCTAGTTTCAAAACTAACTAGCGATTTTGCAAATTAGCTAAAAGCGTCGCTATTTTGAAGGATTTTGCCCTTTGTTGCAAAATAGCGGGTAAACAGCAGCTAGTTTACTAGTTGGTTAGTATACAAACTATATATTCGTTTTGGTTAATGTCGTTATTTTATATGATTGTTTTAATATTATCCCAGTATTTTAGATAGTTTGTATAACAAGCATTTATCATGTTAGCTAATATGATAACATTAATCGTTTTAATCACCCAAAATAGCAACACTTTTGGCTAGTTTATAAACTGAATGGACTGCCTGTAACATTAGTTTACTTCCACTGTAAGTGTGAGGTTATGTAGAAAGTAGAAGGTTGTTGTAGCAACTTTTCTCGCGCAATCTATTTGATATTTGTAATCAGTAATTTTTGTCAATTGAAGATGTGAAGGATACAGAAATTACCCTTCGGGCTACAACTTGAGTCTCGGGATACACTCAGGGTTACGTTAGATGTCAAGTACCAAAAGGTGTATCAACAAGAAATGTAAATGTGTAAGCTCTGGATTAACATGTAACAGTAAATGCCATCAAAGCAAAGACTGCGCGAATAAATAAATCTTATTAGTCTTTTTTTTATATTTTTGAATAAAGTTTATAAATCAAAATAAAATGTATCATATTGCTATGAACGTAACCTACCTACCGACCGATTCTACATTAATAAAAAATGGAACAATTTTTTTAAACTACTTCCACTAGTATTCAAACTAGTGGCTATTTCAATAAACTTATATAAAATCCTCATTTTAACCAGATTTTGTAGAGAGTTTGCATACTAACCAGCTAGTTTGCAAACTGGCGGCTGGTTACCCGCTATTTTGCGAGAATGAGTGAATTCCTTCAAAATAACAGCGCATTTAGTTAGTTTGCAAAATAGCTATGTAGTTAGTTTTGAAACTAGCGAAGTATCCATTTTAGCCGTAACATATATATATAATTTTCCGTCTAGTTGTAGATTTTTTATATTTTTGTTCGTTATAGACAAATCGGTTAGGTACTGAATCTAACATAAACCTATATTATTATTTTTTTGTATTGTTATTTTGTAGATCTATTACTTTTCTTAATGTTGGTGTGGCCCTATTATTTCGTCAATATTTCTGAAAAATCCGCGTTAAAATTTGAATCACAAAAAGTCCCATCAAAACGATAGTTTCTGTTGTACGTAGATCACGTGTGACGTCACACGATACTAGATGTCCAATCGGCCCATATGGTCTGTAAGCATCGGCTTCGTCGCCGTTTCGTAATTGTGGTGTCTGATGTGTTGTTTTCAGAATGTCTACATAAAAATGAGTTATAAATGGTGTATAAATCTACAATGCAGAAATACGTCAATAAAAACACCGGATAAAATATTTGTAGCTGTTCCGCAAGATTTGAAACTGCGAAGAAAGTGGTTGAGACTGGCTCGTAGAAATCCAAATGAAGAAAATAGCGGCAAATAGAAGTGTTTCTTTGTGTGAAGATTACTTCGATATAAGTAAAACTGACTAGAATAAGTTATCTATCGTATTTTCGATCCAGGTATAATCTGACAGTTTAAGGTTAGGACTAACCTAACCTACAAAGTTATGCTTACATTGCACTTTTTACACGTTGCTTAGTTCTGGAGCGTAAAAATAAGGATTATGTTTAAAGAAGAATGCATTACCACTAACCGCTTTAACAAAGTTGTTTTCAATTGTTTGTAAATTAACGTAGTAAACTCAAACGGGAGATTCATAGGCGTACTAAGGAATGACGTCACTGGAGACTGAGCCAATTACAGAGCGTTTTCAATTACGTGATAAGACGTGAATACCATTCAATTTTAATTTTTGTTTTTAATAGAACTAAAAGATATTTTTTTTTGAAGTAATCGCAAATAGTTTCCTTAAACTCTAATCTATTAGGATGACTATAATAATAGCCATATTTTTAATACAGTTAATTACCCTATTACGAAAAATAATGCATTTACAAAGTAGAGTGAAGGAATAAACACACTAAGATGGTTTTCCAATAATACTCAAATACCCTATTGGCGACAAATTAAAAAAAAATGTATAGTAATATTGATTAAAAGAGAGTTATTATTTGGAAAAGGAAAAGTAGACCTAAACCCAATAACGTTGTAACCTGCAAAGATTCGTTGAAGTCATAGTACAAACGAATGGATCATCATCTATTGGCAATGAAACGTCACAAAACACAGTAAAAAAACACGGGCTATACGACCGTCTTTTCGCAAGAACTCTTGTGCATTCGGTGCTTGTGGTCTGTGCAAGGATATTTTGAATTGCTACTGAGCCGCAGTAAGAGATTAGTATACAAAAGTAGAGTAGAGCTAATACATGTGTGAGTGCGAATAGATGATGTCTCAACAGCCGCGGAACTCTTCACCTTTTTTCCTCCTGCTTCGGGAGAATCCATAACGGCCGCAAGTAACACACATCTCCGATCAGAAACTGGGTAAAACAAATGCAGAGAAAATGGTGCGCGTTCAGATCTTTCGAACCAGTGAATACAATATCATTTGATTACACGTCAAGGGTTTCTACTTTATTTTATGGTCATTTCAGTTTGGACATTTTAGCAGTGTAGGTACGTTAATATTTTATTCAATGGCATCTCGAGATGTAGATACACAAGTCATCGCATAACGTAGTGTAGTAACAGTAAAACTTGTCTATCAATCAGTATAGTAATGTCTGGTCAACAAATTGCTTGGCTACCTTCAATGGTAATCAAATTTTGAATATTCCTGATATATTGTCATAACATAAGCATATATTCACCTATTTGTACAGCACAAAAGTCGAAGATGCTATAGATTTAGGATTGTGGCAAATTTTATAAAACGCTATTTTGGCAACCTATTTTGCATCATATAACAATCGTTAAAAACTCACAAAATACAATACAAGATCTCATTAGGTAGCTCTCGAGATAACCCAACCTAACCTTCACGGATTTTTTTTTTATATTGGGCTAGATAAAAACTCATCGATTCAATTAACTGTGATACTGTACATGACATGACAGGACAAGCGGCAGTGGTGACGGCTATTAAGGACGCACGACTTCAGTTATTGTTAACTCTTATATTTTCAAAGATATGAAGGTTTAAACTTTTACCTACAAAATCCATTTTTTTCTGGGCTGGAATCTCTTATAGTTCAGAAGATATTAAGTTTTATCCGACGTGAGCCACGCGCGGCGTGTCGAAACTCAATGAAAAACGCAGCAAGCGACTAGTTCAGGCGTGTACGCGACGTTTTTGAACATCTTACAGACAGCAAGCTGGTTCAACACGCTAGTACAGTTTGTTTTTAAGAACAGAGTGAGTGGAAGCACTTATTTATTACGTGCTAAAAATATTTATTTATTAAACGCCTTTAAAAAAAGCCGAAGTCTTCTAACCGTATCAAACGTTCTAAATTTCGAACCGATAGATCTTTCAATCTATTTAATTTGCCTCCGTATCCAAATATAAAGAATACAGCATAGTTCTAAGAAAAATCATCTTCTTGCAAGGATTGTTTTTTGCTGTTCATAAAATCATTTTGGCTTTTCACTAAGTATGAATGCAATAGTAGTTTTTCTAAACCGGTCTTCAATTTTTGTGAATATTCATCAACTGGGGATATCATTAGTTGCAAAGTAGTTCTGTCGACATTCAGCCATTGTCTATAAGTGATTCGTCGATCAAATGACTTGCAGCAGGACATTCAGAATATTTTCCAAAATAACAATTTATAGATGCTTGAATGAAAATCATACGTTTCAAACAGTATTGATAACTTTTCCCTAGATGTTATAGGTATATTTAATGCCAATAAGTGGTATTTTATTACTGTTTTGAGAGCTTATTATTCTTTATATTTGGATGCGCAGGCAAATTGAATGGATTAAAATAGCTATCGGCATTTTTAAAGGCGCTTAATAAATATTTTTTTGATTATATCCATTGTGGGGGCGACTATGCAATAATTATTTAAAAATTTCAATTGTTTTTAGTTTTTTTTACATATATAATTTAAAATAATGATTGTACGCAGTTTTCTAGCAAATATTTCAACCACATAAATAAAACAATCCGATACGATTACTAGAACCAAAGATATTGAATTTTGAATATGGCAAGGATTGGCAAATAATCGTAAATAATCCAAACTTCAAACTGTCATATCTCTAAAAATAATTTTTTTTACTAAATCCTGATACAGCCTTATTTAGTGCATACAACTTATAAAAAAGTTTAAGCCAAGTCTAAAATTTGACGTCATAAAAGGTATACGATTTGTAAACGAACGACCCTTATACAACATAATGGTCAAGTATGTGAGGATTTACAGATTTAAGTAGAATATCGAGAATGCTTTATAAATTATAACCTCACGTATGCGTAATACGTTTATGATAGAATAGAATTTTCACAAAATGTTAAACGTATGTTGTTAACGGTAGACGTTAAATTTAATGAACTAATGTGTTTAGTAACCGGAAGAATTCTATAGCACAATCATTTTGGTCGCTATTGGTTCTAAACTTGATGGTGGACAGGGCTGTATCATAGTTTCGTAGATTCAAGCTGGCGTTTAAGTAGCCCCATGGAAAAAAAAATCCATAAGGAGTTAAGTCTGGTGATCTGGCGGGCCACCTGAAGGCATATTTAGTAATAATTTTATAAAAGTTTTATACATGGTTGTAAATCATTTTCAATATTCTATTTAATTCTGAACATATGACGTTGATTATCGCCCTATAAAAGCTTGCGGACTAAAACATTTTCTGACAACAAAAATTGCTTCAGAGTATGCTCTGAATGTATGAATACAAGATTTCCACTTTCTATTTATAACAACGAAGTTTCTCAAGAAAAAAGAAATATATATTATATCAAATTTAAAAAGCAAAAATAGTTCTGAAAAGTGTCCATATTTACGAAACTTTTGTCCTATTTACCCTACATCGTAGGTCTTCGCACATGTGATTTGGAAGGAGAGGATCCATTGAATGGCTGGCTACTTTGGTCACCGGATTTGCTAATATTGGATTTTCCTATTTGGGGATACCTAAAGTCCAAGGTTTACACCAATAGCCCGCAAAATATTGATTCGTTGAAGCATAGGATAGTGGACGAAGTTCAGAGTATTCTGTCGAACATTTAGAAAACTGTTTACGGGAATTTGTTGATAGGTTGGGTCATTGTCAAGCCGTTCAGGGATGGCTGTTTGAAAATTTAATTTAATTTAATGTTTTGGAGTTTTGATTAGTTGCCGATAACTAAAAAATGATGCAGATGATGCATACTTCCATAAAAAAATAAACAGCCTATATATTAAAAATATATTTAAGCAGAGGTTTTTTTGTTTAAAAAATGTTTTTTACTGTTGGAGAATTATGTAAGTGCTCCGGTAGTTTTGACTAATTTTAATTATTTTTTATAACTCAAAAATGATGCATTCTATAAAAAAAATGTTTCAATAGAAAATCTTATGAATTAGTCTTATAATTACAAAATGTAAAATATACAAGGTGTTCTATTTAAAACAAAAAAGTTAACGAAAGTATCATAATAAAATGAACACCTGTATATTAAATATATATTCAAGTCAAAAAACTTTTGTTTAATGTTTTTTAAAAGTTGTTTACGGTTGGAGAGTTATGTAGGTGTTCTGGTCATTTTGACTATTTTTAATTAATTGCTTAAAACTAAAAGAATGATTTTTAGAATTAGTCCTAAAATTCCAAAATGTAAAAATATACAGGTGTTCCATTTGAAAAAAGAAGTTTACGAAATTTCTATAATAAAATGAAGCATATTAAAGTATATTAGTATATTAAAAAGAAGTATATTTAAAATATATTTGAACGATGGATTGCTTAAAGTCAAAAAACTTTTGTTTGATTTTTTTTAAAATTTCTTACGGTTAGAGAATTATTTCGGTGTTCCGATAATTTTGGCTAAGCCTGTATAAATTTCGGAAAACATGAGGTGTAATAATAATTTTAATTTATTAGTGTTATTATTATGAAAACAGATGCAAAATTTGATGTACCAACCCAACATTTTTATTTGTAACTACAATCTATGATACATAAATTGCTTTTTGATCTTATAGGTATTGACGAAAAATGGATGGACAACATTTTATGACTAATTTGGCCAAACAAATCCTCTACTAAATCCTAAATCCTATACTAAGTTTGTGAAAAACGTTATATGTCAAAATCTATTTGCAAAACATTTGACAAGAGTTTCATTAAAATATATTTTATACTCTACCAATTAAGCACATTAGACATAAAAAACAAGAACTTTTCGTTTTTAGAGCGTGCGAACTTAAAAGTATAATGATCTAGAATATTTAGATACCGTTTCCCTTATCAATAGGTGAATGAACACATACATTTTATGATTTTCATTAGCCAAATGCAGCAAAACTAACAGACAATTTGTTGACCAGAGCATTTGAAGATTATAAATTAAAACAAGGCTAATGCACCTCTACACAGATAGAAGACCGACCCTAGAGACCGGCCATGTCATTCCAGGAACAAATGAAGCACACTTAAGTCCAGAGATATTGGGATATCCCGAAAGTGGATTTGATCGGTTGACGTTCGGGGTTTCAAGTTACATTGAGAAACCGCAATATTTTTGGACTCTACAAGAACTCTAAGTGTGATTCCACTATTGTGTGCGATCAACAGGAAATTAAGATAGAAGTCGTAGCAATACGAAGACGAGCTTGTTTACTGACATTTGCCTCTCGATTGCTTTTTACAAACGATTTAGTCCGCCGCTTTCTGAATTACAGATCGCAACCTATAGCGGAATCGGTTCTGTAATACTCTTACGGTCTGTGTCTACGCTTGTCCCAGGAATAATAAAGACACTCTCGTAATCTCGATAGGACTCTGATTCAACCGTCCTATAAGATGAAATTACAGGTATATACCCTCAGTTAATGTATGGTTAGTATCAAAACTTTTACTACTACTGTTGCAGTTACGAGAGACTCAGATTTCAATTTACGCCAATGTCAATTCACGCGATTCTATGCATTTATTGCCACCAAATATTACTCAAGGAATGCTCCTAGATATGCTCCTTGCAAATCAAAAGTGCATATTTCGGAAGGAAGTACACTTCTTTTCGAATGGCAAGTCAACACAGTGATTTTACCTTGCCACCTTGAATGTTGATTTAGTGGGTATAATTCGTAGGTATAATTGTTATTTAAAGGAAAAAACTAAACTGGATGTTGGTATGTCATCCCGCTATGGAATGCAAAACTTTGAATATCACTCAAATCTAATATTTTTAGCTCACTAGTGGAACTACTGGAATAGGTATAATTTTTCAGCATTTTATCATGGGGTTTCTCCTGATATACACCATTTTAGGTGCATTAACGATATACTAATTAACATAGTATTTCACATACTACTGCAATTAGGTCTGTCAAAGTTATGATGTAATAGAATTCTTTAAGTAGGCTAGAATACAATATTAAGTTGGTTGTTAACATTAAAGCTATGAAGTGAAAACTGTGCCAACTGCTTGAGCTGGTATTTTCTTAATGTCAAACTTGGGTCCGGTTTAGAAAAAAAAACCTACGTGCTACACACACCACTTCAGATAGTTTTGAATATGCTATCCCTAGCTTTGAAGTCTAAAGTTCAAGCTTTCATTTCAGCATAATTAGTAAATTGTGTCAGGTTGTGTTTTTTTGCGGATCTCATGGCTATGAATGTGTTATTTTGCACTTTTTTTGTTCAAAATTGTCCAAATTGTGATGTGGTACAATTCTGTGAAAACACATCGAAACAAAATTGTCACGCGCCATTGTAATATGTATGAAATTTTATAGACCACTTCACAGAGTGGTCCGATATGTTTTTGCTTCATGATTTTACGCATCAGAGTTAAAGATTTCATGTCAGTCTATAAGAGAAATCAACCGATTCCTTGCATATTTTAGCATGGCATCAAAAAGTGCATAGGTTTTTTTTTAAATTTTGAATCTATAAGTATTTCTGTTACAAACCACAATTTTAGTAATCGGCAATTCTTTACATGAAAAATCAACATTGGTTGACCAGTGATATAATACAGCAAGCTACTGACTTATTTAAAAAAATTACACGTATTTTCTATAGTTTTTTTCATCAGTATCCAAGACATCATATTTTAAAAGGACCGATTCTGCTAAAAATCTTATATTTTGAATAATATTTTGTATAATTTTTCAAACGTTCAAGCTTCAATAAAAGCCGGAACCTGAGCATTGGAAACAATTGGAAACAATTCTTTGAACTCTCAAATGGTATTTTCTCTTCTTTTAAAAGAATAATTAAATGGTTCTACAGCGTTACATTTTTTAAATATATTCAAAAAACGATGGTTCTGTTTTAAATCCTGCCTTCGGTGGGATGTGGTTCCTTTTTTTCTCCTATTTTATAGTAGTGTGTAGTTTAGGCGTTTTTGTTTTAAAGAGCATTTTTATTCATCATTAGTTCAGTAATCAGACATACGCTTAATCTGGTTATATAAGCTGTTACCGTGATAACACAAAAAAAGTTTTGTAATTCAAAGTTTGACGATTTTCTTTAGAATATCCAGAAAAAACGGAAGTAATATTTTTGGTCTATTTTCCTGACATCCTGTCGAATAAGTGATTAACATCAATTCGTATAGAATACTAGCTTCTCTTTCTACCTGCACCGGAAGTAAAGTGAATTTATACCCCTAATTAAAATAACAAGTAAAAGTGATCCAAAACTCTTATAGCTTATCTACTAAGCTTTTATGTCAGCCTACTAACAGAATTATACAGGGTTGGCCTAAATTACCGGAACACCTAAGTAGTTCTCCAACTGTAAGAAATTTCAAAAAATTGTTCAAACAAAAGTTTTTTGGCTTTAAACAAGCTATTGTTTAAATATATTTTCAATATACAGGTTGCTAATTTTATTATAGAAATTTGGGTACCTTTCTTTTTTTAAATAGAGCACCCTATATATTATTACATTTTGTAATTCTTTGATTAATTCTAAGAATTTTTATACGAATAATTTTTTTTATAAAATGCGTTATTTTTTAATTATAATCTACCCAAAATAGTCAAAATTAATTTTGACTATTTTTGTTAATAGCTTATAATTAAAATATAATGTATTTTATACAAAAATGATTCCTATAAAACATTCTTAGAATTAATCTTAGAATCAAAATTGTTTATAGGGTGTTCTATTTAAAAAAGGGAAAGGTTACCAAATTTCTATGATAAAATGAGTAAATTTAAAATATATTTAAACGATAGCTTGTTTAAGCCAAAAAACTTTTGTTTGAACAATGTTTTGAAATATCTTACGGTTGGAGAGTTATTTAGGTATTCGGGTAATTTTGGCTAACCTGTATAACGTCGATTTTTTAGAACATCTAGTTGTGTAATTACGAGGAAAGTCCTGTCAAAATTATCTGTCATACTTTATGCGTAAGAAAAGTTTGCAAAATGTTGTGTAATTAGCAGGCAATAAATTAGTTTGACCACTTCAATTTATAAATTACTTATAGATCCATCTCCTTAATTTTGGTTGCAATAACCGGTCAGGTCATTCATTACGGTTTGAATCATATATGAGCCACAGAATGGCAATTATTACCAGGAACAGTTGTAATATCTAACTGCTTCTCAGTTATCATTCTTGGATCAATCATATCTAGGAGCAACCTATTAGGCATATTACGCATTTTTTTAATAGTCGATAAACGTTAATACGGTAAATCACATTTAGAAATTTGGTGTTTATACATAACAACACGTTTCTAAATGTAACGCATAAATTTTACACAGTACTCTGTTTTGCATCCACGTAAAATGAATCTGAGTCTACGACACAGAAAATAACCAACGACACATAATGGGGAGTGATGTGGCGGCCACTTCCGCTCATAAATATGAAAATTCGTTATGGGAAGGGTGCGGGTCGCCGACCGGGGAGAGGGCAAATGGGCGGGCACAGAACGTATAGTAATTTAGATGGGAAAACTCACTTTTTCAAAGGCACTTGACTTTCCGACGCGTTCCCTCCATTCCTCGAATCGGTTATCCTACACGCCACCATGTTGTAAGCTGTAACGAAGGAGAGAGACGTTCGAAATAAATATATTGTACGTTTGGTTTTTCAGAAGTGGGCTGGAGCGGTTACATACCTTTTTCTTGTTTTCTGCGTTTCCTCTTATTGCATATCTTCACGGCGCACACGGACAGAATTATGGCAACTATGAAGAATAGTATTCCACCTACCACACCTGCAGTGATCGCTTTGTGCTTTACTCTCGCAGGGACTGGAAACTTCACTTCATCGCTTGCTTCGAAATTCTTTAGCGCGTGGGCCACTACTCTGAAGTAGTATGTTCTACCTCCAACCAGGTTTTTCACTGAAAATATTTATTTATATTTACTATCTATAGATATTGTATCTAGTGCACACTATTAAGGGATTACCTTTGATCATAATTATTCATAAATAAGTTGAAGCTGTCTTTCTTTCTAGAAATGCTACGAACCTTGGAATTTTTAATGACAGGTCTAACGTTTTCAGATTATATGTATGCTACACTTCAAGAATATCTACTCTTGAGGTCTGATTTTAAGAGCTTTATAGTTTGAGAACTATTGCAAACTCTACACATTGTAGATAGAAGCTGTGGAAAAATAACGAATTTTTTATAAAACTTTATTATTTCAGAGAAGACGGTAGGTACTCAATTTTGATAGGGGTTTGGACAATTTCTAATAAGAAACAGAGTGTAAAGTTTAAGTCTACAGGGTGAGTTATTAATATACCGGCGGTCGATAGCTACTAAACCGCTAGAGAAAGCAAAATTTGTACGAAAATAACGGAAAATATAAAAACGGAAAATAACGGAAAACGGAAAATAAGTATTTTTTTGTTAATGGAACACCCTGTATATTTTATTATTATATCAATATTAATAACTTTGTTTATCCATCCGTATAGGTTTCTAACTGTCAGCGTTAATACTTCCTGAGATATTCAATTATTTCCCCAAAATATGCCCGTTGCAGGATCTTCTTTAAAACTATGTAAAAACGACATTTTAGCAGATTTTGCCGTTAAACTATGTCGGACAATAGTCATACCCATTAGATAGATGATAGTATCAAAAGATATTAGATTCACTATACGGCTGCCCATAAAACTTAGTAAATTTTGATGTTTTTCAAATGGCTTTTCCTTGAGTATATTATGAGCTAGTTGAATTGCCCCCCGAGTTCTCTTTAATTTATGTTAAGTGTGCCATATGTCCAATTGTAGTAGTGTTTGTGATATTTACAATTTAAAGAAAAAATGTTTGTTATTTCTTGTTTGTCTCTCATTTGTAAATCAGTAATACTGTAATAAAAGTTAAAAAACGGTAATTAATACTATTAGCATTAATTGGTCATAGAAACAAACAATTGAGATCTAACGACACCCAATAAGTTATTGCTGTCAAAATTAGTAACAATATTTGTCTTTTCTCTGAACGATGAGTTATAATTATAGCAAAGACGAATTAACTAACATGATCTATATCTGTGGCGAAGCCGACAGATATACATTAGTAGCATCCTGAATGTGTGAATAGCGATATCCGGATAGACGGCATCCCCAACGAAGTGTTTATAAACAGGGTTCGGTTGCAATTTGAAGAAACAGGTAATATTAATTACCAGCACAAAACAAGAACTAAAACGGTGATCAAAGAGGGAACAGGAGGTCCTTCATTGTGGCCACCAAGGTCTCCAGACCTCAACAAACTCGATTTTTTATGGGAATATGTGAAGGAGCTGGTATACCAATCAGCACCTACTACACCAGAAGACATGAAAGTTCGTATAACCAATGTTTTTGACAACCTTACAGTAAATAAGAGGTACATGTTAAGAAATATCTCCAGATCTTTTATACAGCGCGTTATTGCTTGCAGAAGAGAAAAGGGGCGTCATTTTGAACAACTTCCAAATATTAATTAAAATAATAGTTACTTGCTGTGCAATGTTTATTAAGTGTTTATAGTTTGTTTCTGAATTTGCTTCAAGTAAGTAAAAGGGGATTTATTTTTTAATAACCGCTAATAGTATTAAAGTTTTTTTTCTTAAATTATATGTGAATATACTGTTACTGATTTACAACTAAGAGACAAACAAAAAGAAAGAACAAGAAAACAAGGGCATATTTAGATAATATTACACATTTTTCTTTAAATTATAAATATCACGAAATCTACAAAAGTTGGACATATGACATATTTGCCATAAATTAAAGGGAACTTGAGGGGCAATTCACTCTAAAAAACTCAAGGAAAAGCGATTTAAAAAACATCAAAATTTACTAAGTTTTATGAACTATAGTGACTACAGTCACTACTATAGTGAATCTAATATCTTTGGATACAATCGTTTATCTGCTAGCTTTGACTATTGTCTGACATAGTTTAAAAGCAAAATCTGCAAAAATGTCCATTTTTACATAGTTTTAAAGAAGATTGTGCAACGGGAATTTTTGAGAGAAATAATTGAATATCTCAGGTACTATTAACACTGAGAGAGAAACTAATGAGCCAAACAACTTTTGTCTTAAACATTTTTTCTTTGTCTAACGATTTAGTAGCTATCGACCGCCAGGATACTAATGACTCAGACTGTATAACAAGATGCCTCGAATCTGGGATCCGGCTCCTCCACCAAATTTTGCAAAAAATCCCTATGTCAAAATCCATAATTTATGTATTTTATTCCACTTATACGGTTATTCCACCTTACTGGTCGTCAATGTGTTTATTATGAACTTAGCAAACTAATATGATTTGGGTAACATTTTGATTTTATTGTACTAAAACCACCATAATGCTCAAAAGCACGTCACAGCTATGTTTCTTGTTAAACTTATCAAAGTTTGAACTTCTTTCTCCAAAAATCTACCAGGTGGGTTTTCTTTTCTCTATTTCTAGTCAGTATTTTTTCATATGTTCAAATCTGGCGACAAACGATCTATCAAAATATCAATAATGAATGATTGAAAATTATTTCCACCAGATAGAATGTATTTTATCTACACAGTGGGCAAAAAAACGGTAAAAATTTTTAATCACTCGTATTTCCAATAATGTTTGGTTAATTCATATATTTGTTTTAAAAACGAGTTGCTTGTAGTGTTAAGATTGAAACCATACCAGATTCGCAATAACTGAACGTTTCAATCCAAAGTTATGTTGCTTTATGTTTGGCTATGCAACATTTCTGATAACATCGCGTCACTTTAATGTGAAATGAAAGGTGTAGTAAAATTAGTAGGTAATGACATTTGTTTTCTTTTTGCCTAAAGGGACAGTAGAGATTTTATAGCGTTGTATACAGGATGACTTTTTTGTAAACATGGTGAAATTTTGAAACATGCTTTTTCTTGTTTTTACTAAAAACAGAAGTGGAATTGCGAATATGGTATGTTTTCAATCATCAAAACATAAGCAATTAGTTTATCAAAGAAATGGTTGCTTGAATTTACAAAAAATCTTTGGAAATATGAGTAATTGAACATTTGTACCGTATTTTTTTTTTTTGCCCACAGTGTATAAAGCTACTTTTGCGACGGCGTTTGACGGTAAGTAATGCCTCGTCACAGAGTATTTTCCGGCTAAATGCCCTAAATATTGTGGTGCGTGCTTGCCATAAAGTCTAATTTATAATCAAGTTCAATTAATTTTTTGAAGGTATCAAAGTGGCCAATATATCGATAAGCGATAGAATTCATTAAGAAAATAGTTTTAATCTTTATCTTGGAACAAAAATATGTTTTTAGGGAATCAAAAAAATATATAAGACCTATCACAAAACATTAAAATTCACACAATTCCCACAATTCATAGGAAAACCGGGTTGGTTTATGACCGGGTCATACAGGCCAATATTTCAAGAGCAGAATCAAACAACACAAATATGACTGCGAAAATCAAAACAATAATAACAGGGAAAAACAGCTCTTGCATTGCACGCTCTGTCGAGTGGCCACGCAGTCAACTTTGATGCACCAAAGATTCTCAAAATGGAGTCAAATTATAGAAAGCGGTGCATCATGGAAATGATTTTTATAAAAATGACATAAAACACGGTCAATTTGCGGTCTAATTCGGATAATTTAAGAACTATTTATTCTAATATATTTTCTATTTTACTGACATGATCCGTGTCAACAACCAACAATCCGTATTTCCAAAAAAAGGAATGCAATATGTGTTTGTCAATCAGTGTTGTTCTAAAATTGTTCATCGTTGAATGTCTGTCGGTCGACACATGTGTGTGAGTGTTTATTATGTAATTTTATGTTACTTTAAGGTACTTAAATTATTTGACTTTTTATATTAACCTATTGTGTTTTAGCTATGATTAAGGTGAAAAATATAACAGAAACGTCAGCAACAAAGTAAAACAGGGATTTTATTGCAAACCAGCTCCCAAAGCCGTTAAACAAAATTATTTTAATAAGACATTTAATAAGACCAACTTCCATCTCTCTTTCATACTTTGGGAATGAACTAACAGTATAAAATATGTTTTTGAAATATTCAGCAATTTTTTAGATTTTGCATTTCCTTAATTGTAAATGGGGACGTAATTGATATTTTTTTACCTACACAAAGAAAACAATTATACCAACTGTCATAAAGATCCTCAAAAAAATAGAAAAAGCAAAATACCTATAAAATCATGATGTTTTTAATTTGAGTAATGCTTGAAATAAACTAGAAGACTGGTTCATAATATAGTTCATAATATAAATTTCAATCAAGGATTAGAAACAGTCTTTAAATTCAGTTTTTCTTCGTCTAAAACAGTTGACAAATTGGGTGTCCTGAAAGAGATACATCTTGAAAAAGAGGATAAAGTCATTCCTTACCGAGGTACTGTGTGTCTTCCGGCCGAATTTGCCCTTTGTTAAGGGTCTTCCAGGGTCCGTCCGTCCTGTACTTAATCGCGTAATGTTGAATTAAGTTGGCCCTTTCGAGCGGGGTCTGCCAACTAATTAAAAATCCGTTGCTAATTTCTGTAACTGTCAGGTTACGTGGAGGTCCTGGCTTGGGTCCTGCGCCATCACCGCCCGGTCCCGACGAGAGCACAGAAGAAAGAAAAAAACAGAAGGGACAAACTTAATTAATATATCCACTTTGAGGGGGCGCTGCTACTTCTCGCCCTAACGAGGCCGGTCGCGCTTACACCGAAAAATTAACTAGAAGCGGACAGGCCAAAAATTAAAGCGACATTATGGAGAATCAGTGGGACAAAGGGATATTAAAAGGAAAACAATTAGACGCTACCATTGTGGTAATGGCGTGCTAGCGATATGCTCCAAACGAAAATAATAATACCTTTCGGCCTCAGGATTGTTGGCAACAATGGGTCACCGGAGGAATCGGTTGGAAATGTAACTACACTATAGTCAAAAATATCTGAAAAAATCAAAGTAGGTACTTAAACCGGAATCGAAAAGAACCATGCAACCAATAAGCATGCACCCCAACAACCAAAAACATCAGTCACACGTTTGCTACTCATTGTTAGATTTGTTAGATTTCTTAAACATTGAGCTACGTTTGATGATACCATTTTTCTATAAATGATTCTGCTGAGATCATGTTGATAAGCCTGCATGTCTTCTACTTTAGATAATATCTCAAAAAATGGAAAAACAATTATAAAAAAAAACATTTCAAGTACAAAGCAGGCATAACAAAGTCAGTGAAAAGCAGGTCAACTTAATTTTTATTGGTGTGTCATTGGTGTTTTGTTCAGTTACCTACGTTAAGCAAAATAAATTTCATCCTTATTTCGGATATTTAGAAAGAGCATTGGGTAAGTAGGTCGTATAAGATATAAGTATGTAAGATATACAGGGTGCCTCAACAGTGCTATCTCGGGAGATTGTACCTCTGTTAATGAAGATAGTTTAAAACGGATTTCACTCATATATACAAAACTCCGAGGCGCACATTTTAAAATAATTAGCGTGTATACAGAGTGTTCCATAAGGCAGTACCAACCCAAACTTATGTTTTTTCAAATGGAACAACCTATATTTCGGCACAATTTTGAATTCCTCGCAAAATTTTACGACAATTAAAAATAACTTTACCTATCCTAAACTTTATACTTTTTGATTTATTGGCATTTTTATGGAAAAACAGCAGTCTAGGAAAGGCAGTATATCTCAGTACCTGTTTTTAATTTTATTGCGCACGTTTTGATTAGGATTAAGTAAGAAGCGTTCTATTAGCGTGATTGCCTACCATATTCAAATTGTGTACAGACGGGTCATAATCTGCAACAAAATATAGCAAACACTTTGTCCTAAGAAAGTTATTTTTTTTTAAATGGAACATCCTATAACTAATTAATTTTTTGGATTCTACGCATCGTTCTGCACAAAAAGAGTACTAGTACACACTCGTGCTAAAATAAACCATTGCAGAGATAACAAGTCTTCTTTATAAAAAAAATTAATTTTTCCTACACCTACATTAACTATTAAACCCGCTATTAAACCCGCAAGTATTTACCTAAGTACTGTTTTCTCGAATGATTTCATCTTTTTTGAAATAAAATAAAACATTTAATTACATCTGCAATTTAATATTATAATTTGAAATAAAATATTACTTATACCCTGTAGGCCAAATTCGCCATATTTCCCGAAATTATGCAAATCTAACTTAACAACCCTAACAATATCACCACTGACAGATACCTTAATAACATGTTTAGTCCAGTTTTTCATAGCCTACAGGGTATAAGTAAAATTTATTTCAAATTATAATATTAAATTGCAGATGTGCTAAAATGTTTAATTTTATTAAAAAAGAGATGAAATCATTCGAAAAACAGTACTTTAGGTAAATACTTAACTGGTTTAATAGTTAATGTAGGTGTAGAAGCACTTATTGATAGAAAAATCGATTATTTTAAGAAGAAGACTACTTATCTCTGCAATGGTTTATTTTAGCACTAGTGTGTACTAGTACTTTTCTGTGCAGAACGATGCGTAGAATCCAAAAAAATAATTAGATATAGTATATTTTCTTAGGAAAAACTGTTTGGTATATATTGTTGCAGATTATGACTAGCCTGTACACTATTTGGATATGGTAGGTAATCACGCTGATAGAACGCTTCTTACTTAATCCTAAATCGAAGCGTGCGCAATAAAATTAAAAATAGGTATTGAGATATAGGTACTGCTTTTCTTAGACTGCTGTTTTTCCATAAAAATGCCAATAAATCAAAAAGTATAAAGTTTCGGGTAGGTAAAGTTATTTTTCATTGTCGTGAAATTTTGCGAGGAATTAAAAATTGTGCCGAAATATAGGTTGTTCCATTTAAAAAAAAACATAAGTTTGGGTTGGTACTACCTTGTGTACCAACACCCAGTATACACGCTAATAATTTTAAAATGTGCGCCTCGGAGTTCTGTATATATGAGTGAAATCAGTTTTAAACTATCTTCATTAACAGAGGTACAATCTTCCGAGATTGCACTGTTGAGACACCATGTATATAAACCATTCACTTATAACGACGCTAATATCAAACTAAACAAACTACCCAAATTTAACCAATTACGTTCAAATTGTAAAACCGAAAAATCAGTTATGTGTCTGGAGTCACTCAGTCAAATGCTCTAATCATGATGCTGTTTATGTGGTACAAAATGGGAAGAATTTGACAAAATGAATAGCGGAACATAAATCTAGAACATTTATCACATAAAATTTCTACAGGTGATTGTATAAAATACAATGATCAATAAACAATTTCAACGTAAACCATTATTCATGTTCACCTTACAATAATTATGAAAATTTTTATTCTTAAGTTGCCTACTTTGTACCAACTTCCGCTGCCCTTCTTGCTAACTTCAGCCGTATCTCAAGTATCACCAGTCTTTCATGCATGGCATACGTTATTGTTAAGAATGTTTAATTATATGACTGTAAATTAATTGTTAAAATATTATTTATTTATTTTATGGGTACCAATAATCTTTTTGTAGATTTAGGCCAATGACGATGCAAAGCGAAACCGGTACCTAAGAAACTAAAAAAATTTTTTACAACTGAAAAGAGGTATATCGTTATTTTTTTAATCTACGATTTCTTTTTGACACAGTAAAAATGTGCTGGTTTCGGGATACATGAACATTTACCGGTGTTATTTGGTTTTGACAATCAGGAACGCTAATATAAAGGTAAGAAATGTTGCAAACAAAAGAAATCACAACCACCGAATATTAATGAATGTAAAAACTACATGAAAGCAACATCTAATACTCTATCTATGGGTGGTTCTCGTACAAATCGTACGAATTTCCCAAAAAAATAAAAATATTTCACTTTTTTAAATTACGCAGAACTTTTTTTATGGCATTTTCTCGGAAATTTAGTGGATACTTGTATCGGGAATTGAATAAAAAATATGTTCAGATATATGAAGGGGTAAAGTTTGGATGATTTACGATTGCCATATTCAAAATTCAATAGGTTGAAATATTTGTTAGATAACTGCGTAAAATTATTATTTTAATTTATATATGCAAAAACAATTAAAAATAATTCAATTTTTTAAATAATTATTACACGATCGCCCCCAAGAACGGCAATAATTGAAAAAAATTATATAGTATCCGCTACACTTTTACCTACAACATCCAATTTTTTTCTAGGATGGAGTCTCTTATAGTTCAAAAGATATTAAATTTT
The DNA here is from genome assembly GCA_964023965.1 of Melinopterus prodromus. Classification (NCBI taxonomy): domain Eukaryota; kingdom Metazoa; phylum Arthropoda; class Insecta; order Coleoptera; family Scarabaeidae; genus Melinopterus; species Melinopterus prodromus. Next base: position 44,791,986 of record OZ030394.1, read on the forward strand.
ATGTGACATGAGACGCGCGCGGCGTGTCGAAATTTAATGAAAAACGTAGAAAGCGACTTCAGGCGTGTGCGCGACGTTCTTGAACATCTCGCAGACAGGAAAGTGGTTCAACATGCTAGTGCAGTTTGTTTTTTAAGAAGAGAAAAAGAGAAGAGCTTATTTATTAGATGTTAAATATTTATTTATTAAACGCATTTAAAAAATGCCAAAGTCTTCTAACCGTATCTAACGTTCTAAATTTAGAACCGTTAGATGTTTCAATCCATTCAATTTGCCTCCGCATCCAAATATAAATAAAACAAATAAAGCAGAGTTCTCAGAAAAATCACAGATAACACAGATACAGATAACAATGCACTCATCTTTTTGCAAGGCTTGCTTTTTTGCTGTTCTTAAAATCATTTTGGTATCATTCAAGTATGAATGCAAGTAGCTTTTCTAAACCGGTCTACAATTTTTGTAAATATTCATCAACTGGGGATATCATTAGTTGCAAAGTGGTTCTGTCGACGTTCATCCATTGTCTATCAGTGACTCGTCGATCAAATGTGTTGCACCAAGACATTCAGAACATTTTCCAAAATAACAATTTGTTGATGCTTGAATGAAAATCATACGTTTTAAACAGTCGTGATAACTTTTACCTAGATGTTATAGGTACATTTAATGCCAATAATTTGTATTTCATTCCTTTTCTGAGAGCTCTTTATTCTTTATATTTTAATGCGGAGGCAAATTGAATGGATTGAAACATATATCGGGTTGAAATTTCGAACATTTGATACGGTTAGAAAACTGGCATTTTAAAAAGTTTTTAATAAATAAATATTTTTAGCACCTAATAAATAAGCACTTCCACTCACTCCGTTCTTAAAACAAACTGCTCTAGCATGTAAAACCAGCCTGCTGTCTATGAGCTGTTCAAGAACGTCGTCGCGCACACGCCTGATGTAGTCGCTTCCTGCGTGTTTCATTGAGTTTTGACACGCCGCGCGTGACTCACGTTAGATAAAATTTAATATCTTTTGAACAATAAGAGACTCCATCCTAGAAAAAGATGGGTTATGTACGCAAAAGTGTAGCGGATATAATATATATTGTTTCGATTATATCCATGTGGGGGCTACTATGTAATAATTATTCAAAAAATTCAGTTGTTTTTATTTATTTACATATATAAATTAAAATAATGGTTGTACGCAGTTATCTAGCAAATATTTCAACCCTTAAAATAAAACAAAAATGGGTCCGATACGATTACTAGAACCAAAGATATTGAATTTTGAATATGACAAGGTTTGTAAATAATAATTGTAAATCACCCAAACTTAAAACTTTCATATTTTGGAAAATAAATTTTTTTCGACTACATCCTGATACAGGTATAACTTCATTAAGTGCATACAACGTATAAAAAAGTTTAAGCCAAATCTAAAATGTGACGTCATAAAAGGCGAACGATTTGTAACAGAACGACGCCTATACATATGTTCTGATATGAAGGAACAACCAGAACATTAAATATAATATTAAAAGAAATATGCCAAAACATTCCACAAGAAGCATATAGGAAGGAATCACATTTAGAATTTATATCAAAACATTAAACATAAAATGGGATCCTCAAATGATACAATTTACAAAATGGCTAAAGGGGACTTTAATTTACGCCATTAGATAAACGCTTCTGGGGTTTTAAACCATTACTGCAGATTGATGATGCCATCTCCTAAACAACGCTGATTGCATTGTGCCTTTGTGACGATTCGCTTCCTTGTTTATCTAAGAATTTCTCTTTAATTGCTAAGCCATTCGTACAATTCTTGAATAGTACCACTATTAGTCTTCGAAGACACATAGCGACACAACCGGCAAATCTTTCAAAAACAAATTGCAAACGAATTGTCAATGCAAAGTCACTCTCTGGGAACATATGAATCACTAGATATTGGACGGCTTTCATAATGTTCATTCCTAATGTTTTATTATGCATGATACCTCATAGTCATATATTAATGGAAAATGTCATTATATAATACCTACGTCCAAAAGCAGAAAAACGGTGACTTGTCACAATGACGGGGCCCATCTCTTGGTAAACATGTTGTACGTTGTTGAGTGATTTGGAGAGTTTTAAATTTGTAATTCGTAATAAATGAATAATAGCGTTACAAAGTTAAAAATTAATATTTCGTTATTTTGACGTAATTTGTCAATAGTATATTGTGTACCAAGAAGAAATAGTGGTTCTTTTCCAGGTGACTCTCTGCCGTGGTATACACCACATTTTACACCACATCTTGCATAACATCCATAACATTATCCAATTTACTCATTGTTAAAGACGAATAACTGACAGTTTGGTTTTGGCAAGTAAAAAAGGGGTACTGTTTTTCCAAAATTGCTAACCAAAGGGAAAGCTTTGTTTTTATTGTACAGGCGCTTCGACGGCCAGCTAGTGGCCATATTATTAAACTACTTTCTTGGCTAAGCATGAAAAGGACTACTTTCTTGCCTAGCGGTGCAATTAACTCATTACTTCTTTAAAAATGAGCCAGTTTAGTCGTTACAGTTTTGACGTAAAGTTGTAGTAATGTCTAAAGATGAGTACGTTGGTCCTTAATTTGAATTATTTAGTGATAGTTTGATGTTCAATGTTCCATTTAAATTTGGAAATATTCAAATATGGCGTACAAGAAACCACCTAAGTAAAACTGGTGGACCAACATATTTTCTGGCAACAATTTTTGTATTTCGATTATAACCTCAAAGTTTGTATTTAATTATCTACCAATTTTCAGACCTTTCTGTCAATAGGCAACTGATAAACCTGATTTCGCGTGCCATTTTACATTTACAAAAGTTTTATTTTTGTAATATTCTCAACAATTACACCAGAAATAAATATAGTATATCTGTGACATGCAGTTATAATTACTCCAGATCGTCGATAAATTTGAGCATATATTTTGTTGTTCGTTGGTACTTGTTAATTAAAGTTAAAACAACAACATATTTTGAAAACCTGAAATGTCTAGCATTTTCCTAAACATAGTTCCCAAAAGTATGTACAGGGTGGGCCAAATTCGATGTTAGTATAGGAGATCTCGATAACTATAAGAGATATCGAAAAATGAGTAAGGTTGTTGCGTCGTCTTTTCTTGAGGGAAACTCAATGGTGAAAACCAAAATTAGCTATCGTCTTTTGTTTTCGAGTTATAGCACAAAACTCGATTTTTCGCTATTTTGATACTTGTCGATATCTTTGTTGTTTGTTAAATCAGACGAATGATATTATTTGCACGTTCTTCAGGCACTTTTTCGATTAGAATTCAGTGGAATTCATAGATTTTAGATGTCTCTAATAGTTTTGTAGATATAACATAAAGTTGTGTTTTTTAGATGAAAACCATGGCTGGCTATGACTGAAATAAATAGAGCCTTTTTCCCCTTTTCAACGATATATTACATGCCGGTCCAAAATATTCCAAAAGTAATGTTTTATTGAATTACATGAAATTAGTATATACCAGAGAAATTATAATTATTGCGTTCGAGATTTCTCCGAGTAGGCGTATGTCACTAGTGGTTTGGTCTCTTATAGTTACCGAGATCTCCTATAGTAACATCAAATTTGGCCCACCCTGTACATTATTGCATACGTACTTTGAGTTAATTATAAACCAGGAATAGAACAGTGCAAGGTCAGATTGCAAATTGGGACCGAGTTCAGATCGTCGAGTAGTGAGCTTTTTGGCCAATCGTCGGAAAATCTGCGAGTCTGACGGCTGGGACGTGCAAATATCGGAAGCGAAAATATAAATAGGTGTGGAAGGCATGCAAACGGTGACCCAAATTGGTGGAATGGCAGAAAACAGACGGGCACGAATCGGTGATCAATATGGCCGTACACGTACACCTATATGTTCGCAAAACTGCCTCCGCCAGAGTACAACGGCCATATTCGATATTAGTTTTGCAAATTGCGCTATCGATTGCGCCCTGTTCTCCACCGGCATCGGCACGAAACAGGCGCCCAACACAGTCTCGATTTGTTCTATTTTCCGGCCAATACGACTTACTGTTTAAACGCTAAGTTTAAATTACTTTTTAAACTCAAACTGGACTCATTTCGAAGAAGTTAATTAAATTCCCCTAGATTAAAATTGAACGTATATATTCAATGCTTTTATTCCCGTAGGCAATCGATTCCGATAGAAATATCATCAGCTTTCCATTAGTCTTTCTCGTCATTCCTTAATGGAATTACCTTATAATCTGTCTTTAAACTATTAGGATTCTATAGCAATATATCAATATACAGGTTCTCCCACGACGAGCTGCCATTAGAAGTATATGGTAAAACCAAATGGAATGAGAGATTGAAAATTTGTGGACTTATATTTTTGGCCACGATCGTCTCAACTAAAATATTTTGAGTTTTCGGTTACTTCCGGTTACACCGGATATGATATATTTCAAATGGAACATCCTGTGTTTTATCCCAGTTTTGAAATCAATTTTATGTTACATTCCCTATACGTAACATTCGGTTACTGTCAATTACTTATAAATTATCCCCTGTGACCATTGGAAAAAAGTTTGCCGGCAAAATTGTTGTGAATGTAACGTATTATTGACACATCGGTAGAACTCTTCTAAAAGTTATACAGGGTGTTCAAATTATAAGATCAAAATTGCATTCGAAAAGAGTACTAAAAGACGATTTTTTCCATTGGCAACCCTAACATATGAATACATTTTTCAATTCTATGGAAAATTTTAAATAACGTTTGTGTACAATGTCCTATACATAAAATGTACCTACTGAAATAGATTTTTAAATATCATAGTAGAAATTGCAAACTTTGACAAATCTAGATTGCTTTTGAAAACAACTGAACAATTTCGAATAAACAGAACTTTATTAAACAAGTTTTTTGGGCCATTTTTCGTTGTAATTAATTTAGTATTATAACATTATAAACCTACAATATTAAAAATAACACAAAACATCGTAAAGTAAATTTAAAAACAAAACTGCTTAATTCAATTTCAGTAACTGTTCAAAAACGTTGCCTCTTTCCGCTAAACATGCTTCAATTCTTTTTAACATATTATTGTTGATGGCATCCCTGATTGAGTTAGCGCATAACCCACTGAAAGCAGCTGCAACTCTATCTTTCATATTCTCCTTATTAATTATTGGGTCCTCATAATCTACGTCTTTAATAGCTCCCCAAATGAAAAAAAAAATCCATTGGCGTCAAGTCCGGGGAACGCGGTGGATATTTGTATGACCCATTAAGCGCAATCCACCGATTGTCGAACATCTCGTTAAGCAAGCCTCTTACTGCAACAAAGTTGTGCGGTTGAGCACCGTCCATTTGAAACCACCCAATTATTTAGGACTTAATAACTGATAAGGATAACATTAAAGACAGAGTTCGAGCTGCTTTCAATGGGTTATGTGCTAACTCTATCAGGGACGCCACAAACAATAATATGTTAAAAACAATTGAAGCATGTTTAGCGGCAAACGGCAACGTTTTTGAACAGTTACTGAAATTAAATTAAACAGTTTTTTTAAATTTGCTTTCCGATTTTGGTTTATCTTTAATATTGTGTTTTATTGTAGGCTTATAATTTTATAAATACTAAATTAATAATAATGAAAAATGACCTAAAGAAACTTGTTTAATAATGTTCTTAATAATATTCCAAATTGTTCAGTTGTTTTCAAACGCAATCTAGTTTTGGCATGATTCGCAAGTTCTACTATAATGCTTAAAAATCGATTTCAGTAGGCACAAGTCCATTTTAGGTATAGGACATTGTACACAAAGTTGATAAAAAATTTTCCATAGAATTGAGAGATGTATTCATATGTTATGGTTGCCACTCGAAAAAATTGACTTTTAGTACTTTTCTCGAATTCAATTTTGATCTTATAATTTAAACAACAACAATTTTGCCGGACAACTTTTTTCAAATGGTCACAAGGTATGTCATTTTTTAATGAAAAAAATTAATATCTGAAATATGACACATGTTAGGTATAGGGAATGTAACATAAAATTGATCTAAAATTGAACGAATATTTCAAAAATGCGATAAAATACAGGATGTTCCATTTATAATATAAAAGTTGACATCATTTCCGGTGTAGCAGGAAGTAACCGAAGACTCAAAATATTTTAGTTGAGACGATCGTGTCCAACAATACAATCCCACAAGTTTTCAATCTCTCATCTCATTTGGTTCTCCATATACCTAGTTCTAATGGCAGCTCGTCGTGGGAGACCCTGTATTGGTAAAGTCGATATACCTATGTGACTTCTTGATAACTGCAATTGTCTAGGGTTACCGTAATTTCTTATAACTATGGTCCATTTTTGGCATATTTTTGATGATACATTTTACGCTGAATTCAGCTGAATTCGATTATTTTTTTGTAGTAGAGTAGGTACTATACAACTAATTGATTTACTAAAAAATATATCGAAACTAAACTCAAAAATTAATTCTATCTAACTTTACAAACTTCAATAAATGCATCCATTGGTTCGCCGATAATTTAGAATAACGGGGAAAAAGAAAAGTCCTTCTTCTGCGAACTAGTATTTAATTATGTGCTCTGGACTTTTCTTTTTCCCCGTTATTCTAACTTTACAAAGGTTGTGCAACATGGAACTTATTTCATTGAATAAAATACTTATTTACTTGGATGCGAAATGATAGGTAGATATATTATACGAAAATGCCACCAATTATCCAATTAAATGTTCTTGAAGAATTGTTTCTTTATAATAGCCAATATTGTATTGTAAATGGGTGTTTGAATTTATCGTTCCAAAAATGTCATATTTCCACAACGTAGTTTACATATTTCTACAACGTACTATATCCTAGTGCGAGATAAGATAATTAACATAAGTATTGTTTGTTGAATGGAATACATCCATTTACTTTCATAAAGTAGATTATATCTAGTAATTATTCCAAAGAAATTAATTTTTTGGTTGAAGTAATATTATCTCACAAGAATATCGTTGTTTTAGATAGTAAGATAGTATGAAGAATGCCAATAGATGACTGGCTGGTCGTAAGATGCACCTCCTTTGGGTATATAAATGCTGCATACAGGCATTAAAAAATTTGCGGCTTTGAGTTTTAGAAACTCGCTGGCTAATGGGTTAATGAACAGGCGCCTATTGGCAGGGTGCGCGATGCTAACGCCTCTACAGCTGTAGGCAGTAGTAGGTCCACGAGGCGTAAATGGTGCAGATTGCTAATAAATGTTACAGTTATCTGTACTGTATAAGTGGTCCGATCAAATTTATATTATTTATTACAATATTACATTTGTTAATATTTCTTCCTGTATTATTACAGTTGATATCGAAACACTTATTGTGTCCCATTATGATTATTTATACTAACGATATATTATTAGTTCTGACGGATTGGATCACAACATAATGCGCCGTGAACTACTGCACATATGTAGGCATTTTAGTTAGGTATTTCACCGCTACGGGCGCTTAGATCGATTTTCAAGTCCCCTCCATGGTGTATGCACACTCCCAAGGGATAGCAGTGGATTGCAGTTCCGCTGCAACAACCAGACCGGATAGCCGACTTACGCTCGGACTTCACGAGAAATGCTGCCGATTTTCGTAAATTATATATTATGGATCGTTACTTATTGACTATTATATTATTTTGGCATAAAAACAATTATCTTTTATCTTTCTTATGGATCTGGGGCTGCGTAATTCTGCTACTATATGCACTAGCCGCCACTGGTGCTGTGAATATTGATGGACCATAGTTGCGTACTCGCATCGTAGTTGTTGGAAATTACGGTACGCACTAATAATTTGTCAGATTTTCAGCTTTTTGTCATTATTACCCGAATGTTTATTTGATGAGTTTCATACAATTCAGTCCAGAGGGATAGGAAGCAAGCCGAAGCAGAATTTGGACCAAACTGGTATTTTCCAGGTTTAGTGTTGAGTTGAAAGTGCCTTTTGATGAACGCATTCTAAGTTTAATAAGCAGCAAATTATACAACAAGCAGTTAACCGATACTGTGTGGTAACTGGTAGCCAAGAATACAACCTCCAAGTCTTACCATCTGTATCTTCAGCAGGAATCAAAAACGGTACTGGGTTAGCTTGAACTTTCGGCGGTAAACCCACATCTTTACATCAGCAAGCATTTGAAAGAATCATGTTAGTTTGTGTTAGTAAGAACAAATAGTAAATGCAAAACAAAACTTACCGAGTGTTCGTATGGTCATTATTTTACTCATCATCCCGTCTCCTAGGGCATTCTTCCCTACCACTTGGAATTCGTACGTGGTGCCAGGTGCTAGTCTATTGATGGTGACCTGAGTACTTCCCGATGGCGTGACAGGTATTGTAGACCATTCCGAAACTCCGGCTTCCCTATACCAGATCGTGTAATCCTGTTTGTAGTCTGGCCCACCGCTATAACCAGGCATCCAACTCAAGGTAACAGCAAATTCCGTTGCTGTTCCAGACACGTTGTATGGCGCGTGGGGTTGGGTGCCCTCTACCACTAATTGAGTTGATGCGACTATAGCGGCAACCTCATTGGTAGCCACGCACTGATAAAACCCAAAATCCGACCTCCTCAAACTTTCTACAGTAATATTACCGCCGTTTATCTTAACCCTGTTCTTCGGCAAAGGAGTGTTGTCCCTCCTCTGCCATTGGATGATCGGTTTTTGGGTACCTTCGGCTTCTTGAGCATCACAGTGCATTTCCACAGTCTCGCCAACTTTCCTCTGGTACATAGCTTCTGGTTCTAAGACGAAACTAGGCGGTTTTCTAACCAAAACCTCCATCTGACCGGAAGAACCTTGCGTACCCTGAGCATTGTATGGTGTGCAAGTATATCTTCCCTGGTGGTTCTGGTTGACCCTCGTGAAGAGGAGAGAACCGTTGTTCATGATCACAATATCTTTAGTCTGGTACGGCTCTAGTAAACGCTTGTCTTTGGTCCACGTGACGTATTGTAGGGGTGGGTTAGCCTTTATAAAGCATTGCACGACGCCGGCGAGTCGGAAGGGTAGGTATTGCACTGTGGGTGTGAAGGTCACCTTCGCAGGATCTACAAATGGACATATTATCGAGTACGTTGGACACCAAAATAAACCCCACCCAAACAAATGCAAATCCGAGCCGCGGAGGTGGTCGCTTTTAATAGTGAGCCGTTGGGCCAATTTTCGAGTGGTCGCTGTGCATCAACCCCAAATCGGTTTAACCGCCACACAGGGTATCATCAGTCAATTTTGTCGCGATCAACAGGTTAAATCGATTATTACCAACGCCCTGCGCTCAGTATTTTCAAATTGGCATTCTACATTTAAGTGGTAATTGTTTGTAATTCACAATGATTTCAGTAGTGTACTCGAGTATGTGCAATACATCAACCCAATTAAATTGGCGTATAAATAAATACTTTATACCAGAAATCCAACGGTGCAATAAGAAGTCTTCTCCTTTTTGCTATTTTACAATCTACCATAGCTATCATATCTAATTACACTAATGTGTTTTTTTTTGTAGCAGAGTGAAGTATTTCTTGTTAATCGATTTGAACAAAAAAATTAACTAAAATTCTTTAAATAATTTTCGGTTGACTAAGAAGTTTTGAATTCTTTTGGTCTCAGAAGTAAGTGCTATCATTGAAGGAGCTTATGCCCCAGGCTTAAATGTCAAATAACGTTTCTAATCCGTAGCCTATTACTTGTGTATGTCAGTAACTGTCCTTCTAACTAACAGTGATACACGAGAACTATGATGGCGCTGTACCTACTACGCCGCCATACGCACAAGTTGTAACTAGTTAAGGATAAGTTTTTGTTAATTAATTATATTTGCAACGTGTGTTGAGTACAACCGCCGTTTGGTCTAACTCCGTTGGTTTGTTTAATTAATGGCTTTCTTATTCTGTAGGTGCTGTTCTTACTATTGCTGTAGGTCTTACATATGGCTTTTGTCAGATTTTTGTACCTGGAGTTATTCCAAGTTAAAGGTGCTAGGTTCTACTTTGAAGTTAGAATAGTAAACCTTCGTAAACCTTCAAGCAAACTTTATATATGTCGTAGGCAAATGGTTATTTCTGGCACAAGGCTCTTGCCTAGGCAAAAGCTATTTGCCATTTGCCTAAGCTGTTGTTCGGCAAATAGCATTTTGTCTAGAAATCGATCGGTGACGTTTCGCCAGGCGAAAATACATTCCGTACGGGCAGAGAAGTCCGGAGCGTCATCAATTAATGGGGGTCTCTCTTCCTTCCAGTCTGTCGGTTGCGCTCATTTGTATAACAACAATAACAATAACAACAATTTGTATAACAAAAACTCTTTGACGACAGGGATTCCCATACACATTGCAGAAATATTTTTTTTATTTTTCTGTGCCGATTTTATTCATACGGAGAAAAAATGATGACGTAAACAACTGGTTATGTGAGGTTATGTGATTGTTGACAACTGTGTTTGGAACATCTCAGTAACCACTGCAGCATAGCGGTGAACCATTATGAAGACATGCAAAACATTTCAACACACCAAATGTTTTTCCTGGTAAAAGGGAAACTAAACATTACTAATCTAAAAGTCTTATGATATGATATGATATCGTATCTCCGCACTTATGAGTATGGACGCTTGTCACAACAAATCAGGCGTAACTTCTTTAGAATTACGATGATTAGAATACAATATTACTCAGAACTAATCAACGACTAAATATTAATTATGACGTATTTGAGAACTAACATATACGGATTAAACATTACCTCACATAATTTTAAAATAAACGCGATTGAAAACTAAATGCTAATTGCCTGACAACGGTCTTGGCAAATATATTTGCCTACGCAAATGGCTTTAAAAATATAAATAAGGTATCGATATCTATTTGCCCAGGCAAATAGCTTTTGCCTGGGCAAAGGCCTTTTGCATAAAATAACCATTTGCCTACGACACTTAATAAATATAATACCAGTAATAATATACACATATTACTTCGGTGTATGTTTGGTTGTCTATTTATCGAAACAATACGTCCTACGTCCACATCATACGTTTTATGCGATGTGTATATATTGTGTATATTGATGTTTGGACTGGTTTGTAAGTTTTATTTTATTTTTCAATTTTGAATACTTAAGGAATTTACCACGAAGTTATGGGTACCTACCGACGTGCTTTGGAAAAAAAGTATAACTTGGTGTGCGACTAATGACTATGTAACTTTTTATTGCAGATTGTGTTATCGATACAATTGCGGTCCAGATGCTTTGAACTTGATTTTTGAATTTTAATCTGTTTTTTATATATTGTTCTGTCTTACCTTTACAGCCTGTTATTATTTTATTGTTCGTACTTTTCTTGTACTCTGCTGTCTACGTTTGACCAGCGAATAAATATGGAGGAGTCAACGCCAATCTTTTATTCTCCTGTATTGCTCGTCTTTCGTTGGAAGCAAGCTTTCATATTGAAGTGAGTCGTCTTCGCCAGTTTTTCTACTGTGTCGCGCGATTTTGTATATGTCGTAGGCAAATGGTTATTTCTGGCAAAAGGCGCTTGCTTACGCAAATTGCCTAGTCAAATAGATATGGAGTCTCCATTGGTATGTTTAGAGCTACTTTCCTAGGCAAATGTAGTTACCAAAACCGATGTTAGGCAAATAACATTTTCTCTACAATCCGCGCATGTTTGTTTTCAAACACGCATTAATTAAAATTTAATTGTTGATTACTGTAGGGTAATATCATATACTCATCGAAGATTTTATAGGTTAGGAATATTTAGTCTTCCTTTTACAAGGAACCAAAGTCTTGCTCGACCGGAAAAAAGTAAATTTCTGAAATCTTATCAACTAGGCGATTTGACGTATTGCAGCAGATGATATGACATAACTCTTATTTTGCATTCGCTAACCCATTCATAACCAACTCAGTGAACATTTGGCGTGTTGAAACTTTTTGCTGGTCTTCGCGTAATGGTTCACTGATATTGATTACGGACGTCACTGTAATGTTCCAAACACAGTAGCCGAACCACATGCCAATAGCTGTGTGAAGCTAGGGAGACGAACGTGATATCACCTGCATCGATACGTGAAATCGACCAGCTGATATGAATTCAAAAATGTACTGTTTTCCAGTCTAGCAAGACATTGTTTCCTTGTAAAAGGGAAACTAAACATTGCTAAGCTATACTTCATTTTTAGGTTATCATATCTGTGCACTCAGGAGTATTGACGCTTGTCATAAAATCAGGCATAATAGGCTGATTAGAATACGTTACTACCCATAAGTAATCAGCAACTTATTTTTAACTAAGACGTATTTGAAAAGAAATATACACACGTGCATTAAGTTACAAACATGCATTACAAACGCGATTGAAAACAAAATGCTATTTGCCTAACATCAGTTTTGTCAAGTACATTTGCCTAGACAAATAGCTTTAAAAACATCAATGATGACTTCATATCTATTTGACCAGGCGAACAGCTTTTGCCTAGGCAAAAAATAACCATTTGCCTACGACCATGCCTACGACAGTACAACACAGTGAACACAGGGCCGGCATCAGCCAATTTTTTACTACTTCAGTACTTTCAGTATTTAGTTATTTTATCTTTGAATAACATTGATTTTCTGGACGTACAGGTGGTAAATGTAGTAATTCGTAACTATTTTTTATCGTTTTTTGACCCTATGTGACATTGATATAAATAGTTTTAACTGCTTTGGGGTTACCACCATTTGCACCTAAGCCATCGTTATGCTCCTTCAGGGATAGCACTAATATTTCAGAGGTAACTGTTGTAATTTTGCGACCGGATTCAAAACATTTAGTATCGCCATATCCAGACATTGATTGCCCACGGAAAACAAAGAACTGTTAACATTTAACATATTGAGCCTATATTATGTAGTTGGCAGTTATTACTTACATTCTACATTAAGATAAGCGGACGCTGACTGGGGTTCACCAATTCCATTGCTGACTTCGCAGAGATACTGTCCCGAGTCGTCAGCGCTGACGGGGTTGACGACTAGGGACCCGTCCCTCCTGATCGTGACTCTGGTCTCCAGAGAAGCGACCTCTTTAACAGGTGCGCCCTCTCGAAACCATTTCACGGTTACGTTGCCGGGGAGAGCCTTCGCCTCGCAGTTGAACTGGACCTTCTCTCCTTCAAGCTTGGTCTGGTTGGTGGGAGGGACCATGATGACAGCACCCCCGGCTATGATAACTCTAGCCGTGTGTGAAATCTGCCCCTCCCCGTTCCTAGCTATACAGGTATAATCACCGATGTCCTCACTGCGGATATTCGAGAAACGCAGCTCCGTTCCATCGTTAAAGATACCTGGAGGAATTAAGATTATATGAAATTTAATTTCTTTCAGGTTTAAGTGGAGGAAACGTACCTATTCCAGTGGTGACTGAGTTGGAGTTCGGGTTCGCCGCGGAATTGGTTTCGATCGGGTTTGCATCTTTGTACCACAGGATCTCGGGTGTGGGTGTGCCCTCCGCTTGGCAGTTGAGGATAATGGCGTCGCCGAGGTTGACGTATATAACCTCTTCGGGAGTGACAACGAAACGGGGCGGCGCGTGCACGTCGAGATGGAACCACGTGCCATTCTTTGCCGAGTTGGGGAAACGGTTGAGGAATACGACTTTACATTCATACCTGGCGACGGAAAAGAATGCTCAGAGAATCGCATTTAACTATGTAAACCTGAATATTCGAATGACAAGAATGCTACAATATATCACATCTGTATTTTGGTATAACCCTGGAAAGCACACATTGAGAGCGTCACTTCCAAGGCCACAAGGGCAACATGGGAGTGCCGCAGACTCTTCTGCAGAAACTGCGGCCTCAACCGCAAACACAAGGTACGTAGGTATATGCTTATGTATCACAGTGGCCATGAGAATGTGCCTCACAGCAACTACGGAGTCAATACTTACCCTCACACCACTGCATCTGCCAGTGAAAATGGAGGAAGCTATAGATGAAGCTATATGATAAAACTGTCTGAGAAATCTAAATCAGGAGATCTTAACGGTGAACTGAACATTCTCAGCACATCTGTGCGGATGTCCTAGACATGGACAGCATGCCAACTGTGTACAACTTCAACAACCCAACTAAAACAATAATCAATAATCAGAATCAGATGATGGGTATGACCGGACCTATATATGATATGGGTATGACCGGACCTAGGTCACCCGAACGAAAACTATGGGTAATACACCATCCATCTGTCAGGCTGAAACACACGCCATTGCACTATTTGCCCAAGAATGCACACGAAGAAAGCTAACTGAAGGCAAAGTGTGCATCTGCTCAGACAGACAAGCATCACTAAGGGCAATTAAATCAATCACATGCAAATGCAAAACGGTTTGGATCTGCTAGCAATCCTTACGTCAACTGGCAAAAAACAATAAGGTCCACCTGCCGTGGGTGCCGGACATGACGGAATCAAAAGAAATTAAACTGCTGATAGACTTGCAAAGCAAAGATCTATGGCTTCCTTTTATGAACCCGAGCCTTCTTTGACATAACCAAACGCGATGTCAAGCAAAGGATGCGGTCAATAACTAACTCTAGTGGGCACCTACACCCGTCTTCCATAAGGAAAGCAAAAACAAATTATAGACTTTTCTGCCACAAGAAACAACCTCGAGGTGGAAGACCTAAGAACGATTACAGGTCTCCTCAGATGACAGTGTCTACACAGAGACCACCTACTAATGATGATACATGCAGATTCTGCGATGAAGCACCCGAAATGCGGAGCACACAGTATCTGAGTGCGTAGTATAACTCCACATTAGAAAGTACTACCCGGGTGTCGGCAATCTACGGCCTACATACCTGGTAGAACTGCCTTCTCGAAGCATCATAAAGGCTAGGCACCCAAGGGCTCTAATTGTATAGGAACTGAAAGGCAGGAAAACCTTGGTTGCGCTTGCGACCCACACAGGTCAATGGTACATTCTTCCCTTTATCGGTTCTGTTTTGTTTAGAAGAGAACAGAGACTTTGTAGACAGGGTAGGTCAAACA
Source organism: Melinopterus prodromus (assembly GCA_964023965.1). NCBI lineage: Eukaryota > Metazoa > Arthropoda > Insecta > Coleoptera > Scarabaeidae > Melinopterus > Melinopterus prodromus. Next base: position 44,807,118 of record OZ030394.1, read on the forward strand.
ACTATTATTCTTTAACTTGTTAATAACCGAAAGACATACATGAATAGTCATCATACATGATCACCTGGTCCTATGCTGTCTGCAACCGCATCCTTCTTCTCTTATCAACTGGTTTGCTCTCCACGCCCTGTTGTTGAGTCTGTCCTTAGAGACTCTTCACATACTCCTCTTGATCTATGATGAAGCATCTCTACCTCTGCCTCCGTCCTACATTGACGTCATAATTAAGAGTATGCTAGGTACCTAAGTAGGTACCTACTGTACTAGCTACACTTATGTAAATGTAATTGTTTTAATTTATAACGTATTTTTGGAGCGTCCAGAAAACCTAATTCTGCTATTGATGTCACAATCCACTTTTACGTTGTTGTTGAGGTCACTTGAAATGTAGGTACCTACGTTACTTTACGCCTTTATTGTAATATTCATAAATTTACTCTCATTTCAACGCCCCCTGCAAACGCAAGCTTCTAGAATTCTATATGCAGGGAAGTAACAAATTTGCAGCGTGCCTGAACATAATATTGATTGAGGCTTTCAGTTTATTATAGGAGACAGCCTTGGATTTCGTATGAGGCATGAACACCGAACGCTATAACAAACCCTCAAAAAGTTGAATGTTGCAACAACGTCGATGGACAATAACATTGTCCAACGTTGTAGGTATGTACGTCTGCAGCAGTGGTGGAAAAAATTCTTCAACCAGACATACAACCACAAACCGGCCCAGGATTTGGCGTCAGAACTGCAACATATAGAACAACCAAATTGTCCATTTTCTAATGGCGACCCCACAGCACACAATGAGGAGACAGCAAAGGAGTTACAGACTGGAATAATGATCAAAGCTAGCGGATACACTTCACAGCAGTTGCTACACATCTTTGATTAACTTGCATATGGTACTAGGAACAGGCTCCGTCAGCGTCGAAAAAAAAAACGATTATTGTCCTGAAGTTCATGAAAGCGGATGGACAGAGAAGAGCAAGCGGGCTACACCGAAGCAGTCTCGACTATACTATACTCAGATTCTTTCCTCATGTGAAACTTTACATATTTTGTCGACGTTAAGGGAAAGACTATCTGTTGAACCTAGACGTACAACACTTTCAAGCTGTTTGCAATGTCCAGGGTTAACCTGAGCATACGCTCCAGTCGTAATTATCACCGATGTATCCGCGGCATACATTACAGTGGGATGGTTGGCATTGGTATACAAGATTTATAAGACTGGTACAAGAATGGACCCCTGAGGTACTCCTTTGGAATCAGTGAACTCTAATCTAAACTGGACGGAACGCGCGCTTTACATTATTAGCTGACGAGAACTGAGGCAGGCGCAAGCAAAAGAGACAGATCGATGATGTGGGGTATGTGTTACTGTCTGACTACCGTAGGTAGATAGCAGAACGCAGTATTGTTTTTAAAAAATTAAAAACGATATCTGAAATAAAAATGTCAAACCGCATACGGCCATGGTACAGTATGAGATAGAAAGAGATGGCTAGCCCACATCACTGCGGGTTGCATTTGCCTCTGCAATTCCCCATGACCATGTCGCGTCCTTTCCAGTTATACGTATGTATTTACATTTCACTGTTTGGAATCGACTAAAATAGAACTTAGGCTATGGCAAAGATAAACAATGCGCGGAGGAAAGAAGAGGAATAATTAACAATATTCGTAAGGAGGGTAGGAGGGGTAGTATGATTGATATATTACGTTCCATGTGATGAGGGTGCAAGAAGATGTAGCCATCAGAAGAGCCCATCGTATCATTTGTATTGTGGTTATTTTTTGGTAGATCTCGGTTATCTCCAAATATTCTGCCCAATGGCTTGTGGTCAGTGCTCAGTTTAAACTTCGGTCCATAAATACTGCTGAAATTTTGTAACGCCCAATACATTTGCCAATGCTTCAAGGGACAATGAGTTAGCGACTTGGTGATGAAGGAGCGGTGACACAGTGGACGAATGGAAGAACAACGTGAACATGGCAAGGACACCCCTCTAAAGACTATTGAAAAAAGTAGGGTTCTTCAAATCAGCCTTGATAATATTAATTGTCGACATTGACACAAAATGAACTCAAATTGACCAGACTTGAACAGACTTTGATGACTGGCTGGCACCCTATTGTAGCACAGAGGTCAATCACGGAAAGTTCTTGGTGCTCACCCTTAGAGGCAAATACAGTTTACGTAGAACATACAAAACATGATTACTAGATCTTATACTCTTAAACATTCTTGTGTTTGACCATACTTTATGGATGATGAAGATTACTTACCATCCTTGATCGGATTCTCGGATGTTCGTCAGGTTAAGGGATGCCGCGCCATAGTTGGAATCCGAGGCAACGCGCGACACCCTTCCCTCGTATCCCTCACCGCTGTGTGTTGGGTAGCTCTCGTACCATATGTAGATCGGTATATCCTGTCCCTTGAACAATTCGCATGTAGAATTTTGAAGGAAACACTAGCGAGGACCCTGTATACATCCACCAGTACCAACTTTGATCAACTGTTAACAGCAACAAAAATCTTCCCTCTATGTTTGATGAATTTGTTTAGGTATGTATTGATTTGTTTATCAATCGTCCAATAATGACAAATGATATTTTAGGTATTTTCTACAAATTGATTGGAAGACGATATTTAGAGGACCTTACGACGAAAATTGTATATTTAGAAGAAGCTGATTTTGCTGACAAACCGAATTTTGTCAAAACATTTAAAAGCTAAAGTAATTAAGTTTTCTAGCAATAATGGCGTCCCCTGTTTTTACAATGAATATGTCATGGACACTCCAACACCATAGTTCTGAGATATTCTCTTGTTTATTGAAAATAAAATGCAATCCATTGCCTGTGTAACTACGCTTTCGCAGATAAGCAACAACAATAGGCAGCTGGTAAACGCTGATGTTCAACCAAATGACATACGCTCATGGTGATACTAGCACATAGTAATTTTTAATGTTCCAAATGACGTTTTCTGAAGTTTCTTAAATCAAATAGCCTGTGTATTATTTCCTGGCTGCAATTTCACTTTAGTTCTTGTTATTTGGTCTTGTTAATTTATATCAAGTACATTCTATACCAAGTTTACTAGTTTTTTATATATTTGAAATTTAAGAAAACGTTTAATAAACTCTGTCTGTACATTCACTCTATTTGGTGTAAAATTCGTAAGTAGTGAATTCACTATATTACCGACGCTGCAAAATACATCGAGAATTTTTAGTAGCAAAATCTATACCAGACAGACTAGAAACAGTTTTGGATCAAGCAGTAAAAAGATAACATTGTCTCTTCGTACTTAAATCAGAAGTTCAAGTTTTCATACAGAAGCTAATTGCGAGTTCAAATATTGTTTCTTTGATGAATTGTGGATAGACCGGTTAGCATATTTAGCTGATATTTTTGGAAACTTGAATAATATAAATTAGGTTTTACAGGGAGAAATGGCCGTTTATTGCTATTGTTTATATTATAATTTATTATTTATTGTAAAATTAAGGCAACAATAAAAAAATAAGTTTATATTCAGCATTAGAAGGCTTTCTTGAAAAAATCATTACACCTCTTAATAACCAAGTTTAACAGTGATTTTCCAGAAAACTATGACAATGAAAATTGGATCAGAACTCAATTGAAGAAACAACAATTGATAGAAACTTCCTCAGACTGATGAAAATTATACACACCAATGTTTAGATCCAGAGGATGAATTACTTTAAAGAAATTGCATTTTAAGATATTTGATTTTTAATGCCAGTTTGCACCACCAATTTATGTGAAATATATTTGTCATCAATATTAAATTCAAAGGACAAACATAGGACAAAATTAATTATTGAGCCAAATTTGAGCTTGAAACTAACTTTCACTGAGCAAGAAATTAAAAAAAAAATGGCTTTAGCAAAACAATTCCAGTCGCATCAAAATTTAAATTATTTTCTATTATTTCAATGTAGGTAAGTGATTTTTGTATACCAAATGAAGTTTTGTTATATAGACCAGGCAACAGTGTGACAAAAATACTAGCAGGAAGCCGACGGTCCCAAGTCACGTGGAACAGTCCGTAGATGTATTGTGATATGTTTCCTACTCACAAATATCATTTCTTAATTTGTTATAAAAAAAAAACCTAAAAAAAACGTGTTTTTTTTCTTTTTTCGCTTGTAAAAACTGAACCGATGGAGGAATCTTGTTGCTGTCAACAGACCAATTGTAGAGAATGAAAAGACGAAACAAATAAACCTTACATGGACTTGATCGCATTCAAACTAACGGAGGAAATTCGGGAAAACCGGAAAAATCTGCGTCTTTTTCAAAATTTCAAAACTCCGCGATTTTTAAAGTAGTAGCGGTGGCTTTTCGCCACAAAGTAGCGATTGCTAGGTACTTTGAGTGTGCACAACCCAGGAGTTGTCCGATGATTACTTTTTACACTATTGCGATTTTAATTTTTTTAACGTATTTCGAAAGTAGAAATATTGTGCTACAAAACGTCTATTCTGATTTTGTGTTAAAATGTTGCAAAATAGGCAAAAGATGCTTTCAAATAAGACCGAAAACTGCACCGCGCTCCAAAACGGTCGAGTAGTGGGGAGTAGGCGGCAGACGCGGGGAAACACGTATCTATAGTAATCCCAGCGCGTTGCGCGTTTCCCCGAGTCGGCCGCCTACCCCACTACTCGACCGTTTTGGAGCGCGGTGCAGTTTTCGGTCTTATTTGAAAATATTTTTCGCCTATTTTGCAACTTTTTAACGCAAAATCAGAATAGACGTTTTGTAGCACAATACCTATACTTTCGAAAAAACTACAAAACATTAAAATTGGACCACCACCGACGCATCCAGGCTCGCCGAACCATATTGCATAAAAATATTTAAATCGCAATTGTGCAAAAACTAATCATCGGACAACGCCTGGGTTATCCACACTCAAAGTACTTATCAATCGCTACTTTCACGCGAAAAGCCTCCGCTATAGCTTTGAAAATGGCGTAGTTATAAATTTATGAAAAAGCCGCTGATTTTTCCGGTTTTTCCGAATTTCCTCCGTTAGTTTTAATGCAATCACGTCTGTGTAAGGTTTCTTTTTTTCGTCTTTGCATTCTCTACAATTGGTCTATTGACAGCAACAAGATTCCTCCTTCGGTTCACTTTTTACAAGCGAAAAACGAAAAAGAACACGTTTTTTTGACGTTCTTTGTTTATAACAAATTAAGAAATGATATTTCTGAGTAGGAAACATATCACAATATATCTACGGACTGTTTCACGTGACCTGGGACCATCGGCTTCCTGCTAGTATTTTTGTCACGAACTCAGTCATTTTCTGTTCTATTGCCTGGTCTAATATAATTGTTTATTGTTAGACTATTGTCTTTTTAGAAATTTTCCACCAGTACACTGTCGTTAAAAAGTTATTATTTTAGTATAAAATAATTCATTTATGTACGTATTAATATGCGTTTTTGTATAAAGGTTGGTGGTACGGAGAAACTTGAATATGTTTTATGTGGTACACGGAACCTAAAAGGTTGAGAACCCCTGATTTAGCCTATTCTGTATGATTATGTTGTTAAACTGTAGGTGGGAAAGAGGTCTAATGGTTGCGGTATTTCGCCTTGCAAAACCAATAGAAACTTTGATCAAAAGAGGCGCTACGTAAACGGTAATGTGCGGTGAGCTTTGCCACATCAAAGCTGTCTGCGTTGCATCGCGCTTAAAAGAAACTGGGTTAAATGGACCCTTTTAAATTCTTTGCTTCCCCCCAGAATGCCATAATTGACGTTGGTTTAACACCACGATGACTAGATCTGTGATAATGCACCTTATAAATAGTGCTGTTATACAGAATCAAAGGAATAGTGCCGAACCAGTCAGTCCTTCAGCCGTTTTCCAGTCTTATTTCCGGATTATCTCGTTCGCTCTGCTAATATCATCCTCTATATTTTCTGCACGCATTCTAATAAAATTAAAAGCATCAAACATAAAGTGGAAGTTATTTTCTGTTTGTAGAATCAACAAAGTCAACAGCCTTTATTACCGAAATTACCATGGAAATTCTCCAAAATTATGCCATAATAACCTTGCGGACGTATAATGGCTCCCCACTTTGTGAAATATCCCGTACCACACATAAGATCTACGCTAGATTTTAACTGCAGCGAGTAAAGTAATATTGCTTCTTAGCATGCAAGCTATGCAGATCATGGCAGCGTAAAAGACATTACGGCGCAGAGTGAATACGTATATATAGTATGCATTCACGTCGATGGGGGCCAAGGCGAAGAAGTGCGAACTTCTTAAGCTTTAAAGCCGACTTAAGGGCGACATTAACATTCAAAACTTGCACAGAATTTCATGCGCACTTAAGTACTATAGTTTCTTTTTTCGTTGCAAACTACGGAAAGTACGGCAAACAAAAAGTAAACGAAAAACGGGGGCTTAGAGAGAGTATTTATGCACGCTAAACTTTGCGAAATCCATAAATTCATGATGTATTTACATAGGTATTGCTTAACGGAAGGCGAGTTTAGTGATTTATTAGGAAACGTTTACGTCAAAACACATACATGACACAAAAATGCTTTCACCGATAGTGCTTGATGCAAACATATCGTGACTTGAATCTTTATAAATATCTAATAACGTATCCATGTTTGTTTAGAAGTATGTACAAAATGTAAAAGTTGATTTAAATGATTTGGATAAGTTCCAATGTTCATATAAAATAATTGTTTTGAGCGATATGTGGCAACATCAAGAGGAAATATCACATTAATGGCTAAAACAGCTAATCAATAAAAAAGCAATTCAGATTTGGAGTTTATTATATTAGTCCCTACCATGGTTCGGACTTAAGATGTAGTTCCTCCTGTAATCATTAGATCTAACTATTGTGAGCAGATAGAAATATTATATCAGCAGTGGTGTGGAAACCCTGGTGATGATATCAATTAGTGTAGAGTTATAGATATTTAGATAGTTTTTTTTCCAGATATTTAACTTCCAAGCTTTTATTTTACTGAAAAAAAAAACTGAAAATTGCCCATTATTATTTGTAACTCTAGGGAACGTAAATTTTGTGAATTGAAAGTGGTATGGGGGTTTTGATATACAGGATTTCTCAACAATGCGATCTCGGAAGATTTTGCCTCTGTTAATGAAGATATTTTAAAACTGATTTCACTCATATATACAGAATGCCAAGGCACACATTCTAAAATTATTAGCGTGTATACAGAGTGCTCCATAAGGTAGTACCGTCCCAAACTTATGTTTTTTCTTTTAAATGAATCGACCTATATTTCGGCACAATTTTGAATTCCTTCCTAAATTTTAAGCCAATGAAACATAACATTACCTACACTAAACTTTATACTTTTTGATTTATTAGCATTTTTATGGAAAAACAGTAGTCTATGAAAAACTGTATCAATAACTGTTTTTAATGTTATTGCGCACACTTTGATTATGATTAAGTAAGAAGCGTCCTATTAGCGTGAGTACCTACCATATCCAGATTGTGTACAGGGTGGTCATAATCTGCAGCAAAATAAAGCACACAGTTTTTCCTAAGCTAGTTAATTTTTTTTAATGGAACACCCTCATTTTTTGATTCTACGCATCGTTCTGCGCACAAAAGTTAGTAGTACTCACTAGTGCTAAAATAAGCTATTGCTGGGATAACTAGTCTTCTTAATAAAAAAATGATTTTTCTGCCAAGAAGTGCTACTACACCTACATTAACAATTATACAAGTTAAGTATTTACCTAAAGTACTGTTTTCTCGCATAATTTCAACTTTTTTTTAATAAAATAAAACATTTTACCACATCTGCAATTAAATTATAATTTGAAATAAAATTTTACTTATACCTACCTTGTACGCTGTGAAAAACTGTGCTAAAGAAGTTATTAAGTTATCTGTCAACTCTACTTGCCAATATAGTATATTATAATACAAGTTCTATAAACAAAAATTGGCGCACGAGTTGTTTTGGGCACGACGAGCTTAGCGAGGAGTGCCCAAATGGAACGAGTGCGCCAAGATGTCTTATAAGACGAGTGGTATATACTATTTTTTCTACTTTGCGAAATTAATTTTACATAATATTTCGAAAATTGCGGTTGTCATCGTACAATCTAGAGTAGTTTTATCCTTAGCAGTTGGTAGTTGTCTTAAAATTCACAAATACGATTGACGCGAGCCAATAGAGATTGAGATGTCAGTCTTATCTGATACTTGATGTCAATATCATCAATCTTGGAAAACCCTAGGTTACTAAACTACTTTATTAAAAGAAATATGAACTTATTCGAGAAAACAGTACTCGATTTTCTCGATTTAAATCGATTTTTTATGAAGAAGACTAGTTATCTCTGCAATGGATTATTTTAGCACTAGTGTGTACTAGAACTTTTTTGTGCACAACGATGCGTAGAATCCAAAAAAAGTTTGCGAGGAATTCAAAATTATGTTGAAATATAGGTTATTCCATTTTAAAAAACACAAGTTTGGGTTAGTACTACCTTATGGAACATCCTGTATACACGATAATAATTTTAAAATGTGCGCGTCGGAGTTCTGTATATATGAGTACAATCTTCCGAGGTCGTACTGTTGAGACACCTGTATAATAGAGACTACACACTTTCCACTCACAAAACCAACGGTTCAATATTTCACAAGTCAATCTTTAAATTCAGAAAAAAAATGTCTCCGCTAAATTTTATAGAAGAAACTATACAGTCCCAATTGAAAAACAAAAGTTGACATACGTGTGGACATATACTTCCAGTGATTCAGACTACAGAAGCCACAACGATATGGTTCACATCAATCGCATGCTAAACCACCACGTTGTGCCGTGTTTATTCTTTTACAGCCTATATATCAATAATACTTATAATATTTACTGAATTGTTCAGATATGGAGAAAGATTCACATTATGAAATATAGCAACACCCATAAGAATATACAAATTCGGCACGCAAGATTTTGAAGAAACACAATACAATAGTTATTATAAGTTTTAATTATATGTTTTAAAAGACGTAAATTGGCACACGAGTTGTTTTTGAACGAGTGCGCCAATAGGTTTGTTCGAGCAGCACCAAAATAAGTGCGTCGAGCACTAGTCTTATTTCTGTGCATGCAGAATGGGGGTTTTGCCCTTCAAAACATTCAATACGCGTGCGCAGAATACCTAATTCTTCTTACTGCTGCTCGAACAAACCTAATACATCTTATAAAACGAGTGTTATATGTATAGTATTTTTCTAATTGCAACATTAATTTTACAAAAATTTCGAAAATTGAGTTTGTCATGTTACAATCTAGAGTAGCTTTACCTGCAACAGTTGGTAATTACTAAAAGTGATTAAAAGCTAGTTCTCCAATGTTTTACGAACGCAAAGTAGAAACTAGTAAGAAAATTATCTTTAGCTGTGAACCGATTTTGCCCATTCACGTACTTGTCCTTACTTTTTAAGAAATTAGGTTGTACCAAATTTCAGATCAATTGCTTCAAAATTACTGCAGTTATCGTGTACACAGATGGACAGATGGACAGACAGACGGACATAGCTAAATCGATTCGGTTTTCAATCTGATCAAATCCATATATATATATATATATATATATATATATATATATATATATATATATATATATATATATATATATATATATATATATAAGTCTATATCTGCCACGCCCCCTTAAGGGTGATATAAATGTTGGATCAAACTCAATATACCCTCCCTACATTAAATGTTGTTAGTCGGCAAATTCAAAATATTTAGACTTTTAATTACAATTTTCTCATACAAAACTACACGTAGTCAATCGTAACTTGACACCTGACGAGGTGTACAATAATTGAAAGCAATTTCAGCTTTATTTTTGACACGACTTTAATACTCTATTGAAACGTCGGCTCTGACGTAGAGGCAAATCAGTCGCGTTAGCACTGCTGACAAATAGTTAGGGTACGTTCCGGAGTGATATCTCTATTAAATATTCTTGTAGATGTGATATTTCCTCTTCAAGTGAAAGCATTAACAAGACAACAATAGTATAATTGTGTCTCATATGTGCGAAAATACCAAAGAATGTGTTAATTTTAAACCGATATGATATCTACAACATCTAAGCAATGAGCAACATTGCAACGAAAGTAGAGTAATCGAGATAATAAAAATCTGCTCTCTCAATCCCTAAATAGAAGCATTACGAAACTGTCGATACGACCAAATTTAAATAATAATTTTGACAAAAAAGTATCAAAAATGCACCAAACCTAAGACGTTCTGGTATACAATATAGAAAATAACCCGGTCATAGATTTAGTATGCAAGGCCTATTCAATGGTCACAATGTCCGATTTAAGAATTAAAGGCCATTGAGTAAGCCTAAAAAAATCGATGACTGAGGTAGTCCAAACCAGATTATTTTGGCACAAGTCCAAAATGTTATGTCCACGATCAACTAGTAAGTAAGAGAGCAGCTGTTGATATCCTACCGTATCGCCTACCTTCTTCTCCCACTGTAACACGTATGGCACTGGCTGACCTTCTGGAAATTCCACGTGGCAGTTGAAGACGACCGAGTCGCCGAGGATGGCCGTGATGTGGACTGCATCTTGGAAGCAGTAAACTGGAACGAAGAAGCACACACCTACAGGAAATATGGTACATCTTTCGCTTGTTACATCATAGAAGGTTCAGTAAGATATAGGCAACGTATACTATATTCATAGAAAGATAAACGAATTACATGTTTGGTACAGGCCAGAGTTACTGTTACGGTTATACCGACGTTGGTTGGTAAGATTGTCTAATGTACTAAACACGGGCGTATCCAGTTGTTTTTGTGATGTGTTTTTTTAAATAATATTCTAGATACACTGTATTTTTTATTTAGGTTTAGTAATTTCTTCTAAATAATTCAAGTTGTAAATTTTAGCCGTTTTCCTTATCATAATTTCGTCAAATATACGGTTTTTGTACTAAATAGATTTAGTAAATATGTAAATACACTTTAATCCAGAAATAAATATATTGTTGTCTCTATTGAAATAACTTTTCTATTTGAATTATACAATATTTCGCCCCAGTGTTCGACTATTCAGGAAAAACATTATTTCTAAATTTGTGGTGGAGGTATATGACGAAAGACTAATAATAAATATGTAGGTTTCAAGAAGAGGTAAACAAATGTTCTAATTTACTGGTTTTGAATAATACAACAAAACATGCCAAGTTGAGAGGAACGGTCTAAAAACAACGTACATTAGTTTTTTTCAGTTTCCATTAAAGACAAAAAAATCAAAAATTAAAATATCAAAGCTCGTAGAAAAAAGTTAAAAAATTCTACTTATCACTGCAATTTTAATTGGGGTTTGATCTTTTACAGGAAAACTATATAATGAAATCAATAAATTGTTTGTTCATGGGTACAATTTTATAACCGTAGATTTTCTTCAACTTAATACATAAACAAAATTGACAGAAACATAATAGTAGCTAGACTGAGAAATTTATTTGCCTCTGACCGCTATCTATTTCATAAATACAGTGCACGCCGCTTAATGTGATCTCATCGGGACTCGGACAATAACCGATTGATAATAATAGCCGAAGAAAAATAAAAATTTGAAACAAAAATCTCTAGTTAAATATTTATGTTTTACTTGAGGTAAGTAGGTACACAAATAAATATATTTCTATAGTATCTTCGTCCACTTCGTGTTGTTCACATTCGGTTTGGGAGATGAAAACATTACAGATTAACAAATTTCATCTTCTGTAGGACGCTCCGCGGTAGTTACGGCGGATATGCTGACGTGCCAAAAAGAATTATCGCTCGATTCACAAAAACAAACACAGCTTATTTGATTTTACCGCTTTGGTTCTTCGCCGCACATTTATTACTTTACTTATTCGTTGCTCAACGCCAAGAACCGACGTAAGAGAAAGTGATAATATAATCCGATGTAATGGTTCTAATAATACAAGTCAACTATTTTTTGCTCTGAAACCAAACTATATTTCCAAGTGGAATGAAAGAAATGAATTTGGTGTTACCCACAAAAGTTTTCACAACTTTAACAAACGAAAGCCATGCTCTTTTTTCTAATGAATTCAATTTGTTGACAAAACTTGGATCCTTCATAACCCTTCTTATGTCTGGCTCCACAAACATTCTTTTTTTGTTTTGCTTCACTAAGCCTTGGAAATATACTTTTATGATGTTTAAAGCCTTCACCATTTTTAACCACGGCTTTCTCAAAAATTTTCATCAAGCCTAATTTGATATGAAGGGGTGGCAATAAAATATTCTCTGGTTCAACAAGACGAAGTATGGACACACTTTTCTGACTAGGTACGTAGTCAACTCTCGGCCACTCTTTTTGTATGTAGTGTCTGTCTGCCCTGAGCTCTGCTGTCCCACTCACAAATGAAACAACAAAATTTTGTGTAACCGCCTTGCATGCCTACTAACATCCCAACAACTTTTAAGTCAGCACATATCTTCCAAGAATGTTCTCTGTACTGTATTTTCTGTAGTAGATTTTTGAGTTTTTCATAGGTTTCTTTAACACGAAGTCAATAAATAGTCTCCACTGGTCAGGTGAGTATGTGGAAAACGTTTTTGTCATGAGCCCGTGCACATTTGTACAATAGACAAGTTCATTTTCCTTTCCAAAGAAATCTACTACACTACTATGTCGTTTCCGGTAAGAATTATCTCTTGTGTCTCCATGCAGTAACTTCCATAGTTTTAGTCTAGAAGCTAAAACCTCCGCTTTATCTTTTGACAAATTACGATCACGAATCAGATCATTTAGTTCTCTTTGAGTTATTAAATATACTGTCCATTGCTATATCTGTAAGGCAAATCTTGCACACAAAATGCCAATTAACTCAACACATTTCTTTCAACATATCATGTTATCCCAATCGGACCTGTTAGAATTTTTTAAATATTTTTCGAAGGATATTCTTACTAGTACAACCCAAAATATATAAGTTTTATTCTAGAGCAAAACCCAAGGTTGACTAGTGTAATTGGTGTTTTTCCTATGTGGTACTATACGGCCGGCCCGTTTTTGGCAAAAGTGATAACAATAACAGACTGATAACATTAACCGTGATTAAAATAAGCGGCGTGCACTGTACTATCAAAGCAAAGCAGTGAACAACAATGGAGTCGGATGTGTTTTTTGTGAGATAAGAAAAAACATTGCGCAAATTGCAAAACGAAAATTGTTATTATTTTTATTAATTATTCACGCCAGTTACTAAAACCTGCACGACTAATAATGTTAATTTAAAAATTGTAAACCGTGTTCTTGGAATATTGTGTATTATTACAGTTTTTTTGGGTCATTATTGCTAATTTGGACGTCTGGTCACCTTCTGTATGTTTTCTATTTATTAATCAAGTTAATTAATTGAATTACAATTATGATATCTTAAGATAGAGGTTAGATTTGTGGTGTATTTCCTTTTTATGAAAGACATCTGACAGCGTTCGAGAACAGTTCTCTATATGCGGTGTATGTAGATTGTCTAAACCCGTTTTACACTTCCGTAGTGAAGAAAAAATTGCCAAAAATCTACAGCCAAACAATTTAGCCTAGGCATATTAGATTTTAACCCCGAAAACAAAGTAAATCTGCAAATTGGTAAACACCTTCTATTTATTATATATTTCTATAGCTTCGATATATTGTTGCGAAGTATAGTTTAATTACATTGTATAATTGAGGCCAGGTCATCCAACCCATCTAACCTGCAGGCATTTGCTTGGCCCGAAATGTATACGTCAGGCTTTTCAAATCGGAACAAAGACATCGTTAGTGGCACGCGTTCAAAACGTGCAAATTAACATTAACTTATACCAAAAGCCGTGTGCAACCAAAATCCTAACTAAGGATTTTTGGGGGCCCAAAACAGGTCATGACGTCTTCCCAAATTCATATAAAAGCCACGGCATGGGATCGTAAGAGGATTAATCAGTAATTTGCAGCCCCTGAGTATAGTATACGCTCAGCTATCGTGTTTCACGGACTCCAGTCAGCTGTAGTATTGGATGGAATTCCGTGTGGTCAGCAATACACTACCTATGTAAACAACGGTGCGAGTTTTATTTACATCCATCCTGACATAGAGCCATCCCCAATTAAGAGCTACGTAACAATATTATATGTTTCATTATATATTTAAAGAAAACATTTACCACTGCAGTTTTTCTAGATGTTGCCTAGTTCTTTGATTCAGTTTAGACTGAATGGTCGATAACGGACTTTATTTACAAAACGTAACAGTTCTTTTCTAAATTATCACAGTGTAGCTTTCGTGGAATATAACCAAACAGTCAGAAATATCCACATTTGTCTCAAGAGAAGATAACCGCTAGATATTCTTCAAGATGACAAAGAATAAATACACAAGGGACCAATTTTCTCTCTTGTTAAATATAATTTATTAATATATTGTTAAACAAACTATGATAAACAACACATAAATCGTTGAACTTTTTAGTTATTTAATAAATAAAGAAAAAGGACGCTCAATCAAATTCTGGCATAAATATAGCAAAACTTAAATATTTTATTTATTGTTGATTAGAAAGTAAAGAAAGTTTTTTAAAAGAACTTTTATGGATTATTACTGTTATCAGGGTCGCCAAATCGGAAAAAAATAAATATTATAAAGTTGATTTCCAACGAGTTGTCACCAAGAGAGTTGCTAGAATGGTGATCAGGTGGCTAAACCGATATTTTGAGTTTGACAAGTCACCATTTTCTCAAATATGTATGATTAAATAAGATTTAATATAATTTTTTCTAACGACACAGAATTCTATGCTAGATGTATTACTGGAATCGTTATACAAGGAATATAGAAACTAAGAAATAATTGCAATAACTTCTTTCGTAATAGTTGTTAAAAAAATGTTTAAAAAATAGTTCGGGAAATACTTCTGGAAGGTTTGGTATTTTTGTTTTGCTCATAACTTCGGTTTTGTCATATGGTAAGTTCGTTTTTCAAAATCATATTCGCTCTAAGATCATAGTTTCTGAAATTTATTGAAATTTTTATGAATTCAACTTTGTCCAAATTTTGAGAAGTTTTACAACAAATCATTTTCATGTAAAATACGTAAATCATTGAATTTGGGGCAACAAAGATTTCAAGAATGGAATGAAACTGGTCGTTTTAAATTTCATTTATCAATTTTTTTTGTGCTTAATCCGAATCAGAACTTCAATGTTGTCAGTGATATCTGCCGAGAATGTTGGATATCTACCCTCTTATTGCTTTTTTTATAATTTATAAAAAAAAATTACAAAGTTTGCAGTATTGTAACATCTGAAGGATACTGAATAAACCCTTTTAAATGTTACTTCGAAGAAGAAGTACTCGGGGAATTGGTCGCATAAATAGAATATAGAAAGATATCTAAGGGTATAGCAGACGACAAATTGAACTTTTGAAATGTTCGCGTAAAAGTTTTCTTTGAAAGGTGGCCGTAATATTTCAAACTTGCCGGTAGGCCACTTATACACCTATTCAGGCTGGATCTGCTCGCGCCTCAATGATCAGCTGTAATTGCAAAACTTCTTGGTGCCTTGCTAGGTACAGGATATTCGCGCTCGTACACAGAATAATACGGAACCCAATCTCTCTCTCTTATCCTGCCTTTGAATAGCATTAACAATACGACAGCATTTCTATTGGTACCAACCCTAGCCGTACTGCTGTAGCTCTTGTTTCGAATTTGGTTAATGGGAAAGATTACACCTTTTGTCTAGAAAATCTAATTCTAGGTATTTGGGTAGCTGAATTTCAGTAGTTTGCCAAGTTTGTTTTGTGTTTTTAAATGAACATCGATATTGCTGGGGACATAGTTGTTGAAATCAATTAGAATGTTTGTTTCTTTTTTTTTTTTACGTCGGTACTAGCTGCTGACCAGACAGCTACTGTCATTGTTTAAACGTAATATTGGAATTACTGCCTATGTATCCCAGTAAGGGCAAAATACTTGATAATAATGCGGTATCCCAGTAAGGGGAAGAAACTTCATGATAATGCGGAAGGTTATGTACTGTTCAGTGTCCGGCCAACAACTGGCACAGTCTAAATCCAGCTTCAGGCCAGTAACGCTGGGGACAAGCTTCACAAAATGATTTCTCGTCCGATGGAATGTAGTATTATAGTTGTATTAAACTATTGTCAGGGAGACGTCGGAACTTTTCTGTTCCGAAATATTTACTTCTGCGCCATTAATACATATCTCAAATAAGTTCCATGTTTTCTACAAATCCCATTTAATAGTGCAACATTCTTATATTATTTTTAGTTTTAGGTGTCTTTTTTGTTTTTGTTTTTAGCCGATTGTTCAAATGTCGACAAGATCTATGTATTACAACAACAATCGCCTAATAATTAAAACTCGATTCTACAGGTAGCAATTGACATTAAGAGTTCTTCAGATTCAGGTGAACAAAAAAACAGGTCAGAATCAGTTGTCATTTGTTAGGTTCATTTGTAACTATCCACATCCATGATTTTTTAAAAAATCTGGCATCTTGGCAATTGCGCCCAGGTGGGCGACCACGGATATAACTGTTCAAATAACATGTGTTATATATAATTAGCAAAAAACAGTGGGAATCTCAACCAAATAAAAATTACTCTTTGCCAAGTGGTGGGTTAGAACCGAAAATAGTGGTTGCTAAAAACAAAGTGGGCCCACCCATACCAACACCACTTTCGCCCTTTTTTAACTGTGTTCGGTTAGAAATTTTATCTAACATGCGTAGCTGGGTAAACATGCTATTGATCTATAAAAAGAAATTAAAAATATGGCGATGACAAATCTGGTACACTAAAACTACAATGCTAATAGACAAAAAATACATTTTTTGAGATACTCCCGAGGTTAGTATAACTTCCGCTTTTTCCGGAAATGACTTCATCATTGAAATTTTAAATGGCACCCTATATTATTTGTGCGATATTTACAATCAGGATGAAATTGTGAACACAAATACGTATCGATCGTTAATTCTTATCACACACCTAGGCAACGAAAAAATTACTTTTTGACAAATAGTCTGAAATTGTGAAATGAACACTCGACTATAGATTTTGGCAGATATTGTATTACTGGCGCCCTCTCGCGTGATTTCATTGGTTTTTGGCTAATGAGTCATTGTTTTAGTGTACTTTATGGGTGCTCCCTGATTATTCGATAGATACCAACCTTTTCCGGTTACAATGACACGAAATACTTGATAGTTTGCTGAAAATTGCAGCGGGAAAATATCGTTTAAAGCAGGGAGATGCTAACCGAATTTGACAGGCCTATGTAATGCGCGTCACCGTCTTGATGCAAAATAGTGTTAGTTTAGCAAAGGCATTTTTTAAATTGCAATTCAAACAACAATAATTGCGATGTAAAGAATAAATTAAATACAAATCAACAAGCGGCTTAACAAATACTTGTTCATTGAAAAAAAAATATATATTTCCAATGGTGTAAACTGTAAATAAACCAGCAGTGGAAAATATTATAAGGGCATTCAATAATCAAAATTGTACCATGAGAAACTTATAATGTGCCCTAGAAATAATATTATAGCCCTAGAAATAATATTAAAACACTAGAAATAATATAATGTGCATTCAGTTCTGCAACCTGAAGCGCACATTTATGGTCTATCGTAGTCGTAGTCCGTAGATAGTTTACTCTGTGGTTTTGCTGTGGGCTGATCGCTGGTTTAAGGTTGAATATATCAGTGAAAGTACGCGTTACCATTAACATACGTATCGTCAAAATCAGATCAGCATTAGTTTTGACGCGCAGTACATGTAGTGCTTAATATCCACAAGTTATTCATTTTAGGGCAAAATATGAATAATATGTTAAAATAAAACTACGAGGAAAAAGGAAACATGTACACTATCAAATTAGCTACTTTTATTTAGAAAGCAACGATCCCCCCAAATCGTTTCCAAATCAATAAAAAGTGGACACGTATTTTTTTTCTTCGTAATTTTGATTCTTAATGCTGTCGAGACCTCAAATTTACATAAGAGAATGCATGGGAAAATGATATTTTTTGGTATTTTTCGAATAATTGTTCGTGGTTTAAGAAAACTTAAGACTAATGTGAACTTGTAGAGGACTTTCCAAGGAAGAATTTGACCTATCATACATATGGATTTAATTTCCTCAACCCACCCCCACAGTGCCCTGAAAACTACCCTTAAATAAAAAAATCTGATGTGGCCAGGCACATGACTTTATCATACAACATATAAAATTAATAGCTCAGCTGCATGAGAATCTATTCTATTGAGATAAATCGTAGGTATTGTCAAAGCATCAGCATTTGACACTACCTACACTACGTCATTAGAATAATAGTTATTTATGTCACAAATGCCGAAAGTATGGAATAGCGCGACGAGCGGTGATGCGGAGCGTCACCGAAGGCGGAGTGTCGCCGTCGCATGTGAGCGAGTCGCGCTATCTAGTTTTTGGCAGGAGCAACATCAACGTTTATTGTGTTGCTTTTTAAGAAATGCGTATTTAAAAAAATAAGTAAATGGTTTCTGTATAGTAATAAATGCTAGGTTGGTACCACTTTGACGAAACGCCAAGTTTAAAGGTGCGTTCCGATTGGTAGGTAATGGTAGCTAGTGGCGGTGGTAGAATACGAAATTATAGTAATTCTTACATATCGTGATAATGACACATATTAGTTTGCATGTACATAAACATGAGTCACTAGCAATTTTCTATTGGAAATACTATAACGGCGTCTGCTACCACTGCCATGAAAATGTAATGAAAACTGTAATGAAAACGCACCTTAAAAAGGTAATTCAAATTCTGACAGATTTATATTTGTTCATGACACATCCCTACCAACATACTAAAATAAAACTACACTCATCGCTATACTTTCTTTATAATTTTCTCCATTTATCGTTTTTAGAATTAGATATAAAGACGGGTTGATATTTCTTATCAATAAACAATCAAATTGGTGATCTTATTTTATTTGAAATTTGTATTTTATAATTTGCCGCACTACAGCGGCAACGTTCCATAATGGTTCACACAAACAAATATTTGACAAAATCCTGGCTACTATGTAATTTCTTATCAATGCAGATGCGACCGATCTCGATCAAATAGAATTTGCTCTTGAAGATAAACTATTAATTTTACCAAAAAATGTCATAGGCATAAATTATTCAAAACTTCCTCTACTTTAATTTATTAATTAACTATTTTGTCGAAATTACAGAAATGGCGGCTCATTTGCAAAATCCTTCAAAAAGGCTAAGAATAAACTACCAGTTCCTTGGGACCCTTTTGAACCAAAAGCTTTTCAGCTCTAAGTTTGGTCATGAAACTTCTAAATATGAACTTTCGTTCCGATACCTTTAGTAGTTTCTCCGGAATCGTCGTCACAAAAATCGGGTACACACACACATACACACACACACACAGACATTTTTTTGTACCTTGGTACCTTGTACAAAGTACCTTGTACTTTACATACTGCGTATGATAAAGTAAAAAATCTGATGTGGCCAGGCACATGACTTTATCATACAATATATAAAATTAATAGTTTAGCTGTATGAGAATCTATTTGACTGAGATAAATTGTGTCTGCATTTTGATAGTCAATAGTATCAATCGAAGGTATTGTCAAAGCACGCTACCTACTGCCATCAGAATAATAGTTGCTTAACTCACAAGTGCCGAAAGTACGGAATAGCACAACGAGAGGTGATATGGAGGTGATGCGGCGCGTCACCGATGACGAAGCGTCGTCGTCGCATGTGAGCGAGTCGCGCTAGGTAGTTTTCGACAGCAGTGACATCAACGTTATTTGTGTTGCTTTTTGAGAAATACGTATTTTTAAAAAAATCTGATGTGGCCAGGCACATGACTTTATCATACAATATATAAAATTATAAGTTTAGCTGCATGAGATTCTATTTGATCAAGGACGATCGTGTTTGCATTAAAATAAAACGAATTAGCCAGGATTTGACAGATATTGACAGTACCTATAGTCAAAAATCAGCCTTTGACACTACCTACTGCTATTGGAATAAAAATATCTGGCAAATCCTGGCTAACTTTATATTAATGCAGACACGATCTCGATCAAATAGAATTTGCTTCTACAGCTAAACTATTAGTTTTACCAAAAAATGTCATAGACATAAATTATACTAAATTTCTATTTTTATTGTCTATTTTAATTTATTATTTAACTATTTTGACGAAATTACAGAAATGGAGGCTCATTTGCAAAATCCTTAAAAAATTCAAAACAACATTGCTATCCGCACTCGAAATACACATTGACTTTGTGTATGACACCAAGATGTTTCAATATTGTTTCACATAGCGTACTTGCGCGCGTGTTTCTCCATGCATTTGCGTGTTGAATTGACGTTTCGCAACCGATGACGTTCTGACTACTGTCAAAAGTCGCAAAATATCCAGGCTACCTACTATTAATGCAGACACGATTTTGATCAAATAGAATTTGCTCCTGCAGCTAAACTATTAATTTTACCAAAAAATGTTATAGACATAAATTATACAAAATTTCCTCTACTTTAATTTATTATTTATCTATTTTGACGAAATTACAGAAATGACGGTTCATTTGCAAAATCGTTGAAAAATGCTAAGAGTAAATAGCTAGTTCCTTTGGACCGTTTTGAACCAAAACCTTTTCAGCTCTCAGTTTGGTCATGAAACTTCTAAATCTGAACTTTCGTCCCGATACCTTTAGTAGTTTCTCCGGAATCATCGTCACAAAAATCTGGTACACACATACACACATACACACACACACACACACACACACACACACACACAGACATTTTTTTGGACCTTGGTCAAAAATGTTCAGGGGACCCAAAAAGACCTATTTCCGCTAAAATCCCAATTTTTTTTTTCGGCACGATTACAATACTTTACCATACTGCGTATGATAAAGTAAAAATTTAAAAATGGTTATATTTCGGTATAGAAAATGTTAGGTTGATACCACTTCTACGAAATGTCAAGTTTAAAAAGCTAATTCAAATTTTGACAGATTTATATTCGTTCATGACACTGTAGATGACGTTCCATAGCGGGTCTCCGAGTGTGACAGCGTGGTGACAGCCATAGACATTTCTGTGGTGACAGCACAAAAAAATATTTGTCAAAATCCTGGCTACTATGTAGTTTAATATCCATGCAGATGCGACCGATCTCGATCAAATAGAATTTGCTCTTGCAGCTAAACTATTAATTTTACCAAAAAATGTCATAGGCATAAATTATTCAAAATTTCCTCTGCTTTAATTTATTATTTAACTATTTTGACGAAATTACAGAAATGGCGGCTCATCTGCAAAATCCTTGAAAAAGGCTTGGAATAAACTACCAGTTCCTTTGGACCCTTTTGAACCAAAAGCTTTTCAGCTCTAAGTTTGGTCATAAAACTTCTAAATATAAACTTTCGTCCCGATACCTTTAGTAGTTTTTCCGGAATCGTCGTCACAAAAATCGTTTACACACGCACACACACACACACACACACACACACACACACACACACACACACACACACACACACACACACACACACACACACACACACACACATACAGACATTTTTTTGTACCTTGGTCAAAAATGTTCAGGGGACCCAAAAAGACCTATTTCCGCTAAAATCTCAATTTTTTTTTTCGGCATGATTACAATACTTTATCTTACTGCGTATGATAAAGTAAAAATTAGATTCTTCAGAAAATTGGCATAATTATTTCATTCTCTTTTTTCTAATAGAAATCATTATTATAAGTCTAGTGGGATGTTTATAAACATTTGTCAGTTAATTTCTATTTGTTTAAACAAATTTTATTTGTTTAAATAATTCGTTTTTCTCGAAAATCCGTCTGAATTCTGTTTTCTGACTTCGAAATGACGGTTTACTATCTTAGGGACATTATTCATTAAAAGAAATCCACCTATTGTTTAAACAATAAATTATTATTCATTTTCAACTTTTTTCTAAATCTGGTAGAAAAGTCAACAGTTTTTTTAAAAGAACTGATAAATTTTATGTTCGAGATAAAATAGTATTCGCTTCATTATCATTTATTCGAAAAAATCATTTTTTTAGGGAAATTGGGGAATTAATTTTTTTTTTAAATATTAATTTTCCTAAAGTCAGTCGATTTTATTAATCACATTTCTTTCGCCATTTCTTATTCTGATTTCCTACCACTATATGTCAAGATAATGTTAATTTGTTTCTGTCTGGAAACTGTTCCCTGTACTCTAATTTGATGAAACATTGAAAACCATCCCAAATATAAATGATGTCACTTGAGAATAACAGTTGGCTTTCAAAAAATAAATTTAGAAGAATTACAAAAAAATTGTTTAAACAAATGGCATTTGTTTAAGCAAATGTGGGTTTATTAGATAATATGGGCAAGATATCTCGAACATGAAATTTATAAGTTAATTTGACAAAAACGCCGACTTTCTGACATAATTGGAAAAAAGTGAAAATTAATAATAATTGATTGTTTAAACAATAAGAAGAAATATTTAATGAATAATGTCATTCAAAGATAATAAACTGCCATTTCTGATTTCGACCTCAGAAATCGGAATTCAGACGGATTTTCGAGAAAAACGAACAATTTAAACAAATAGAATTTGTTTAAACAAATGGTAATTAACTGACAAATGTTTATAACCATTCCACTAGACTTATACGAATTATTTCTAAGAGAAAAAAGAATGAAATGATTAGAACGGCGAATTTTCTGAAAAATGTACATTTTTTCATTTTATGGTAGTTTTCATGGCGCACTGAGGGGGCGGGTTGGCGGCGTCAAATCCATATGTATAATAGGTCAAATTCTTCATTGTAAAGTCCTCTACTAGTCGTATAACTTTAATCTTCAGTTTTCCTAAACCCCGAAGAATTATTCGAAAAATGCCAAAAAATGTCTTTTTCCTATGCTTTTTCTTATGTAAATTTGATGCATCGATTTGGGGGGATCGTTGCTATCTATAATCACAAAACTTTTTGCAAAGCATTTTTGAACCACTCTAATGTACACAAATGCATGATTTTCACATGATTCCGCTATGCGTCTAGGTGATGTGGGTATTATGAGCGCGTATATAACGTCATTTTAATTTCTTATGCTTTTGAAGTTTTAATCACAGTTATGAATGCATAAACCGTGTAATCCAAAACGGCAGAAATAAAATTAGTTGATACAAGTAGGTATATGAATTCCTAAAGATTGATTACAATGCATCCTCTAGCCTAGACTGCAATTAAACGTATCCATTTATCATGCAACAACGAACAGAAATTAAAAACACCGTTGAAAAGCGTGAAAATTAGTTTTCCGACATAGGCGTCAAAAATATACTTATTACATGGAAAATGTCGTCACGTTACGCTCCGTTTTTCAAGCCCTCAACCCCTTCTCGCCCCCTTTCTATCCCGGTAGCGCTAGGAGCGCGGATTTTCCATTTGTCGCCGGGCGACGCTGTGCGGCGATGTGCCGTGGAAAACGAACGTACGAATTTAATGAAAAATTAAATGACGTAGATTTATTATGTAAACTTGTGACGCTTCGTGCGCCGTACACGCCTTTAAATCTCCTGAATTATGGATGCAGCCCCTCGACTATGTACTGACGACAAAACATCGATTTATTTTCCAAACACGGCGCGGGGGGAACGAAACTTTCCTTGACGGGCCGCGTCATTAAGAATATTCGGAAGCCGTTAAGTGCCTTATGGCTCGCATTTCTCCCATTACTTCATTCCAGCCAATTACACAACGTATCGCTACTTACTTTTTGACGGCTGCAAATTATGTCTTCTAAAAATACATTGTTGATTGAAGGACATTATCGAATAACATCGTTTTACCATTGCAAATCTCATTCTCGAAGGATGGAATGATTGGTTAAGACTAAGTACAAAAATTTGTGTCGTACGAAAAAGAAAATAACAAAAGCACGTAAAGGTACGTAGAAGAAAAAGTGACTAGTCACTTGTCCATGTCATCTTGTCTTCTGAAAAGTTTATAAGAACAAAACGCAAATAAATGTTTTAGGAAATGAAACTTCAAATTTCAAATAATATTGAATACACTGGCTGGTTCACTTGAAAGACGCAGACCAAAATCATCTTTTGGTTTGTGCGCCAATATCGTTTTCGTTCTCGGTCTTTGAAAACTTCACAAGAAAAGCATCCAAACAAAAGTTCTATCTTATTTAAGCATTAGGCACGAAATACAGCAGACTAAAATGCATTTTTTTAAAAAGAGAACTTTATATTTCCAGTTTTTTATACGATTTATCTTGAAATTTGAACTGTTATAGTCCCATGTCTCTATACTTGTTTGAAAGTTACATGTTAAAAAAGACAATTGAAGATACTCCTGTAAATTCAAAAGTATTTAAAATTTGCAGCCTATGTCAAGTTATCATGGTCAATCTGATATATTTGAATTCGACATGACGTTAAAGCGCTCGTACAGTTTATACAATTTAGTTCAAATGCAGTCGATTAAACTGACACCAATCAATAGCGTATGGTTTCCGTAGTAACAGTAAAATGTTTATAATCATAGTTAATAGGAAAATGTTTAATTAACGAAAAAGTATCGAAAAATTATGCTTGTCAGATTCTCAATTCTGGCTCACTTTCACATTAAAAAGCAAAATTGATGTGGCCAGGCACATGACTTTGTCATACTATACAGCAGAGTCAAACTGTGTCAAACGCTGATGTTTTGGCAATACTGTCAATAGAATCAAAATATCTCTCAAATCCTGGATAACTAGTTTTAATGCAAACACGACCGATCTCGATCAAATAGAATGTAACTATTTTGACATCACAGAAATGGCGACTTATTTGCAACTAAAATTAGGGCGTTTCCTTTCACTTGCTTGACGGTCAAAAATCACAAATTACAAAAATTACATCTTCAAATAAAAAATATCTAAAAAAAAGGAACAACACAATGTATTCAGGCTGGCTTCAGGCTGATGTAGGAAGTGCTCTTTATTTGAATATGACATAAAAAAACTTGGTTTGAAAACTTGGTTTGTGATGTGACATACTCAAAAAACGTTGACACCAGCTCCGATTCAATCAGCAAAAACAAACAAAAGAACAAGAATAAGTAACATACGTCTAAAATTTACAGCTAAATAACAAGTGTGATACATCATAATTGAAAATGACGAAAAAACCACCCAAAATGATTAATTCCAACATGCCGCCCATAACAACACCAATGGTTTCTCCACGATCTTTAAAAAATAACCCAAATACACAGATTTCTCTAGCCGTTGCAATGTTTTAGTTACAAGTGTCATATTCCACTGGTTTTTACCAAAAACAAAGAAACATTGGTTAAATATTTCACCCCGTAAAAGAAAAAAATCAGCCTGTATACGATGCTATAAGATCTTTAGTGCTCTTTTTTACCAAAACAAGACAAATGTCACTACTCCTAGATTTGAATACACCTTTCATTTCACACTAAATTGGCCCGATATTATCAGAAATGTTGCATAGCCACACATAAAGCAACATAACTTTGGATGAAACATTCTGCTATTGCGAATATGGTATGGTTTCAATCTTCACACTACAAGCAATTCGTTTTTTAAAGAAATATTTGAATTGACTAAATATTATTGAAAATACGAGTGATTAAAAATTTGCACTGTTTTTTTGCCTACAGTGTATATTATTAAAAAATCAAAAAAATATTTTTGTTTGCCGAATGTGCCCTTGTCTATCCTCCATTGCGCATTGCGTCGTAGAATTCTGAAAATGGTCAAATTGTTTGATCCGAATCTGTTCTCCTAGGCTCATTTTATGCAAATAGTGATACTCCTAAAAACTCCTGAAATCCTCTTCATGTTTAACTTTCAGGTTTGCTATGAATGTCTCCTTTTCCATCAGAAACTAGTATATAATAAAATCGAATAGAAACACATCAGAGTTTGAATAACTTTCAGCTTGTGTCTTTGGTGGAGGAACTATCGTATCTTTCCAATAGCAAACGGTCTTCATCAGTCACTAATTTCAGATGCTGTAGGTTGACAATTGTCAGCATTTAATTGCTGTAACATATTTCCGAGTTTAGTACTTTCTTCGTCCATTGTTTCTGTGATTATTCACAATGGTATGTCATTAAGTAAGGAACATGGCGTCCTTCAAAGTGACGTTCTCAACAGCCCGTGAAATGTAATTATTCTCCAAAGATAGACGACCATAAACCAAAAGGCTTTTTCAATAATACAGTTTTGTTAGTTGTGTCTCCGACAAGTGGCTAGGAAAATGAGACCATGTTGATTCAAACTGATGCAAAGTTCCCTATTTATGTTACTATTTTTGTTAGAAAATTTGTAATTTGATTAGTGTAGGTTCGGATTAGCGGAGCTTTACTGTATGTTGTTAGTTTGTGAATTTTGTCGGATAACAGCGAATAACGAATTAATTCGCATTTTAACTTTTCGGTCAAAAGTTAATAAAAACTGGTATATCATTAGGTGCAGTTGTTAAAAAAATGCATATAACTCAGAAACGCAGGATGGAAATACACATTTTTTAAACTAATGTCGTAGCAGAAAAAATATGTTTGTAAAACGTGTATAACAGTAGTAAATAAAAACTTGACTCATTACAAAAATATATCTATATATACTTTTACATTTCGCACACAAAACTACGTTTTCGTGTTAAAGACATTTTTATTACTTTAGCCTATTTTGTTTCACTCGATTTAGTTTATCGTTTAACACTGACTATTGTGATATGTAAACAAAAATAAACGAAATTATTGTTGCTTAAATGGCTTTTGTCCTACTTATAACCTATATCCCGGCACCTCCACCAAACATGTACACGCACAATGCATCGCAGAACTACCTATGTTCTAAAGAAGACAGAAAGTAAACGATCTGTAGCAGAGATTAAGTATTTAAGCCTTTACCTGTGTTAATGAAAAAGTAGAAGGCAGCAGTGGTAAGCAATGGTATCGATGTCTTGATGGTCAGCGGACGAGACTTGCCCCTTGGGTCCGTACGCATGCCCATCCCGGCTCTTCCATACTCTTTGCTAGCGTAGCCTCATTGCCAGCTTTCCTGTAATCAAGAGATGAAAGGTTAATAATCAACAGAAATTGTACCAACATACAAACGGCGCAAATACAAATTATAACCGGGGATTCAACTTTGAAAATATACATCGTTCTATAGTACCAACGGCGAATAAACACGTGATTACTGCGTTTTCTAGTTCTCTACTTATCTGTTGTTATACATGATGGCTGGAAAGCTAATAAAATGCGTTTTAAAGATGTGGTAATAATACCTTCAATAATGCGAACAAAGTTTTTTAGGTCAATTTATTAACAAAAGAGATCCAGGAAAGGCATATATGTTATGGAATAGTATCCAAATATGTCAAAATGTCTGGAATGGTGTAAAATCTGTTAAATACTGTTTTCTAACTGAACTGTTTATATGTCGTATGCAAATGGTTACTTAGCAAAAGGCTTTTGCCTAGGCAAAAGCTATTTTCCTGGTGAAATAAATATGGAGTCTTCATTTATATTTTTAAACTGGTTCACCTAGGCAAATGTATTTGCCAAAACCGTTATTAGGCAAGTAGCATTCTGTTTTCAATCGCGTTTGTAACAGAATTATGTGAGGTTATGTGCAGCCCGTGCATGTTTGTTTTCGAATACCTCTTAAATTAAAATTTTATCGTTGATTACTTCTGGGAAATATCGTAGTGTAATTATCATGATTCTGTTCTAATGAAGTTCGCCTGCTTTGATGTGATAAGTGTCAATACTCATGAGTGCACAGATACTTTATTCGCCGCCGAACCAAATACTTAATATTATGATAATGAACAGATATTTACATTTACTGTTAATTACGAGAACATGTCAGGTATGTACTTATCCATGAAATATTTAAAATTTAAGGTTAAATTTATTATTAACATACTAACAAAAGAATATATTTATTTGTAGATTATCCATTACAAGTGGAATTACGTGGACATTGGAAGAACCGGAGAGAATGACTGGAAAATTATTTCCTACACAATGGTTTTCCAATTAATCAAAGGTAATAAGTATAACCATACATTCCTTCTTTTTAATCGCTTGCTATCGCACAAACTGCGAAATATCAATATCTTATACAAATTTAAACATACGTGTAGCGAGCTATAGTATGGCCAAAGGATTGGGGCTTTCTTAGTTTTGCTGTGTTCATTAAAATACGCCAGCATGACATTTTGTTGATGTTTTGCGACTCGGGTAAGTGATCGTCATCATTTTTTTCAACTAAACATCTCATCCCCTTTTCAGATATAATTCAAGGGCCACATTTACTTTAATAAGGTATAATGCGAAGATCAAACCTACATCGTAGATACGAACGATTTTAATTTTTGCTGCGGGATTGTATATTCGTGGAATAAATGGTTTATTGAATATCAGCATACACGTAGGAAGCTAGAGTACATTTAAAGTGTTGAGGATTTCTTAGTTTATGTAACGTATAAGTTTTCGGTAACATTTTGGACCGAATTCTGCTCGGATCAATACCATACTCGTTTTTGTCCGTCGCTTTTGACTTCGTCTTATTTCTGGTTGTGTGCACCGAACTTGTCTTACCTCAATCACATAGTTTTACTAAGTATAACTTATTCTAATAAATTATTACACCGAAATTACAATTTAGTTTCAATTATATGTGCGTGTAAACTTGTATGAGCCAGTGGTACTAGCGTACTAGGTAGAAACTGCTATTAAACGTTAACTATTATAACAATTCTTTAGTAAGTTCTTATTCTTTGAAGTAACTAATCAGTTACCGCCAAACGCTCTATTCTGATTATTATAATTATGAAACCACTATTTTAATTATGAAACCACTATTTTAAAGGTAACTTTTTAGGTTATGTTTCATGTTTTTATCGCAGTAGGGTAAACACTGTTGCCCCAAGCTCCATTATGATCATACTTGCGACCTCGCTGATTATTTATTAAAAATTGTAGGCTAAAGTAGAGTAAAATTATTCATAATTAGATTTTGTCATGATTTTATCCAAACCTTACGCAGTTGACAGGTAGTACAGCACTGCCACGTGGTACCCGCAAAATACCCTAGATTCTAATTTAGCGCAATATAGTAACCACAATGCCCTAAATTTGTATAAAATTAATGCCACAAAAATAGTATATTACACTGGTTTTATAAGACGTAGTGGCGCACTCGTTCCAAACAACTCGTGCGCTAATATGACGTCTTATAAAACTTGTATAATAATATACTATTTTGTTGAACTGTCAAATATACTAACCTAACCTAATACATCTACTTCTGTCTCAATACTTATCAATACATTTGTCATTTTTTATACTAGTTATTGAAATTATCGGCCGTAGGTTAAATTATGTACAATAATCGAGCTGTAATGCATATTACGTGCTCGTGAAAAATAAACTGACTTCTGATGACTTCTGCTTTATGGTTTAAGATTAGATTTAAGATCCAAATATTGTTTAGGATGTTGTGAAGGATGTCGACACGGTATTTAATATTTATAGTAATAGCAAATTTTACGGCTCTACGGTATGAAATGTACAAAAACTCCCTATGGAGAAAAAGCCGACACGCCAACACAATTGGTTTACGATCATTTACAAACACCCATTATAAGGCAAAAATACATATCCGTATAAAAGAGTTGAAAATAAACAGATCGATTAGATACCCCTTTACATTCGTATATGTTACATGCGAGCAGAGCTCTAAAAATACAAATTCAATTTCTGGCATTCCGTTTATTCAAAATAAAGGGAGGCTATCAGTCCTCCGCTGATATCGGGCGACTTTGTGCCGAACACAATGGCCCCGTTAAAACAATTCCCCATCTGCACACATATATTTGTTTGGGCTGGGAATCGTTTTAGCGCGAAATCAATGCCCGCTGCGCTGCGAACTCAAAGCGAATTCCAATAATGCCCGCCCGACTGATAAACAGGGCGGTATTTAATATTTAAAAATCACCGCTCGACATGCAATACACGCGCCCTGCATTCTGTCTGGACCAGATTCGCAGTTCAGCGGGCAATATACTGAATCTTTAAGGCACGCCAATTCCCCCTGTTTAATTTTGGTGGAATTTATTAATGAGTACAAACAAGTGAATGAAAGCTTTTTATTTTGATCATCCGTAAAACACAACGACATTAAAATTTAATATTTTTTTCCAGTTTTTAAACATAACAGTTATCTATTAAATATATGTACCTATGTACTAAAATGCCCAAAAACCTTTCGATTTGCTTAAATCTACCATATTATACTAACACAAACTGATAATCCTCAAGTATAACCTTTACTTTACCTTATTATATATAACATTTATGTGCTAGTTATATTTTTCAATTTTTCACATACAACAATTATCTATCAAATATACTATACGTGTAAGAGAGCTCTCCTAGACCTAGCGGGTATACACTGTGGGCAAAAAAAACGGTACAAATTCTTAATCACTCGTATTTCCAATAATATTTAGTCAATTCAAATATTTCTTTAAAAAATCAGATGTGGCCAGGCACGTGACTTTATCATACAATATATAAAATTAATTGTTTAGCTGCATGAGAATCTATTTGATTGAGATCAGTCGTGTCTGCATTAAAATAAAAATAGTTAGCCAGGATTTAACAGATAAATAAATAATTAAATAGATAAATAATTACTTTATTAAAATAAGACAAAATTAATTGCAACAAAATATTATTTATATTTAGGGCGCAGTTCAGCACACTTGTTTCCAAATTGCCTTACTCGTCCACTCAACCTCTTACGCAAACTGGAACTAAGCCATAATTGTAGCAATAATATAAAAATAGTTCCGAGAACTTATCAAAACAAAAACAAACAACAAAATTACTCTAGAGTCTAATTACACGTAATTGCAGCAAATCCAACTCAACAAAACATCGCACCTGCCCATAAAAAATAAAAATTAAAAAGCCTCCAATGTGCGCTCGATGCCTAAAGTCCCCCCCCTGTTGAGCAAACAGCCAATACTTCACCTTTCCCCCAAAACTGTTTCACGATAAATTTTTCATATCTTCACTGAGACCATTCTATATGTGACTGACCTGGTAAGAGAATGACCGTTTATACAGCTCAGTGCGATGGGCAGGTGGAGCAAACAAACCCCCGAATCTTAAATTAAGGTTATGGACATACGTTCTACAGCATATCTTCCGCATGAGGGATTGTGGGATCCTAGTGGATAGCAACTTATGATACAATATTGCTGCATGCAACAACCTAGTGTTATCCATGTTCAACCACCCCAAGTCGCCCAGCCCATTCGATGCATGATCATACTTCGTCAAACCAAAAACAAACAGAACACATGCATTTTGGACACGCTCAACACGCTGCCTATCCGACGCCATCAGGCAAGGACTGTACACGGTATCACAATATAAAATCTTGATACTATTGACTACGGTCAATATTAATTGTGAGATAATGTCAAAACATCAGCATTTGACACCACCGGTACTGTCAGCATTTGACACTACCGGTACTGTCATTAGACTGAAAAATTTGCAAATCCTGGGTCACTATATAGTATTAAATCAATGCAGATGCGACCGATCTCGATCAAATAGAATTTGCTCTTGCAGCTAAACTATTAATTTTACCAAAAAATGTCATAGGCATAAATTATTCAAAATTTCCTCTGCTTTAATTTATTATTTAACTATTTTGACGAAATTACAAAAATGGCGGCTCATTTCTAAAATCCTTGAAAAAGGCTTAGAGTAAACACTCAGTTCCATTGGACCCTTTTGAACCAAAAGCTTTTCAACTCTAAGTTTGGTCATGAAACTTCTAAATATGAAGTTCCGTGCCGATACCTTTAGTAGTTTCTCCGGAAATGAATTAACAAAAATTGGGTACCTAAGACCTATTTCCGCTAAAATCTCAAAATTTTTTTTCGGCACGATTACAATACTTTACATACTGCGTATGATAAAGTAAAAACGAATAGTGTGAAGATTGAAACTATATACCATATTCGCAATAACAGAGCGTTTCAATCCAAAGTTATGCTGCTTTGTTTCGCTATGCAACATTTCTGATAATATCGGGTCAATTTAATGTGAAATGAAAGGTGTATTAAAGTCAATGGGTAAATACAGAGATCTTATAGCATCGTATACAGGGTGATGTTTTCTTATTAAGGGTGCAATATTTAAACAATGTCTTTTTTTCTTTTAATAAAAACTAGTTGAATATGACGTTTGTAACAAAAATATTGCAACGGCAAGGGAAATCTAACTGTGTACTTGAGTTATCTTTAAAGATCGTGGATAAACCATTGGTGTTGTTATGGGCGGCATGTTTGAATTTGTCATTTTAAGTGGTCTCTTCATCAGTTTCAATTGCGATGTATCACACTTGTTGGTAAGCTGTAAATTTTAGACGTATGTTACTTATTCTTGTTCATTTGTTTGGTTTAGCTAAGATTGAATCGGAGCTTGAATCAACGTTTTTTGTGTTTGCCACATCACTTCAAACCTAGTCTTCTTTGTAATTTTTATGTTATGTTTAAATAAAGAGCACTTCCAACATCATCCTGAAGCCAGCCTCAATACCTACGTTGCGTCGTTTCTTTCTTTTCTATTTGGAGATGTAACTTTTACGTGAAAAGCGAACAGCAAAGACCTGACCGTCAGACAAGGGAAAGCAACCTGCCATAATTTTATTTTAATAAAAACGATGTTGATTTTAGTTCCAAATCACTGCAAAAGTAAAATTGTATGTTTTTCTTGCAAAAACTTACACATTTGCAAAAAATCTACAGCCCAATAATTGTAGTACAATACGGAAAAAAGGTAAGCAAAATCTTTCAAAAATTTCAAAATCAAAAATGGCGCCCATAAGAAAGCGAAACGTTGGCCATAGTTTCTCCACCATCTTTAAAGATAGGTCAAGTTCGCAATTGGACTTTTCGTGCCTATGCAATGGAATTGTTTTTATTATCTATGCAAACATCCAACGTCAACCGCTTTTTTGAGTAAAACAGCAAAAAAACGAAAATTTCACTAAAAAAATCAGATGACCGAAAGAAAACAATTGTCATTACCTACTAATTTCATTACACCTTTCATTTCACATTCAATTGACCAGATATTATCAGAAATATTGCATAGCCATACATAAAGCAACATTACATTGGATTAAAACGTTTAATTATTGCAAATGGTATGTTTTCAATCGTCACAATAGGTATAACCAATTATTTTATTAAAGAAATGCTTGAATTTACTTAATATCTTTGGAAGTTTGAGCAATTGAAAATTTGTACCGTTTTTCTTGCCCACAGTGTATAACTGCATACAAGTACATTGTACATGCAGCATCAATTGATTTTGCTATTATACAGGGTGCGCCATCTTTTATGTCGGTATGTAAACATTGAATAACTTCCACATTTATCAATCGATTGATGTGAGTAAACATGTTTTGGAAACGTCATTTCAGTACAATTTTAACCATGAATCGCTTCACACCGAAACAACGGGCCATATCTCTTCAGAGAAGGCGAAACAGTCGATGGAATCAATATCGGTGGATTTTGGGTGATTGTCTTCCCTAAAATACGTGTAAAATGGTGTGGGCGGTTACTGGTTTCAACAAGACGGTGCGCCATGCCACACTGCACAACAAACAATGCAGTTTCTGTGACGAAAATTTCCTGGACGTCTGGTGTCGAAAAATGGCGACATTGGCTGGCCACACAGAATTCCAGATTTGACCCCTCCGGACTTCCTTTTGCGGGGTTATTTGAAGAGCAAAGTCCCTAAACGAGTTCAAGGCAAACATTCGTGCCGAAATTATCGCTATGCTGCCCGAGATGCTCGAAAATGTTATGGAAAACGCAGCAAAGCGGGCACATTTTACTTTGGCCAATGAAGGCGGTCACTTGATTGAGTTTTATATTCCTTGAGTTTTTATAGTCCAAATAAATTGTAAAGGACTGTATTAAATAAAAATAGCTCACATATGGAAATCAGTTGTTTCTTCTAAAAGTTATTCAATATTCACATACCGACACAAAAGATGGAGAACCCAGTATAGTCAATGTACTATCGTGAGCAAAAAAAAACGGGGACACTGGGACAGCAATGTAAAATTAGGCACTTATATTCTGAACAATTCTAGTTCTGTAACATTTACTTTGAACGTATTTGTTAACGTATGAAGTCTAAACTTGACAGTATCTGTCAACCTACAAACTAGTTCCGGCTTCAACAATTTTATTCTTCGCGATATTTTTGCCTACACTTAATTCAGTAGCGATTCCATCGTGCAGTCGAATTTGAATTATTTTCTTTTGAAATTTATTTAATTGCGGCATTTTTATTTCTTTTGTCAAAATTTAAGATGTCATTAATGTGTCAAGACAAACGTACTGACATGACATTACGAAGCCCAGTTTGATTAGTGCAAATTTGACTGTCCCCGTTTTTTATGCTCACGATAGTACCTGACGTAGACTGACTTTCATAATAACATGTTCATATTTATAAGAAGTCCTCACTCTAAATATAGATAAACTTTTTATTAGGACCCGTGGAAGTGTTTATCCCTATTTCAACAGTACAGAAATAGTAAATAAGTTCTTAGACGCGCACCAGTTTTGTCTTGCGTTTCACGGTAAGGAAGTTCAGGCTTTTATTTTAGCATACTTAAATAATTCTATCACAATTTTGAAAGAGAAATGTACCACAAACAGCATTTTTTCGACATCCTCCAACAAATTTACTCAACCCGAAAGAATTCCGTAAAGATAAAAGCTAATGACAGTTCTGCGTTATTTCACCAATGTCAATCATGGACACAAATAAGTCTTAAAGTACAAGCCCAATCTATCATTTGGGCATACTTAAATATTTCTATCGCATCGGATTATTTCTCCTTGGACATCAACAAACAGTGCAAAGATATTTTGCCTCATTTCCCAAGACGTTAGCGTTTCCTGACCTTGGGCAGACGATGCATAACCTATGGAAAAAAGTTACCGAAATCACGTAAATTACAATAACAAAAACGTTATTGACGCGAATGCCAATGACTAATAGTAGTTGAAGCTAACAAAGGAATGTTTTTCCTTAGCATTTTTGCAAGTTTTGAGTCCCGATTGAAATTCCAAACTATCAAAGAATGTTCATTACCAACCCAAAAAGAACATAACGGTAAAGTATAAACCCTGTCCGACCTATGAAAGCTCAAACTACCTATTACCTGGACCATTGACAAACATTTATAGATGTTTGTAGTTCACTTTAAGATTAATGTTGTTTTTAATGTGTTTATGTTTCATGTTATATACAACGCCCAAAAAGAACAAAGATATAACTTTATAATTTTGGAAATTATTCATTAAATGCAATACAATAAATTGATAAAATTTATGAAATTTATCAACCCCTATATCGAGTAAATTAATATGGGATGTGTTGTAGTTCTTTCTCTAGTAGTTCTGCTCTTGATTTAGTATCAAGCGTTCCATTCAGGTCAAGAAAGATGTTATGTTATGTTGTGTTGCTGAGTGTTGTTCGTGCGATATTATAATAATTAAAGGATAACTGGACAAAAACTGTGACGAAGGGGGTAGTTATGGTATAGAAATACACCGGTAAATAACGTCAGTCAACTTCGCCCATTACTCTCTGTAATCACCAACAAAAATATGCCGTTCAAATAGGCCACCGAAATGAAGCTGACGGTGCGACGGATTTTCATTACACTTTGTTACTGGGGGCCCTGAAAACTCAATCAATTGACCTGTCAATCGCATGCCCTTTTCACTACAATATGTAACACTGCCATTATTCCCCGAACCTATAGACCTGTACCTGCATTGTACCAACATAGCGTATACCTATATACACCAAAGGTCAATTTGCTCACTCTATTAAATCGCTTCCGAGCGAACTGCTTATATTTGATACAATTTCTACCTGTGAAAAAGGAAAAACAAAGACAGATTCGACGATGTGAAAAAATTGTTCGTAAATATATTGTGTTTGCGTGAATACGATTTCGAATATTACCAGCGGTGCAGTGGCGTGGGTAAGAAATGATTAATCGTTCTAACCCGCTAAAGGGTTCATTAATTATAGCTATTTTCATTTTCTAGGGAGTCGATTTATAATTTACCCGAATGAGAAAGCTCTAACTAATATAAGACGAATTTTTGTTTTGCCTGCAGTTCATTATCAACTAACCTACTTTTTAAGGCTACCAATCGCAGGGGGAGTTAACGAAACCACGCCCACGTTGGGAATATTTTGCAAGTTTAGCAAACTATGTTATTTAAATTCCAGCTATGTATAAGTATAATATATAAGTCTGATTGATAAATAAGCAAATATGATAAATAAATAATGATTCTTAAAAAATTAATTATATGTTTGATTCATTAATTCCTACACTATATGGTATTAGCCACGTATAACTCAATTTCCACCAGATTTGAGACTACAATAAAATAAAGTAGTGCAGATTTGTGTATTCTCTAATAATCCGTTGGGAAAATAGGAATACTCCTAATGGCTTCAGAACTACTTTGAAAGAAAAGGGGATGAGTCGTGAAGGTGGAATTAAAAAGTTCATCTGGTCGATATGTTGCTTGTATTATTGCACCCAAATACAATGGAAGTATAGCAGCAAATTCATGATATGGGTGCTTTGTTATATGTGGAGAAGGCACCGCATGATTATGAGGAAACAAATCATTGCGACGGGAAAAATTCTGGTAACCTGGCCAAATATGGATGTTTATGGAGAATGTGCCATGCTAATATAAGTACGTGTATCGTACAGCGACGGAGAAAAGGCTCCCCAACTGACCTAGTTATAAACGAATGATAAGGCCCTTATATTTGCATGAAAGTTCTCCTGGGAAGCTAGTTAGATACGTATTTCAGTTTACTGTGCAATATTTCTTGGTTATATTTTTGTACTATAGAATAATGATGAACCTGAAGGGCCTCATCAGCATTAGTATTATTTAATGAGTTAAATGAGGTAATAAAGAATACCATACTTAGTATACCTATGTCCAAAATAACATGATTTTGCAAATGGCACCACCATGCGAGCAGTTATGAATTAAGATAAAAAGGAGTGATTTAAGTGCAGTGAGTATGTGTTGGTTGGAGGTCAGAAATTAAAAGGATGAGAAATAAGGAAGAATAGGTAAGGGTTCTAGAACATACGTGGCCAGATAATATATTATGGATGGACATGCACTCGACATATTATGTTCTCAAACATTTATATGCATTTCTGTTAATTGATCAAGTCTGATTAATAAAAAAAGGCAAAAACTGTTGCAATATTAGGTACTATTTCCAATAGTAAAATAGACATACTTTTCCTTGAACTGGAATCTGCATATTCACAATGAATAGATTAATTTAATTAGATTACAGATATAAGGTACCGGTTTAGTTATACATAATCAAGTCGATGGTTTTTAGCAACTACCACTTGTCATAAGCCTTACGATAAATTTTCTTCCGATGTTTCAAAGGCTATGCCCAAAGGTTTCACAACTATTTTATCGCGGCGCGTCAACTTTGTCAAATTTATTAACGTAATAAAACAATAAAAAACGTCGTGTGAACGCAGAGAAGGATCCTGAACCTGTACACAACTTAAGATAATTTTGCCATCTAGTAGACTTCGGGCACATTTCCACGAAGAGACAGATTGTCGGGGGACGTACTTGAAGAAGAAACTCAAAAGTTCATCTCGTCGACATGTTGCTTGTATTAGGGCAAGCGAATACAGTGGAAGTACAGCAGCAATGTCAAGATATGGATGCTTGCTTATATGTGGAGGAGGTACCGCATGGTTATGAGGATCATCGAGACGCGAAAAAATCTGGCAACCAGACCAATTATGGATATTTATGGAGAAGGTGTCATGCTAATATGCCTACATATATCGTACAGCGGCGGAGACAAGATCCGCTAACTGACCTAGTTATAGACAAAAGATAAGGCCCTTCTATTTGCCTGGAAGTTCTCCTGGGAAGCTATATTAGATACGTATTTCAGTTTTGTGTGCAATAATACTTAGTTTTATTTTTACTTTATCATACGCAGTATAATAATAGTATAATAATAATAGTGCGGCAAAACTCAACATTCAAATTTCACATAAAATAAGATCACTAATTTGATTGTTTATTGATAAGAAATATCAACCCGTTGTTATATCTAATTCTAAAAACGATATCTTGAGAAAATTGTAAATAAAGTATACCGATGAGTGTAGTTTTATTTTAGTATGTTGCCACGGATATGACATCTACTGTGTCATGAACAAATATAAATATGTCAGAATTTGAATTAGCTTTTTAACCTTGACGTTTCGTCAAAGTGGTACCTACCTAACATTTCCTATACAGAAATATATCCATTTTTTAATTATTTTTTTAAAATATATATTTCTTAAAAAGCAACACAAGTAGTAATATAATGGCACTTCTGGATCCACCTCTTTCCACCTCTAGCACCATCTTCTTATTTTAAAATGCGCCCGACTAAAACCGAGCGCTATCGAACCGGGCAACGTAAGTGTATGAGTCACACGTCGATGTTAGAGAGAGCACGCACAGGTCCGCGCGCTATCGGTCCCCCTTTAAAAAGCAAACCATTTAAATTTTCGCGCCATAAGTTTTAAAGTGCCGCCACGCACCATTTAGGGTAAAAATTTTTAAAATGTCGCCACGCATGCGCAAATCGCCTGTTTAAATTTATCAGTTTAAAAATCCCGCGCGCTAACGGTGTATCGGCAGCCATCTTGTGCACCATCTTCTTATTTTAAATGGGTTGCATATCATCTTCTTATTTTAAATGGGTCGGACTTTTATACGATGCCGCCTTCTTGTTTTAAATGGGGTTTGAGCGGTCATCTTTGAACACCGTCTTCTTATTTTAAAATGTCAGCTCCAAATACCATCTTCTTATTTTAAACTGTTAACTCTTAAACGATACCATCTTCTTGTTTTAAATGGGGTTTTAACAACCATGTTCGAACACCATCTTCTTATTTTAAAATGTCAGCCCCTTTTGTCACTTCCGGTCGACACTTCCGGTCGGCACTTCCGGTCGCAATTTTTCATTTCCGGTCCAGATTTCCGGTCGGCACTTCCGGTCGCCATTTTTCATTTCCGGTCCAGATTTCCGGTCGGCACTTCCGGTCGCCATTTTTCATTTCCGGTCCAGATTTCCGGTCGACACTTCCGGTCTCAAATTTTCATTTCCGGTCCAGATTTCCGGTCGGCACTTCCGGTCACCATTTTTCATTTCCAGTCCAGATTTCAGGTCGGCACTTCTGGTCACAATTTTTCACTTCCGGTCCAGATTTCCGGTCGGCACTTCCGCTCGCCATTTTTCATTTCCGGTCTAGATTTCCGGTCGATACTTCCGGTACAGACCCTGTATAAATTATACAGACCCTGTATAATCCCAACAGAACCTGTATACAGACCCTGTATAAATTATACAGAACCTGTATACTGACCCTGTATATCACAACAGAACCTGTATACAGACCCTGTATATCACAACAGAACCTGTATACAGACCCTGTATATCACAACAGAACCTGTATACAACCCTGTATATCACAACAGAACCTGTATACTGACCCTGTATAAATGATAACAAACCCTGATGAAAAAAAAAACCAACAGATTCATGTTGACAACTATAAATTGGCAATCATATGCGATAACAAATGAATAGCAAATAAATAGTAAATAAAAAGCAAATGAATAACAAATAAATAGCATATAAATAACAAATAAATTGGAAATAAATATCAAATAAATAACAAATAAATAACAACTAAATAGAAAATAAATAACAAATAAATGATAAATAAATAGCGAATAAATATATAACAACTAAATAACAAATAACTAGCAAATAAATAACAAATACATAGCATATAAATATCAATTAAATAGCAAATAAATTACATATAACTAATAAATAACCAATAAATAGCTAAATTAGTAACAAATAAATAGCAAATAAATAGTAAATAACAAATAAATTGCTACTAAATAATAAATGAGTAGCAAATAAATAACAAAAAAAGCCAATAATTAATAAAATAAATAACAAATAAATATCAATTAAAAACAAATAAATAACATAAATAACAAATAAATAACAAGTAAATACCAAATAAACAACAAGCAAATAACAAATAAATAACATATAAATAACTAATAAATAGCCAATAAATAACTAACTAAATAAATATCAAATAAATAGCAACTAAATAGCATATAAATTACAAATAAATAGTAGATAATAAATAAATAGCATATAAATAGCAAACTAATAACAAATAAACAGCAGATAAATACTAAATAATTAAATAGCATATAAATAACAAATAAATAGCAAATAAATAGTAAATAAAAAGCAAATGAATAATAAATAAATAGCATATAAATAAAAAATAAATTGGAAATAAATATCAAATAAATAACAAATAAATAACAACTAAATAGAAAATAAATAATAAATAAATAGCGAATAAATATATAACAACTAAATAACAAATAACTAGCAAATAAATAGCATATAAATATCAATTAAATAGCAAATAAATTACATATAACTAATAAATAACCAATAAATAGCTAAATGAGTAACAAATAAATAACAAGTAAATAGCAGATAAATACAATAAAATAAATAGCATATAAATAACATATAAATAGCAAATAAATAGTAAATAACAAATAAATTGCCACTAAATAATAAATGAGTAGCAATTAAATAACAAATAACAAAAAAAATAGCCAATAATTAATAAAAAAAATAGCAAATAAATATCAATTAAAAAACAAATAAATAACATAAATAACAAATAAATAACAAGTAAATATCAAATAAACAACAAGCAAATAACAAATAAATAACATATAAATAACTAATAAATAGCCAATAAATAACTAACTAAATAAATATCAAATAAATAGCAACTAAATAGCAAATAAATTACAAATAAATAGCAGATAAATAGCAAACTAATAACAAATAAACAGCAGATAAATACTAAATAAATAAATAACATATAAATAACAAATAAATAGCAAATAAACAGTAAATAAAAAACAAATGAATAACAAATAAATAGCATATAAATAACAAATAAATTGGAAATAAATAATAACATAAATAACAAATAAATAACAAGTAAATAAATTGGAAATAAATATCAAATAAATAACAAATAAATAACAACTAAATAGAAAATAAATAACAAATAAATAATAAATAAATAGCGAATAAATATATAACAACTAAATAACAAATAACTCGCAAATAAATAACAAATAAATAGCATATAAATATCAATTAAATAGCAAATAAATTACATATAACTAATAAATAACCAATAAATAGCTAAATGAGTAACAAATAAATAGCAAATAAATAACAAATAAATAGCAGATAAATACAATAAAATAAATAGCATATAAATAACATATAAATAGCAAATAAATAGTAAATAAATAACAAATAAATTGCCACTAAATAATAAATGAGTAGCAAATAAATAACAAATAAATAGCATATAAATAACAACAAAAAAATAGCCAATAATTAATAAAATAAATAGCAAATAAATATCAATTAAAAAACAAATAAATAACAAGTAAATACCAAATAAACAACAAGCAAATAACAAATAAATAACATATAAATAACTAATAAATAGCCAATAAATAACTAACTAAATAAATATCAAATAAATAGCAACTAAATAGCAAATACATTACAAATAAATAGCAGATAATAAATAAATAAATAGCATATAAATAGCAAACTAATAACAAATAAACAGCAGATAAATACTAAATAAATAAATACCATGTAAATAACAAATAAATAGCAAATAAATAGTAAATAAAAAGCAATGAATGAATAACAAATAAATAACAAATAAATAACAAATAAATTGGAAATGAATATCAATTAAATAACAAATAAATAACAAATAAATAACAACTAAATAGAAAATAAATAACAAATAAATAATAAATAAATAGCGAATAAATATATAACAACTAAATAACAAATAACTAGCAAATAAATAACAAATAAATAGCATATAAATATCAATTAAACAGCAAATAAATTACATATAACTAATAAATAACCAATAAATAGCTAAATGAGTAACAAATAAAGAGCAAATAAATAACAAATAAATAGCAGATAAACACAATATAATAAATAGCATATAAATAACATATAACTAATAATAACCAATAAATAGCTAAATGAGTAACAAATAAATAGCAAATAAATAACAAATAAACAGCAGATAAATACAATAAAATAAATAGCATATAAATAACATATAAATAGCAAATAAATAGTAAATAAATAACAAATAAATTGCCACTAAATAATAAATGTGTAGCAAATAAATAACATATAAATAGCATATAAATAGCAAAAAAATAGCCAATAATTAATAAAATTAATAGCAAATAAATATCAATTAAAAAACAAATAAATAACATAAATAACAAATAAATAACAAGAAAATACCAAATAAACAACAAGCAAATAACAAATGAATAACATATAAATAACTAATAAATAGCCAATAAATAACTAACTAAATAAATATAAAATAAATAGCAACTAAATAGCCAATAAATTACAGATAAATAGCAG
Source organism: Melinopterus prodromus (assembly GCA_964023965.1). Lineage (NCBI taxonomy): Eukaryota > Metazoa > Arthropoda > Insecta > Coleoptera > Scarabaeidae > Melinopterus > Melinopterus prodromus. The sequence goes on from OZ030394.1 coordinate 44,850,106, forward strand.
ATAATAAATAAATAAATAGCATATAAATAGCAAACTAATAACAAATAAACAGCAGATAAATACTAAATAAATAAATAGCATATAAATAACAAATAATTAGCAAATAAATGGTAAATAAAAAGCAAATGAATAACAAATAAATAGCATATAAATAACAATTAAATTGGAAATAAATATCAACTAAATAACAAATAAATAGCAACTAAATAGAAAATAAATAACAAATAAATAATAAATAAATAGTGAATAAATATAAAACAACTAAATAACTAACAAATAAATAACAAATAAATAGCATATAAATATCAATTAAATAGTAAATAAATTACATATAACTAATAAATAACCAATAAATAGCTAAATGAGGGACAAATAGATAGCAAATAAATAACAAATAAATAGCAGATAAATACAATAAAATAAATAGCAAATAAATATCATATAAATAGCAAATAAATAGTAAATAAATAACAAATAAATTTCCACTAAATAATAAATGAGTAGCAAATAAATAACAAATAAATAGCAATTAAATAACAAACAAAAACAAATAGCCAACAATTAATAAAATAAATAACAAATAAATATCAATTAAAAACAAATAAATAACATAAATAACAAATAAATAACAAGTAAATACCAAATAAACAACAAGCAAATAACAAATAAATAACATATAAATAACTAATAAATAGCCAATAAATAACTAACTAAATAAATATCAAATAAATAGCAACTAAATAGCAAATAAATTACAAATAAATAGCAGATAATATATAAATAACTAGCATATAAGTAGCAAACTAATTACAAATAAACAGCAGATAAATACTAAATAAATAAATAGCATATAAATAACAAATAAATAGCAAATGAATAGTAAATAAAAAGCAAATGAATAACAAATAAATAGCATATAAATAACAAATAAATTGGAAATAAATATCAAATAAATAATAAATAAATAGAAAATAAATAACAAATAAATAATAAATAAATAGCGAATAAATATATAACAACTAAATAACAAATAACTAGCAAATAAATAACAAATAAATAGCATATAAATATCAATTAAATAGCAAATAAATTACATATAACTAATAAATAACCAATAAATTGCTAAATGAGTAACAAATAAATAGCAAATAAATAACAAATAAATAGCAGATAAATACAATAAAATAAATAGCATATAAATAACATATAAATAGCAAATAAATAGTAAATAAATAACAAATAAATTGCCGCTAAATAATAAATGAGTAGCAAATAAATAACAAATAAATAGCATATAAATAACAAAAAAAAATAGCATTAATTAATAAAATAAATAGCAAATAAATATCAATTAAAAAACAAATAAATAACATAAATAACAAATAAATAACAAGTAAATAAATTGGAAATAAATATCAAATAAACAACAAATAAATAACAACTAAATAGAAAATAAATAACATAAATAATAAATAAATAGCGAATAAATATATAACAACTAAATAACAAATAACTAGCAAATAAATAACAAATAAATAGCATATAAATATCAATTAAATAGCAAATAAATTACATATAACTAATAAATAACCAATAAATAGCTAAATGAGTAACAAATAAATAGCAAATAAATCGCAAATAAATAGCAGATAAATACAATAAAATAAATAGCATATAAATAACATATAGCTAATAAATAACCAATAAATAGCTAAATGAGTAACAAATAAATAGCAAGTAAATAACAAATAAATAGCAGATAAATACAATAAAATAAATAGCATATAAATAACATATAAATAGCAAATAAATAGTAAATAAATAACAAATAAATTGCCACTAAATAATAAATGTGAAGCAAATAAATAACAAATAAATATCATATGAATAACAAAAAAATAGCCAATAATTAATAAAATAAATAGCAAATAAATAACAATTAAAAAAACAAATAAATAACATAAATAACAAATAAATAACAAGTAAATACCAAATAAACAACAAGCAAATAACAAATAAATAACATATAAATAACTAATAAATAGCCAATAAATAACTAACTAAATAAATATCAAATAAACAGCAACTAAATAGCAAATAAATTACAAATAAATAGCAGATAATAAATAAATAAATAACATATAAATAGCAAACTAATAACAAATAAACAGCAGATAAATACTAAATAAATAAATAGCATATAAATAACAAATAAATAGCAAATAAATAGTAAATAAAAAGCAAATGAATAACAAATAAATAGCATATAAATAACAAATAAATTGGAAATAAAAATCAAATAAATAACAAATAAATAACAACTAAATAGAAAATAAATAACAAATAAATAATAAATAAATAGCGAATAAATATATAACAACTAAATAACTAGCAAATAAATAACAAATAAATAGCACATAAATATCAATTAAATAGCAAATAAATTACATATAACTAATAAATAACCAATAAATAGCTAAATGAGTAACAAATAAATAGCAAATAAATAACAAATAAATAGCAGATAAATACAATAAAATAAATAGCATATAAATGACATATAAATAGCAAATAAATAGTAAATAAATAACAAATAAATTGCCACTAAATAATAAATGAGTAGCAAATAAATAACAAATAAATAGCATATAAATAACAAACAAAAAATAGCCAATAATTAATAAATTAAATAGCAAATAAATATCAATTAAAAAACAAATAAATAACATAAATAACAAATAAATAACAAGTAAATACCAAATAAACAACAAGCAAATAACAAATAAATAACATATAAATAACTAATAAATAGCCAATAAATAACTAACTAAATAAATATCAAATAAATAGCAACTAAATAGCAAATAAATTACAAATAAATAGCAGATAATAAATAAATAACCAGCATATAAATAGCAAACTAATAACAAATAAACAGCAGATAAATACTAAATAAATAAATAGCATATAAATAACAAATAAATAGCAAATAAATAGTAAATAAAAAGCAAATGAATAACAAAGAAATAGCATATAAATAACAAATAAATTGGAAATAAATATCAAATAAATAACAAATAAATAACAACTAAATAGAAAATAAATAACAAATAAATAATAAATAAATAGCGAATAAATATATAACAACTAAATAACAAATAACTAGCAAATAAATAACATATAAATATCAATTAAATAGCAAATAAATTACCTATAACTAATAAATAACCAATAAATAGCTAAATGAGTATCAAATAAATTGCAAATAAATAACAAATAAATAGCAGATAAATACAATAAAATAAATTGCATATAAATAACATAAATAGCAAATAAATAGTAAATAAATAACAAATAAATTGCCACTAAATAATAAATGAGTAGCAAATAAATAACAAATAAATAGCATATAAATAACAACAAAAATAGCCATAATTAATAAAATAAATAGCAAATAAATATCAATTAAAAAACAAATAAATAACATAAATAACAAATAGCAGATAAATTACAAATAAATAGCAGATATTAAATAAATAAAAAGCATATAAATAAAAAATTCTATGTGTAGGTAAAAACAATAAATAAGAAACATGTTTTTATTAAAATAATGAGCATTTGTTGGGTTGGGTTGGGTTGGGTCGGGTTCTCCATTAGGTTGGGTTAGAAATTGGCGCGCGGAACGCGTTCCGCGTACCAATTTCTAACCCAACCCATCTAATGGAGAACCCGACCCAACCCAACCCAACCCAACAAATGCTCATTATTTTAATAAAAACATGTTTCTTATTTATTGTTTTTACCTACACATAGAATTTTTTATTTATATGCTTTTTATTTATTTAATATCTGCTATTTATTTGTAATTTATCTGCTATTTAGTTGCTATTTATTTGATATTTATTTAGTTAGTTATTTATTGGCTATTTATTAGTTATTTATATGTTATTTCTTTGTTATTTGCTTGTTGTTTATTTGATATTTACTTGTTATTTATTTGTTATTTATGTTATTTATTTGTTTTTTAATTGATATTTATTTGCTATTTATTTTATTAATTATGGCTATTTTTGTTGTTATTTATATGCTATTTATTTGTTATTTATTTGCTACTCATTTATTATTTAGTGGCAATTTATTTGTTATTTATTTACTATTTATTTGCTATTTATATTATTTATATGCAATTTATTTTATTGTATTTATCTGCTATTTATTTGTTATTTATTTGCAATTTATTTGATACTCATTTAGCTATTTATTGGTTATTTATTAGTTATAGGTAATTTATTTGCTATTTAATTGATATTTATATGTTATTTATTTGCTAGTTATTTGTTATTTAGTTGTTATATATTTATTCGCTATTTATTTATTATTTATTTGTTATTTATTTTCTATTTAGTTGTTATTTATTTGTTATTTATTTGATATTTATTTCCAATTTATTTGTTATTTATATGCTATTTCTTTGTTATTCATTTGCTTTTTATTTACTATTTATTTGCTATTTATTTGTTATTTATATGCTATTTATTTATTTAGTATTTATCTGCTGTTTATTTGTTATTAGTTTGCTATTTATATGCTGGTTATTTATTTATTATCTGCTATTTATTTGTAATTTATTTGCTATTTAGTTGCTATTTATTTGATATTTATTTAGTTAGTTATTTATTGGCTATTTATTAGTTATTTATATGTTATTTATTTGTTATTTGCTTGTTGTTTATTTGGTATTTACTTGTTATTTATTTGTTATTTATGTTATTTATTTGTTTTTTAATTGATATTTATTTGCTATTTAATTTATTAATTATTGGCTATTTTTTGTTTGTTATTTATATGCTATTTATTTGTTATTTATTTGCTACTCATTTATTATTTAGTGGCAATTTATTTGTTATTTATTTACTATTTATTTGCTATTTATATGTCATTTATATGCTATTTATTTTATTGTATTTATCTGCTATTTATTTGTTATTTATTTGCTATTTATTTGTTACTCATTTAGCTATTTATTGGTTATTTATTAGTTATATGTAATTTATTTGCTATTTAATTGATATTTATGTGCTATTTATTTGTTATTTATTTGCTAGTTATTTAGTTGTTATATATTTATTCGCTATTTATTTATTATTTATTTGTTATTTATTTTCTATTTAGTTGTTATTTATTTGTTATTTATTTGATTTTTATTTCCAATTTATTTGTTATTTATATGCTATTTATTTGTTATTCATTTGCTTTTTATTTACTATTTATTTGCTATTTATTTGTTATTTATATGCTATTTATTTATTTAGTATTTATCTGCTGTTTATTTGTTATTAGTTTGCTATTTATATGCTATTTATTTATTTATTAGCTGCTATTTATTTGTAATTTATTTGCTATTTAGTTGCTGTTTATTTGATATTTATTTACTTAGTTATTTATTGGCTATTTATTAGTTATTTATATGTTATTTATTTGTTATTTGCTTGTTGTTTATTTGGTATTTACTTGTTATTTATTTGTTATTTATGTTATTTATTTGTTTTTTTAATTGTTATTTATTTACTATTTATTTTATTAATTATTGGCTATTTTTTTGTTGTTCATATGATATTTATTTGTTATTTATTTGCTTCACATTTATTATTTAGTGGCAATTTATTTGTTATTTATTTACTATTTATTTGCTATTTATATGTTATTTATATGCTATTTATTTTATTGTATTTATCTGCTATTTATTTGTTATTTACTTGCTATTTATTTGTTACTCATTTAGCTATTTATTGGTTATTTATTAGCTATATGTTATTTATATGCTATTTATTTTATTGTATTTATCTGCTATTTATTTGCGATTTATTTGCTATTTATTTGTTACTCATTTAGCTATTTATTGGTTATTTATTAGTTATATGTAATTTATTTGCTATTTAATTGATATTTATATGCTATTTATTTGTTATTTATTTGCTAGTTATTTGTTATTTAGTTGTTATATATTTATTCGCTATTTATTTATAATTTATGTTATTTATTTTCTATTTAGTTGTTATTTATTTGTTGTTTATTTGATATTTATTTCCAATTTATTTACTTGTTATTTATTTGTTATTTATGTTATTTATTTGTTTTTTAATTGATATTTATTTGCTATTTATTTTATTAATTAATGCTATTTTTTTTTGTTATTTATATGCTATTTATTTGTTATTTATTTGCTACTCATTTATTATTTAGCGGCAATTTATTTGTTATTTATTTACTATTTATTTGCTATTTATATGTTATTTATATGCTATTTATTTTATTGTATTTATCTGCTATTTATTTGTTATTTATTTGCTATTTATTTGTTACTCATTTAGCAATTTATTGGTTATTTATTAGTTATATGTAATTTATTTGCTATTTAATTGATATTTATATGCTATTTATTTGTTATTTATTTGCTAGTTATTTGTTATTTAGTTGTTATATATTTATTCGCTATTTATTTATTATTTATTTGTTATTTATTTTCTATTTATTTATTATTTATTTGATATTTATTTCCAATTTATTTGTTATTTATATGCTATTTATTTGTTATTCATTTGCTTTTTATTTACTATTCATTTGCTATTTATTTGTTATTTATATGCTATTTATTTATTTAGTATTTATCTGCTGTTTATTTGTAATTAGTTTGCTACTTATATGCTAGTTATTTATATATTATCTGCTATTTATTTGTAATTTATTTGCTATTTAGTTGCTATTTATTTGATATTTATTTAGTTAGTTATTTATTGGCTATTTATTAGTTATTTATATGTTATTTATTTGTTATTTGCTTGTTGTTTATTTGGTATTTACTTGTTATTTATTTGTTATTTATGTTATTTATTTGTTTTTAATTGATATTTATTTGTTATTTATTTTATTAATTGTTGGCTATTTGTTTTTGTTTGTTATTTAATTGCTATTTATTTGTTATTTATTTGCTACTCATTTATTATTTAGTGGAAATTTATTTGTTATTTATTTACTATTTATTTGCTATTTATATGATATTTATTTGCTATTTATTTTATTGTATTTATCTGCTATTTATTTGTTATTTATTTGCTATCTATTTGTCCCTCATTTAGCTATTTATTGGTTATTTATTAGTTATATGTAATTTATTTACTATTTAATTGATATTTATATGCTATTTATTTGTTATTTATTTGTTAGTTATTTAGTTGTTTTATATTTATTCACTATTTATTTATTATTTATTTGTTATTTATTTTCTATTTAGTTGCTATTTATTTGTTATTTAGTTGATATTTATTTCCAATTTAATTGTTATTTATATGCTATTTATTTGTTATTCATTTGCTTTTTATTTACCATTTATTTGCTAATTATTTGTTATTTATATGCTATTTATTTATTTAGTATTTATCTGCTGTTTATTTGTTATTAGTTTGCTATTTATATGCTATTTATTTATTTATTATCTGCTATTTATCTGTAATTTATTGGCTATTTAGTTGCTATTTATTTTATATTTATTTAGTTAGTTATTTATTGGCTATTTATTAGTTATTTATATGTTATTCATTTGTTATTTGCTTGTTGTTTATTTGGTATTTTCTTGTTATTTATTTGTTATTTATGTTATTTATTTGTTTTTTAATTGATATTTATTTGCTATTAATTTTATTAATTATTGGCTATTTTTTTGCTATTTATATGCTATTTATATGTTATTTATTTGCTACACATTTATTATTTAGTGGCAATTTATTTGTTATTTATTTACTATTTATTTGCTATTTATATGTTATTTATATGCTATTTATTTTATTGTATTTATCTGCTGTTTATTTGTTATTTATTTGCTATTTATTTGTTACTCATTTAGCTATTTATTGGTTATTATTAGTTATATGTTATTTATATGCTATTTATTATATTGTGTTTATCTGCTATTTATTTGTTATTTATTTGCTCTTTATTTGTTACTCATTTAGCTATTTATTGGTTATTTATTAGTTATATGTAATTTATTTGCTATTTAATTGATATTTATATGCTATTTATTTGTTATTTATTTGCTAGTTATTTGTTATTTAGTTGTTATATATTTATTCGCTATTTATTTATTATTTATTTGTTATTTATTTTCTATTTAGTTGTTATTTATTTGTTATTTATTTGTTATTTAATTGATATTCATTTCCAATTTATTTGTTATTTATTTGTTATTTATTTGTTATTCATTCATTGCTTTTTATTTACTATTTATTTGCTATTTATTTGTTATTTACATGGTATTTATTTATTTAGTATTTATCTGCTGTTTATTTGTTATTAGTTTGCTATTTATATGCTATTTATTTATTTATTATCTGCTATTTATTTGTAATGTATTTGCTATTTAGTTGCTATTTATTTGATATTTATTTAGTTAGTTATTTATTGGCTATTTATTAGTTATTTATATGTTATTTATTTGTTATTTGCTTGTTGTTTATTTGGTATTTACTTGTTATTTATTTGTTTTTTAATTGATATTTATTTGCTATTTATTTTATTAATTATTGGCTATTTTTTTGTTGTTATTTATATGCTATTTATTTGTTATTTATTTGCTACTCATTTATTATTTAGTGGCAATTTATTTGTTATTTATTTACTATTTATTTGCTATTTATATGTTATTTATATGCTATTTATTTTATTGTATTTATCTGCTATTTATTTGTTATTTATTTGCTATTTATTTGTTACTCATTTAGCTATTTATTGGTTATTTATTAGTTATATGTAATTTATTTTCTATTTAATTGATATTTATATGCTATTTATTTGTTATTTATTTGCGAGTTATTTGTTATTTAGTTGTTATATATTTATTCGCTATTTATTTATTATTTATTTGTTATTTATTTTCTATTTAGTTGTTATTTATTTGTTATTTATTTGATATTTATTTCCAATTTATTTACTTGTTATTTATTTGTTATTTATGTTATTATTTATTTTCAATTTATTTGATATTTATATGCTATTTATTTGTTATTCATTTGTTTTTTATTTACTGTTTATTTGCTATTTATTTGTTATTTATATGTTATTTATTTATTTAGTATTTATCTGCTGTTTATTTGTTATTAGTTTGCTATTTATCTGCTATTTATTTGTAATTTATTTGCTATTTAGTTGCTATTTATTTGATATTTATTTAGTTAGTTATTTATTGGCTATTTATTAGTTATTTATATGTTATTTATTTGTTATTTGCTTGTTGTTTATTTGATATTTACTTGTTATTTATTTGTTATTTATGTTATTTATTTGTTTTTTAATTGATATTTATTTGCTATTTTTTTTATTAATTATTGGCTATTTTTTTTGTTATTTGTTATTTAATTGCTACTCATTTATTATTTAGTGGCAATTTATTTGTTATTTACTATTTATTTGCTATTTATATGTTATTTATATGCTATTTATTTTATTGTATTTATCTGCTATTTACTTGTTATTTATTTGTTACTCATTTAGCTATTTATTGGTTATTTATTAGTTATATGTAATTTATTTGCTATTTAATTGATATTTATATGCTATTTATTTGCTAGTTATTTGTTATTTAGTTGTTATATATTTATTCGCTATTTATTTATTATTTATTTTCTATTTAGTTGTTATTTATTTGTTATTTATTTGATATTTATTTCCAATTTATTTTTTATTTATATGCTATTTATTTATTATTCATTTGCTTTTTATTTACTATTTATTTGCTATTTATTTGTTATTTATATGCTATTTAATTATTTAGTATTTATCTGCTGTTTATTTGTTATTAGTTTGCTATTTATATGCTATTTATTTATTATCTACTATTTATTTGTAATTTATATGCTATTTAGTTGCTATTTATTTGATATTTATTTAGTTAGTTATTTATTGGCTATTTATTAGTTATTTATATGTTATTTATTTGTTATTTGCTTGTTGTTTATTTGGTATTTACTTGTTATTTATTTGTTATTTATGTTATTTATTTGTTTTTAATTGATATTTATTTGTTATTTATTTTATTAATTATTGGCTTTTTTTGTTATTTATTTGCTACTCATTTATTATTTAGTAGCAATTTATTTGTTATTTACTATTTATTTGCTATTTATTTGTTACTAATTTAGCTATTTATTGGTTATTTATTAGTTATATGTAATTTATTTGCTATTTAATTGATATTTATATGCTATGTATTTGTTATTTATTTGCTAGTTATTTGTTATTTAGTTGTTATATATTTATTCGCTATTTATTTATCATTTATTTGTTATTTATTTTCTATTTAGTTGTTATTTATTTGTTATTTATTTGATATTTATTTCCAATTTATTTGTTATTTATATGCTATTTATTTGTTATTCATTTGCTTTTTATTTACTATTTATTTGCTATTCATTTGTTATCGCATATGATTGCCAATTTATAGTTGTCAACATGAATCTGTTGGTTTTTTTTTTCATCAGGGTTTGTTATCATTTATACAGGGTCAGTATACAGGTTCTGTTGTGATATACAGGGTTGTATACAGGTTCTGTTGTGATATACAGGGTCTGTATACAGGTTCTGTTGTGATATACAGGGTCTGTATACAGGTTCTGTTGTGATATACAGGGTCAGTATACAGGTTCTGTATAATTTATACAGGGTCTGTATACAGGTTCTGTTGGGATTATACAGGGTCTGTATAATTTATACAGGGTCTGTACCGGAAGTATCGACCGGAAATCTAGACCGGAAATGAAAAATGGCGAGCGGAAGTGCCGACCGGAAATCTGGACCGGAAGTGAAAAATTGTGACCAGAAGTGCCGACCTGAAATCTGGACTGGAAATGAAAAATGGTGACCGGAAGTGCCGACCGGAAATCTGGACCGGAAATGAAAATTTGAGACCGGAAGTGTCGACCGGAAATCTGGACCGGAAATGAAAAATGGCGACCGGAAGTGCCGACCGGAAATCTGGACCGGAAATGAAAAATGGCGACCGGAAGTGCCGACCGGAAATGAAAAATTGCGACCGGAAGTGCCGACCGGAACTGTCGACCGGAAGTGACAAAAGGGGCTGACATTTTAAAATAAGAAGATGGTGTTCGAACATGGTTGTTAAAACCCCATTTAAAACAAGAAGATGGTATCGTTTAAGAGTTAACAGTTTAAAATAAGAAGATGGTATTTGGAGCTGACATTTTAAAATAAGAAGACGGTGTTCAAAGATGACCGCTCAAACCCCATTTAAAACAAGAAGGCGGCATCGTATAAAAGTCCGACCCATTTAAAATAAGAAGATGATATGCAACCCATTTAAAATAAGAAGATGGTGCACAAGATGGCTGCCGATACACCGTTAGCGCGCGGGATTTTTAAACTGATAAATTTAAACAGGCGATTTGCGCATGCGTGGCGACATTTTAAAAATTTTTACCCTAAATGGTGCGTGGCGACAAAACTTATGGCGCGAAAATTTAAATGGTTTGCTTTTTAAAGGGGGACCGATAGCGCGCGGACCTGTGCGTGCTCTCTCTAATATCGACGTGTGACTCATACACTTACGTTCCCCGGTTCGGGCGCGCTCGGTTTTAGTCGGGCGCATTTTAAAATAAGAAGATGGTGTTAGAGGTGGAAAGAGGTGGATCCAGAAGTGCCATTATATTACTACTAACACAAAAAACTTTGATGTCACTACTGCTGAAAACTAGATAGCGCGACTCGCTCACATGCGAAGGCGCGTGCGCCCCATCACCGCTCGTCGCGCTATTCCGTACTTTCGGCACTTGTGACATAAATAACTATTATTCTAGGGACGTAGTGTAAGTAGTGTCATATGCTGATAGTCTGACAAATACCTACGATTTAACTCAATAAAATGGATTCTCATGCAGCTAAACTATTAATTTTATATATTGTATGATAAAGTCATGTGCCTGGCCCCATCAGATCTTTTTACTATAGGATAATATATGAACCTGAAGCAACCCATCAGTATTAGTGTTATTTAATATAAGTTAGATGAAGTAATGCAGAATACCATACTTAACATATGGCCATCATAACACGATTTTGTAACTGCCACCACAATGTGGGCAGTTATAAATAAAGATAAAAAGTCAGAATCATTATATACATCCTTTCGGTCCAAAGAAATATGAACACTTCAAGAGACTGAAAGCACGTCGTGATAAGGCATTATTGGGAGGAGTGGAGAAAGAAGAGATTGTGAAAGAAGAGGAAGGCACTGAGAAACCAAACAAAAAGGTGATAATGCCGCAAAAGGAATTAGCGTTGTAGGAATGATGAAAGTGCAGAGAGTATGTGATAGCTGGAGGTCAGAAATTAAAAGGATGAGGAATATGGAAGAATAGGTAAGGGTTCTAGACCATACGTGGCCAGATAATATATTAGGGATGAGCATGGACTCGACATATGTATCAAACACATTTATATGCGTTTCTGTTGATTGATTAAGGTTTAGATTAATAAAAAAGCAAACCTGCTGCAGCTTGCTTCCAGTGGTAAAATAGGCATAGTTTTTCTTGAACTGGTATCTGCATATTCGCAATGGATAGATTAATTTAACTAGATTACGGATATAAGGTACCTGTTTAGTTATACAGAATCAAGTCGACGGTTTTGAGCGACTACTACTTTTCATAAGCCTTACAATAAATTTTCTTCCGATGTTTCAAAGGCTATGCCCAACGGTTATCATGAACGTGTACTACACACATTAAAATAATTTAGCCATCTAGTAGACGTCGGGTACATTTTCACGAAGAGACAGATTGTCGGGGGAAGGTCTTAAAGGCGAAACTGAAAAGTGCATCGTCGACTGCCTGTATTAGGGCAAACGAATACAGTGGAAGTACAGCAGCAATTGCATGATATGGATGCTTGCTTATATGTAGAGGAGGTACCGCATGATTATGAGGATCCGACGGGAAAATTTCTGGTAACCAGACCAATTACGGATATTTATGGAGAAGGTGCTATGCTAATATACGTACATATATCGTGCAGCGACGGAGAAAACGTCCCTTAACTGACCTAGTTATGGACGAAAGATAAGGCCATTATTATTGCATGAAAGTTCTCCTGGGAAGCAAAATTAGATACGTTTTTTTATTTTAGTACTATAAAATAATAGATGGACCTGAAGGGGGTCTTCAGCATTAGTGTTATTTAATATAAGTTAAAAGAATTAATACCGAATACCATATGTCCATAATTCCATGATTTTGGAACTGTCAGAAGCATTATATACATCCTTTAGATTCTAAGAAATATGAACACTTAAAGAGACTGAAAGCACGTCGTGATAAAGCATTATTGGGAGGAGTGGAGAAGATCGTTTGTGAAAGAGGAAGGCATTGAGAAACACGAAACAAAAAGCTGATAATACCGCAAAAGGAATCAGCATCGCAGGAGTAATGAAAGTGCAGGGAGTGTGTGTTGGTTGGAGGTCAGAAATTAAAAGGATGAGGAATAAGGAAGAGTAAGTAAGGGTTCTAGAACATACGTGGCCAGATAATATATTATGGATGGGCATGCACTCGACATATTATGTATCACACACATTTATATGTGTTTTTCTGTTGATTGATCAAGGGTTTTAAATCTGATTTAAAGAAAAGGCAAACCTGTTGCAGCTTGCTTCCAACAGTAAATCAGACATACTGTTTCTTAAACTGGTATCTCCATAATTCTCAATGGATAGATTAATTTAATTAGATTACATATATAAGGTGCCGGTTATACAGAATCAAGTCGATGGTTTTGAGTGAATACTACTTTTCATAAGCCTTACGATAAATTTTTTTCCGATGTTTCAAAGGCTATGGCCAACGGTTCCACAACTATTTTACCGCGGTACGTCACCTTTGGCAAATTTATTAACGTAACAAAACAATAAAAAACGGCGCGTGAACGCAGAAAAGGATCATGAACGTGTACACACCTTAAAATAATTAAGCCCTCTAGTAAACTTCGGGCACATTTCCACGAAGAGATAGATCGTCGGGGGAATGTCTTGAGGGAGAAACTGAAAAGTTCATCTCGTCGACATGTTTCTTGTAATAGGGCACCGAAACACAGTATAGCAGAAATGTATGATATGGATGCTAAATATGTGGAGGAGGCAGCGCATGATTATGAGAAAGCAAACCATTGCGACGCGAAAAATTGTAGAAATCAGATCAATTATGGATGTTGGAGAAGATTGTGGAAGGTGCCATACTAATATAAGTACGTGTATCGTACAGCGACGGAGAAAAGGGCCCCTAACTGACCTAGTTATAGACGAAAGATAAGGTCGTTATTATTGCAAGATAGTTCTCATGGGTAGCAAAATTAGATACGTTTTTCAGTTTTGTGCGCAATTTTTCGTAGTTTTATTTTTGTACTATAGAATATCAGATGAACCTGGACGGGGTCAACAGCATTAGTGTTATTTAATATGAGTTAAATGAAGTAATGAAGAATACCATACTCAGTATATGTCCATAATAACATGATTTTGCAAATGGCTCCACAATGTGAGCAGTTACGAACGAAGATAAAAAAGTCCGAGAGATTATATACATCCTTTCGATCCTAAGAAATAAGAACACTTCAGGAGACTAAAAGCACGTCGTGATAAGGCATTTTGGGAGGAGTGGAGAAAGATTGTTTGTGAAAGACGAGGAAGGCATTGAGGAACCCCAAACAAAAAGCTGATAATACCGCAAAATTTATCAGACATCGCAAGAGTAATGAAAGTGCAGAGAGTATATGTTAGTTGGTGAGAAATTAGAAAGAAGAATAGGTAAAGGTTCTAGAACATACGTCTCGAGATAATATAGTATGGATGAGCATGGCTTGTCATATGTACCACATACAATTATATGCAATTCTCTTCATCGATTAAGGTTTTTAAATCTGATTAATAAAAAAGGTAAACCTGTTGCAGCTTGGTTCCGATAGTACAACACTTTCTTTTTCTTGAACTGGTATATGCGTGTCTTCAATGCTTAAGTGGTAAATATGTTTAAAGAAAAGAGCCTCCCTTCAACTTCGAAGATTCTGCATTAGATTACAGATTGAAAGAATCGGTTTATGAAGGCTGAATCATAGTCTTCATTAACCTAACTTGTGCGGGTGCTGCTTTAAATAAGGCTTGTGACAGATTGTCCTCCGATGTTCCAAAGCTATGCCCAACGGCTCTACAACTATTTTACAGCGGCACGTCAACTTTGGCAAATGTATCGCCAGTAATAAAACAATAAAAAAACGGCGTGTAAGTAAGAGAAGGAACATGCGCGTGTACACACCTTAAAATAATTAAGCGCTCTAGTAGACTGCGGGCACATTTCCACCAAGAGAAAAGGTTGTCTGGAGCAAGTCTTGAGGGGGGCACTGAAAAATTCACCTCGTCGACATGTTGCTTGTATAAGGGGGCGGCGACCGAGCCCGATTTCGGGGTTTTGCGGAGTGGCAGCAGCTAGCTGAAGGCAGCGGCGGCTCTGGTCGCATAGGTTAGCGCGGCGGACGTTCGGTCCTCGCGACTACGACGACAGTGGTGTATGAAGACACGTGCCGCGACCTCTCGCCGTGCTCAACTGAACTGACACTATGCGCCGCGCTCGAATCCGGCCCCGCGAACCAACTACGCCCTTGCGATCGCTGTCATTATTGATCCAGCGGACTCCAGGAGTTAGTTCAACGCGCGCCACTTCACTGTTGGCGGCACGCGAACGAACAAGTAGCGCGATCGCCGGCCTGCATGCCGAGATCACCCTGTAGTTGAGCCATTAGTGAAGGACGTCCCTCAAAATAGTTATTACAATGACTGTAATAAAGGCATTTTTATTTCTCCTGTTCGAAATCGATTTATCATCCGTTCCGTCTTAACCTAAAATTATGATGTAATCAAAACGTCTGTCCCATGCTTTCTTGCTTTGTTTTCTGCTAACTTATATTTTACACTCTCGTCTGGTCTTAATGCACACTTTGATTGGTCATCATCAAGATTGATCCGAAAGTACCTATAAAAATTTCTCAAAGTTTTAAGTCTTCTTGATATCCGGTTTACGAGTAGTGTTCACATTATTGTGTCCACTGTGTGTTACTTCTGACATTTTGAAATATTTGGGTGGAGTGAATGTTATAACTTAGCACAGCGCCCGAGCTGTATATAGAATTGGGCTGGGTTTTCCGGACTTCACACAATATCCTGGATGCAGGCTTAAAACTGTGAGTCCTGCCAAAGTCCGCAGAAGGCTTATTTTCGAAGGCAGAATGAATTTCATGAAGCGAGTGCAATAATGCCTCCTATGTTGTGATAATAATCTCACTAGTTAAGATTATTAGTATAATGTATAGTTATTAAGAATCAACATAAATCAAAATTTGTGGGATTAATAAATAAAAAGAATATATGAAAAAAATGTGGCCAGCACACCACTTTATCATACAATATATAAAATTAATACCTAGTTCAGCTGCATGAGATTCTATGTGATCGAGATCGATCGTGTCTGCATTAAAATAAAACGAGTTAGCCAGGATTTAACAGATATTTTCATAGTTTAGACAGTAGCAGTAGTAGGTATTGTCAAAAAATCAGCGTTTGACTACCTACTGTCATTAGAATGAAAATACTTGTCAAATCCTGGCTAATTAGGTTTAATGCAGACACGATTTCGATCAAATAGAATTTGCTCATACAGCTAAACTATTAATTTTACCATAATATTTTTTGTATACAAAATGTCCTCTACTTTAAATTATTATTTAACTATTTTGACGAAATTACAGAAATGACAACTCATTTGCAAAATTCTTGAAAATTGCTTAGAGGAAACATCCAGTTCCATTGGACCCTTTTGAACCACAAGCTGTTCAGCTCCAAGTTTGGTCATAAAAGTTCTAGATATGAACTTTCGTCCCGATACCTTTAGTATTTCTCTGGAGTCGTCGCCACAAAAATCGGGTGCACACATAGACACACACACACATACACACATACACATATACGACAAAAAGACCGATTTCCACTAAAATCTCAATTTTTTGTTTCGGCACGATTACAATACTTTCAAACTTGTCTTGACATTTGTCAAAAGTTTAGAAGTTTTTAAAGGTACGTAGTTTCTAGTTTCTGCAATGTTCATAATTTAAACATATCTGTAATTTTAGGTGTCCTAAAGAAGCCAAAAAGATGGCCTTTCGAGATATTGATTAAAACATTCTGATGTTAACCACTTTCTTTTATACCAAATGAAACAGTGTCCTGTTTTTACGTATTGCCCTGTTTTTTGATCTGGTCGCCAGATTTACTAGTAGGTAAATCGGAATGAGGAATACATATCAGCCTGACAAATTAAGTATTTGTAACGACAAAGGCGTATACGACTAAATGTGTACTGCTCACGACAAATTTGGGATTCGTAACGACACTTGAGGTCGACAGCACGACAGATTTTCTATTTTTCGTGTTGTATTGTAAAATGTTTTTTTTTTGTCATTTATATTTCAATACTTTGCTGGATTCGTAAAATTATAATATTTCCTGTATTAATTAAAGTTGGCGGTTTACACCCCTACCAGTATTTATTAGGATTTAATCCAAGTACATTTGCAAGTTTTTAAATATTCTGGACAAGAACATACTAGTTGGTTATATCATTTAAATATTTAATAAACGTTATGTTGTGTGCAACGACTTGTATACCTATATTATGCATATAAGAATATAAGCCTACAAATAATATATTTTGCTGTTCATTTGCTGCTTTTGTCGTTTAAACACGGAGTACAACTTCTTGTTTTTGTCGTTAAAATACATATTTTGCGTTAATTTATACTTTCTGTCGTTGAGACACACATTTTGCCATTATATTGCATGTATTGGTGTTGTAATGCATATTTTGCCGTCCAGGTACTTACCTACATTTCTCGTGAAAAATTATATACTAGTCTTTACACCATACATATTTTAGTCTAAATGCAAGGTATCTAGTTTGTAAGTTTGATAAGTTTGTAATAAAACTCACTAATAAGCCACATAGATAATTAAATCTTTTCTAGTATGACGTATCAAAAAAAGTTATAGAGATATAAAGAATGTTGGTAACAGCAGGCTGTTCCAACACTAGAGTTGCGACATATATCTCTATCTCATCCGACGTAGTGCCACTGGACACACTACGCATGCGTCAAGTTCGTGGATTCGATTGGCTGGATTGGATCCATAGGCTGCCACAGTGCTGCCACCAGCTGCCACATGTATAAGTTTATCTATGGGCTGTCAGTGGTTTGGCGTTAGTGAGCTGCCACATGTATAAGGTTATCTACCGACCGTGCACTTTAAGCTACAATAGCTACTGGCCACGCATGCGCAGTTTGTTCTCGGTCACCACATCGATAGACAAAATATATACCTCCGTTTCACACTGTTGGAACCGAGACTACACATTGGCGCGATAGGACAAACTCCGTATAATCCCTAATACGTATAAGGATAATATTGACCTTTGTAGCCTTTGACATACTGAGTATGATAATGTAAAAAAGATCAAATTAGGAGTTGTTTCTAGCCCGACTGTGACTATAGTGCTAACCAGCATAGTCGGTAGGCATCGGTGATCTAGTTTGAGCCTGTTTCCTAAGTCTAAAGTTTTCTGTGGTTTTCCTCACTCCTGAAATGCTGGAAGCCAAACAACGGCGTGTTAATATGTGCCACGAATACGCATGGGACAATAATAACTCGTGGTGCCTGCATCGTGACAGACTAATTTTTTTCATTGATAAACATTGTTTGTTTTTTGTTGATGGATTTGGTGGAGGCGCCGGTAGCGACAGATTCATCGATGTATACAAAATGGTTGTGTACAAAATGCCAAATGTATCAAATTCAGGATGTCCGAAACAGAGACGAACAATCACCCAATCGTTAGAAGTTGACAAACGACGTTTTAAACATTGGTTAGATTGTAAGTACAATGTAACTTCGGCGCGATAAATACAAGCAACAGCTCGAGCTAAAGAGGTGCTCGACAGTCTTCTCCGTTTTCCATTCGAACGGTCAATTCTAAAGGTTAAATTGAGATCGATAATTCCGCCCGACGAACTGATAGGGCACTCTTGCTAATTGCAGGTTATGTTCCATTAGTTAACGACGTCAATTTAGTCGACTATTAACGACTGCCCCGATGGAGTTTTCCGATTGCGCTGCCCGAACTAACTAACTAGTTGAAGTCCCGTTTGAAAAAAATCGTTTTACCGCCAAGGGCTGAAGTGCCGATGTCTAGAGCCGGCAACAGTGCCCGATATATCTATATAGGTAGGCGGAAATCTCGAGGCAGCCCTAGATCGGAAACTAATAAAGCGAATTTTCACCGCTTCCGCTAACGGCAAACCGTTGCCAGCGCACCTCTCGCCGCAGTAACGGAGATCATGAGGCGGCGCTGCTTAATTATCACGCAAACGTAACGAACTAATCGAAGGCGAAAAAGAATATTGGTTGGAAGCGGAAACGGCTTAGTTTCTTTTACTACAGTCACGTTGAGATAATTATAGATATCATATGAAATAAAATCTGGAAACAATATTAACAGAGAGAGAGAGAGAGCGAATGATCAAATGATGGAAGCAATGATCAAACAGTTTTAAAGATACAAAGTCTGCTCAAACTCTTTCAATACTGGGAAGGATGATGGTTATTCTATACGCTCAAGAGCACCCAGAATAACTGAAATTAACAATAATAAATCGTATATATTAATCGTAAAAAGTATCACTCAACTTTGACCGTTTGTGCTGCTAAAATAAACACCGTTTGTGCTTTATAAGTACGGCAAACCTACTCACGGTTTGGTCGTTCGGTTCTTATAAAAGAAGTGGCTCACTGGAGGATTGCATTATTTATATTTTTATCAGAGAAATATTTAAATTAGATTCAAACAAACACAGCAGAGTACATCAATTTTAATCACTGTTGCTGGCTCATTCTAGGATTTTATATCGGAATAATAAAATGAAGCGCTGAAATTCCTTGAAATATACCTACATGTCAACAAACAATAATAATTGCCATGAAAATCGATGGAGGAACTAAGGTAGTTTTATTTTAAAGCGAATAAACGCAAACAAGTTGTTTGTCACAATGCTTATTTAAAAGATATATACTTTATTCAATGCAAATGTTTCAAATTTAATTTATTTGAGTTTCTCTGCAGGGGAACACAAACGTCCTAACCGCAAAGCCAATATGTGGAAAATATACATACTTCATTACAAACATGTAGATATGTGTCGTTTAATGATGTCGTAGATATTTCGATGAAGTTTATGATAAGGGGAAGGGTTAAACGCATTAGACAAAAAAAAACACGACAGGTTTGCGTTTTTGTCAAGCTAGCTAACGAAAGATAACGGCGTGCTGATTACGGTAACAAATAACTACACTGCATACTACTGGAATATGTTTTCTTTATTTTAACCATACAAATAACGGTACCTAGTGTTTTCCTTGTAGCATAAAATAGCAAATTGTTTTGGCACTTGAGACCTGCTTTTTCAGCAAATATAGCAAAGAAACCATACATTCTTTGCATATTTGTGGTCTGCCACATCAGTAAACCCCAACTACGTTCACAATCCGGAGCACAATCTGGAGCCCGCTAAACTAAATGCAGTTCAAATTGTTCCAAATTCAGTAGGCATTAGCTTAAAGCCTATAGTCATTGCTAACGGTCCATCAAGTGGCGATTATATACCATCATTTGATTTATACGGTGTGATAAAGTGATAAAAAATACGAAATGTATAGAATATTATTGATATCGATTCAAAACTAGAAACAAAAGTGCAGAAAAAGAAACTTGTTTGATGTTTTGAGTTGTACATTTACCAGTTTTGTTTTTAAAATTTTGTTTTCTCGCTTTTATTAGCTTGTCAACATGTACTGTACAGGTTAACCTTTTAAGCCTTCTTTCTATATCCTGTTAATTCCTTAACTTTCTGCAGGACATGGTGAAGTTTTGACTGCATGTTATTGTTTTTCTAATGATAAATATTGCTGCTCATCAGACATTATTCTAATGTGTAGCCGGACACAAAAGCTGCAGTGGGAATTCAAAATTTTGCAGTGGGAATCTCAAATTAGTGCAGTACTTGGGTGTTCGATTTTTATTAGTATTTATTTCTTGGTCCATACACAACGCTTGTTTTTTATTTTATGGACGCGCAATGTGGACGTCAGGTTTTTGAAAATCAAAAATAAATCTGAATTGTAAGTATTATTTAGGGTGATTTACACCGGAAGTACTTCATATTAACTTACATCTGATTTGTATTAAGTACAAAAATAATCAAAAACACCTACTGTTTCCATTCACACAACTGATATTGTCAGCCTTATCAAAATTATCCTTATTTTCGTGATCTTTTCTCGAATAGGTTTTTATGAACGTGGTATATTGTTATTATTATATTATATTGTTATTAAAAAAAATTAAAAAATACAGATAATGAATTTGGCATAAAAATTGTGTTTTGGTTAAATTAAATTGCCTGTTCGACTATTTCTTTAAATGACGTTTGTTTGCAGGTCGATAATCATGAATTTGTCTTTATTGAAAACTTTACATTATTTACGCTAAACTTATTGATCTATTCCAGATTTGTATTCTATGAATTAGACCATTTAATACATATATTGAGCATAAAGTTAATGCGCATGAGCATAAATTGTATATTCATGAGTATAGAGTATATACTAATTTTTATTCATATTACCTATGTTCTATCTTTCAGTACACATACATTCATTTCATTTTATTATAAAATTTTGCATGAAATGTTATTTTAGCTTTTCGCACCTACAAGGAAATGCATCAACTATGAGACAAAATATAAAGTTAATTTATAAATCTGTTTGCATGCAAAAAACGATTACATTGATCCTTTTATTAATGCTAATGTCATACGTACCCATAACAGATAATAACAAATTACTAACAGGCTTGATGACTTGTCAGGTATCTACATATTTCAAGTCCCTAGGTTCTAAAGTTATATAATATCTCAAACGCACGTTTTTGTAGCGCCTGCTGCTCACCATCATTATTTTCAGATACAACTTAAAAACGCCAACTCGTATAGTTAACGATTTTTAGATACTCGATAGGGAATTAAAAGATCTAGAAATTCCATTGTAACACTTATTGTCATCCGATCAATAGAAAACAAGGTATCTAATATCTAATATCTAATAACATACATATACAGGTGTCTCACGAAACATGATGTAGGTCACTGGGATATCGCGAAGAGCCTCAATTTATGTAATTTTGACTAAATAGTTAAACAATAAATTGAAGTAAAGGAAATTTTGTATAATTTATGTCTATGATATTTTTTGGTGAAATTAATAGTTTAGCTGCATGAGCAAGTTCTATTTCATCGAGATCGCTCGTACTGCATTAAAACTAGTTAGCCAGGATTTGACAGACATTTTGATTCCATTGACAGTATTGTCTGCACATCAGCGTTTGACGCTGCTATATAGTATGATAAAGTCATGTGCATGGCCACATCAGATTTTTCATTATTAAACCGCTTGAGGTGCAGTAGATGGGCCTTTTATCTTAGCAACCATCCTTTAAGAAGTTTCACTTAAAAATATGTCTGCTAATAATCCCATGGTATGGTTTCATGTCCACCTACAAAAGCAATAACCATACTGTCAGTGATTGAAAAACCTGTCAGGAAGTTTTCATTAAATCAATAGTGCGTTAAATAAGATGTTGTCAGGTCATAATTCTAGGTGTTTACAAAATTTCAGCTGCATACTGTTATACATATAATGCAGGGTTTTACATGGGTTCCGTTTTTCTTTACTCTTGAAGAACGAACCCGTAAAATGCAATCTACATCCACTGGTGGCCTAATATCACACTACGTTAAGATTCTGTACTTTCAAGCACACTTTTTTTGACGAAAATAGGAATTGTTTTGATGTCTTGTAATCTATGTAGATATGTCGGTTGCTCCGTAATTAAAACTGCATGAACTAAATGGACTGTATTATATTGTAACAACTATTTCTGTACAAACATGTGATAATATATACGACCGTTTGCATCTATGGTCTGCAGCGGAATAGGCAGGTGCCTGCGCATGCTTCACGCAGGAAGCCAAGTACACCATTGCCAATCTATAGAAACCAAACTTAACAGGAATTATTAATACACAGCGTACAAAGAGAATATCAAATATGAATGCTCTAAAATACCGTTGTCATATTCGCGAAATCTGAAATGGCGCGCTGAAATCCCATAAGTTAATATCAAAGAAGCGGGAATTAATAGAGTGATCCCGAGGACGTCTCCGGCGGAGTTAGTCACCGGCTTTCAAACTAATTCGCTCTCACTTTCAATTCCTCTCATAGCGATTCGCATTTTGCAGCTAGCTTCGAGTGACTGGTAGGAACTTAATATCCCGTTCGAGTTACTCGCATTACCACCGAGACGAGTAGTTTTAATTCGATGATAGGTGCTCGCTGAAATCAGGTGGGAATCGCGTCATCAAAATACCCGGGACGACTATAACGACCTTCCCGCAGGATTCGGAATGCAAATCGAGCCTCCCGCGCCTTGTATATCCTTCCCGCGCGGGCAAACTTTTCTCTCCGCATTTTAATGAATATTAAAAGTGCCCGAGTCATGTATTAAACCTTTAATGATATATTATGTAGAAGAGGTAATATGATTGCGACCTATATAAATAAATTATTTAAATTTCTCGTCCAGGCTCGGAAATATTTATGTATTCAAGGCTGGCGTAGTACTGAATCTCGGTCTCTTTGTAATGTGCGTTACGGACGGACTGGCTGGTTGACATTTGATTTGATTATGACAACATATCTGGTTGTCTGTTTATTAGTGTTTCCGCTTCAATGGTGTTAATGTATCTGCCACTAGGCTTAGATAAGAGTGGTTACAGATAAAGGTTAAAAAGTGCAGGCTTTCAAAGACAGAAACATTTACGCAGACAAAAAAAAACATGGTAGAAAACATATTTATTATTACTTATCAATGGCCTGTTGTGGTTAGCAGGTTTGCGAAGTCCCCAGGCAGTGAAGTGGAAGCGACATGTATTTCTTCATTGCAGCTGGTAGTTAGCTGACACTAGTACGCTGTAAAGCGTTAATTAAGCAAAATTAAAAAAAGAGTACAATGAATTCGGTGCAGAAGTTTAGCTGAACCATTGGAAGGACTACACTACATGCCGACGGCATATCCAACAGCTAACGCAGAACGTTGCTTTTCAATCCTCCAAAGGATAAAAACTTTCTGAAGTAACTCTATGAGCAAAACAAGACTCTATGCTTTGGCAATGCTTTCTCAAGAAAAGGACCTAATCGAAAGCATAAGCTATTTTAATCAGACGGTTATTGACAAGTTTAAGCCACAAAGTAAGCCCAGAAGTTAGTTAATTTGCTTATACTCATTCAGATATAATGTTATATGGTTATAAATTTAAATTATGCAATATGTAGTAATAAATTATAACAACAAGGAGTCAGGGTCATGAATATGAATGAAGCGATGAATGAGCGCCAGCGACGAATAGACTAACTTGAACGAGTGCGCCAAGATGTCTTATTATAAATCGAAATCGAGTGTAATATACTATTTTTTCTCCTTTGCGCAATTAATTTTATATACATTTAGAAATTGTGGTCACTATATTTAGAATCTAGGGTATTTCGCGGGTACTGGTTGTAGTACTGTTGGTACTGTAGTAAACTGCCAACTTTGTAAAGTTGGGATAAAATCATGACAAAATCTTATTGTGGATAATTTTACTCTACTTTAGCCTAAAAGTTTTAGTAAATAATTAACGGGGCGCAACTATGATCACAATAAAGCTTTGGGCAACACTATTAACCCGCAACTGCTACTGTGATAATGACTTATATAACAATCAGTGAATAAAGGATATAGACATAGAAACATAACCTAAAAAGTCAACTTAAAATAGCCAGAATAGAAGTATTTGGCGGTGACTAAACAGTTACTTCGAAGAACGAGTACTTACTAAAGAATGCTGGTAACGCTTAATGATTAATAGCGGTGTCTACGTAATTCCACTAGGTAGCCGTTGAGGCTTATACATTTACACGCACTTATAATTGAAACCAAATTCTAATTTCGGTGAAGTAGTTTATTAGAATAAATTATACTTAGTAAAATCACATGCGATGCAGGTAATACAATCAGTTGTACACAACTAGAACCAAGACGAAGTTGGTAGCGTGTACAAAAAATAATACGTAATTAACTTATAAATGTCATGTTCGAGGTGTCTTGCCTATGTTATTAGCTAATAAACCGATATTTTTTTAAACAAATTCCATTTCTTTATACATTTTTTTGCAATTCTCCTAACCTTTCATTTTTTTTAGATCGGTTTGGTCAACTGTTATTGTCAAGTACAGGTGGTACGTAAATTTTAAAATAAATTAAAAATTACAGCCACAACCTGGATTTGAACCAGGGACCTGGGATCTAGTTCAAATCATTATTTAGTAAAATATTATTCGTTTTCAATACCATTTATTCGAAAAAATTTAATTGATTTAAAATATTTTTTTCGGGAAATTGGGGAGTTACATTTCTTTTAAAAATATTAAATTGCCTAAGTCAACCAATTTTATTCGTATTAATAAAAAAAGTTTAAAATGAATAATAATAAATTATTGTTTAAACAACTAAGATAATAAACTGCCATCTCGAACTGAGAAAACAGAATTCGGCGGGCTTTTCGAGAAAAACGTATTATTTAAACAAATAGAATTTCTTTAAACAAATGGAAATTAACTGGCAAATGTTTATAAATATTCAACTAGACTTATAATAATTATTTCTATGACAAAAAAAGAGAATGAAATAATTAGAAGGGTCAATTTTCTGAAGAATCTACTTTTTTTCATTTAAGGGTAGTTTTCAGGGCACTGTGGGAGTGGGTTCGGGGCATCACATGCATATGTATGATAGGTCAAATTCTTCCTTGGAAAGTCCTCTACAAGTCCTATAACTTTAGTCTTAAGTTTTCCCAAACTCCGAACAATTATTCGACAAATACTAAAAAATGTCTCTTTCCTTTTTCCTTTTCTCTCTTTCCTTATCTTATGTAAATTTGAGGCCATTTTTTGATTCTGAGGGATGTGGCATAATATTTGGCCTACAGGGATAACCACAGTTTCACCAGTTTTCTGGTAACACAGATAATGTAAGGTTTACATGAAACTGTGTTTTTGTCCACAAAAATTTAGATATTAGGATGAATCAAAAAAGAAGATAATGAGAAAACATGAATTTTTGTAATGGAGTACTTGAAACGCTGACCAAGGTAGTTATTTGCTAGTTAGAATGTTTCAACAGTCAAAATATTAATTAGTAGTAGGTAAAATAATTTATTTGTTTGTTTTTTCTTAGATAAATGAACATTAATTATTAATAAATTATATTACAACACCTACATTTGTCCTACAATGAGATTTTATCTTTTTGTTCAAAATTGCGGAAAAATGGGCCACTGCCAACTTTTCTATGTCCCAATTCGAAATCAGCACGTACAAATTACCAACAAAATTATATTTAGGTTAAAGTTACCAACAACAAATTAAAACTTGTCAACCAGTGATACGTATTTCTATTTTCGCATGCCGCATGCTAGGTACAAATGGCCATTAAATATGACTGCATGAGCGACATTTGGAATTTTCAGAAATTAGCGAAACGTATTCGGGGTCGTACACCGCGTTTAAATCAACGTCACTTTACCCGAGGATTTGTCTCTCGGAAAAATTGCGCTGTTTTATTTTTTGTTTTGTTTTAGAATGGAAAGCACAAAACATAGCCGTCAGCTCGTGCGAACAGTTTCATACATCAGTTCCGCGGCACGAAAAATTGCAATAGCCGCGATACTTGTACCTATGGTGGGTGTTTGTTACCTGCGCTGCCGGTGTTCTGTATGTATTCGCGTTGCCGTTTATTTTGAGGTATTGATTATTTTAAACTGCAACGCATATGCGAATTTTTGCGGATACATTTTGCTATAAATATCGGCCTATCCGTCTGGTCGGTAACGCTGGTTGTTTCGCTTGTTTGGCCGACAGAATAAATAACAAATCTGGACGAGTACAGCCTCCGGTGAGATATATTATTGTTCCACACGGATTCAATTCGCGCATTCGGTCATTTGTTTTTGCCGCTCTCGCCATTGTTGATATCTTTATTTTTGGAATTACATTTCCACAATATCTGCTAAACGACATTAACATAAAATTTGAACTGTCACAACTCCGTCCATTCGAAGAAGTTGAACGACATCATACGATGAATATTCACGATCGAGATATGAAATCAATTACTCAATGTCATTACTCTAAAGGAAGACGAGTAATATTAACAGTGAAGTATCCCCAAACACGTCGAGTGTGGGGAGGCACATTACAATGTAAACAAACAAACAAAATTAAAAAACCACAACATATAGTGACATTTTACATAAGATGTACCGGGGCAAAAATTGCTTCTTAACGCCCGCGAGGGCGTTAAGGATTCTTAACGCCCGCGCGGGCATTAAGAGTTGCCATGGTTATATGACAAATATATCAAATATTTGGCATTCAAATAGTAAATTTTAAATCGTCAATGTCATTTATTGGCGAATAAGGTTATTCTGTTTACAATTATTGTTTGTATTGTCAGTCAACTCCGAATTGTTTGTAATGTTATTCAATTCGGTAGATACGCATGTCACTTGATTATGTTTAAATATTTATTAATATTCAAATTGAATGAACAAAATCATTGTAGGACATAAATTTGAGTATGTACCACGGGCGTTGCTTGATGTTATACCCTCGGGCGACTTAAAAAGTTGTCGGGTCTATCGGCCGTCGAGGTTTTTAAACGGTCACCCTAGGGGCATAAACATCCGTGTAATGCCCTTGGTACATAAATAACTATTAAAGTGCTTAAAACATTGAGTTCGTTTAGATTTATTTATAATTCATTTTGTCCCTATTTGTTATCTGGTATAAGTATAATATCTGTATATGATGCGACTGTTCAAAAATTGTATTTTCTAAAAGAAAGAAACATATGCATACACTTGCTACCACAGAGTAACCAAAGTATCAACTAATATTAAAAATAGATTCACACAAATGGCGAATATTATTGAAGAATAATATGACATCATTAACATTACTTAAATTTTTATGCAAAATATATCAATTATGATTATTTGAAGGTAATAGGATGTGTATTTTCGTTTCCGTGCAATCATACTTAATCAATTTATTTACATGAAATGAATATTTGTCGATACTATTGTAATTAACTGATATGTGA
The DNA here is from genome assembly GCA_964023965.1 of Melinopterus prodromus. Taxonomy (NCBI): domain Eukaryota; kingdom Metazoa; phylum Arthropoda; class Insecta; order Coleoptera; family Scarabaeidae; genus Melinopterus; species Melinopterus prodromus. Next base: position 44,878,575 of record OZ030394.1, read on the forward strand.
GATTACTATGTACGGTTGAAGCATAAGATATGAAAAGATATGAAATTAGCTATATATATATTTTTTATTAAAACTAAAAGTTAAAATCTAACGAAAGTAACGATCACTATTGAGTTACTTCTGATCACGGCTTTAAACAACTACGTTAAATTACCAGTAGTCCTATATAACAAATAATTAAAGTACTCAAGTTATTGACCATAAAAATAACTAGGTTCATGTCCGGATGTTCTTGTGCATAAGTTTATCCATTACATACAAGATGCACAATAAAATATGGTGGGTACTTTGAATTACATACATATTTCATAATGTATTATTATTTTCCTCTGGTATTTTGCAACATTATGTCACTGGTTGTTCTGGGGACAACTCATGCTGGAATATTTGTTTTGAAATTAATAATACAGGGCATACATACCTACACTACATGAGAATATGGTATTCAACAATATTATTCCAATGTTTTCCTTGGCGTTGCGCCTCCTCTCGATCATGAATGTCTTGTTTTGTTACGTATTCTTTTGTGCTCACTTCTACTAATGTCGGTTAAAAAATGTATGCATCTACTAGGAAACGTGTAAGCTTTATTGGTTTTGAATAGTTCTACTATACAAGTCAGTAAATCATGCACAATTACGGAATTGATGGTTTTACTGTAACAAATCTAAAAAAATCGTACAAGAGAAGGAATTTTCTTGCGCCAAGAAGTTCTTTCCATAGTTGTATAATTTATTTGAATATTTTGCTGTCAAAAATTTCAAAAACTAAACAACTAAAATTCAAAATTTCTGCTTTCAGATTCTGATTTGACGAAAAGAAAAATTATACCAGAAACAGGTTTCGCTTGTTCGCTAAGAAATTTTTTTTTTATTTTTTTTCTTGGGGGGGGGGGGTTCACGTCCCCCCAGCCCTCCGGCGAGCCGCCGCTGAATGCGATCATGATATTTTGAAAAATGCAGTCTTAGAATGATGGTTTTTATGCCATGTTGCTGTGTTCAAGATCAACTTCATTAGGCTGTTAATTTTTGATGTTTAGTGAGTTACATCAATATTTTGCTATGTGTACCCATCCGAACACAAGTTCGGAGATAACAAAATAAGTAAAAAAATCGTAGTATATTTTAATGGTAGGATTTTTTTATATGTCTGTTTATTTTGTTTTATTGTTGATTTTTACTTTATCATACGCAGTATAATAAAGTATTGTAATCATGCCAAAAAAAAAAATCTGATGTGGCCAGGCACATGACTTTATCATACAATATATAAAATTAATAGTTTAGCTGCATGAGAATCTATTCTATAGAGATAAATCGTAGGTATTGTCAAAGCATCAGCATTTGACACTACCTACACTACGTCATTAGAATAATAGTTATTTATGTCACAAATGCCGAAAGTACGGAATAGCGCGACAAGCGGTGATACGGCGCGTCACCGAAGGCGGAGTGTCGCCGTCGCATATGAGCGAGTCGCGCTATCTAGTTTTTGGCAGGAGCGACATCAACGTTTATTGTGTTGCTTTTTAAGAAATACTTAAATTTAAATTTTTAAAAATAAATGATTTCTGTATAGTAAATGCTAGGTTGGTACCACTTTGACGAAAGGTGCGTTCCGATTGGTAGGAAATAATAGCTAATGGCGGTGGTAGAATACGAAATTATAGTATTTCTTACATATCGTGATAATGACACATATTAGTTTGCATGTACATAAACATGAGTCACTAGCAATTTTCTATTGGAAATACTATAACGGCGTCTGCTACCACTGCCATTATCACTAATGAAAACGCACCTTAAAAAGGTAATTCAAATTCTGACAGATTTATATTTGTTCATGCCACATCCCTACCAACATGCTAAAATAAAACTATACTCATCGCTATACTTTATTTATAATTTTCTCAATGTATCATTTTTACTTTATCATACGCAGTATGTAAAGTATTGTAATCGTGCCGAAAAAATTTTTTGAGATTTTAGCGGAAATAGGTCTTTATGGGTCCCCTGAACATTTTTGACCAAGGTACAAAAAAATGTCTGTGTGTGTGTGTGTATGTGTGTGTGTGTGTGTGTTTGTGTGTGTGTGTGTGTGTGTGTGTGTGTGTGTGTGTGTGTGTGTGTGTGTGTGTGTGTGTGTGTGTGTACCCAATTTTTGTTAATTCATTTCCGGAGAAACTACTAAAGGTATCGGCACGGAACTTCATATTTAGAAGTTTCATGACCAAACTTAGAGTTGAAAAGCTTTTGGTTCAAAAGGGTCCAAAAGAACTGGGTGTTTACTCCAAGCCTTTTTCAAGGATTTTAGAAATCAGCCGCCATTTCTGTAATTTCGTCAAAATAGTTAAATAATAAATTAAAGCAGAGGAAATTTTGAATAATTTATGCCTATAACATTTTTTGGTAAAATTAATAGTTTACCTTCAAGAGCAAATTCTATTTGATCGAGATCGGTCACATCTGCATTGATATGAAATTACATAGTAGCCAGGATTTTGACAAATATTTTTTTGTGTTGTCACATTCGAAAACAGCTGATCTCATCAGAGGTTGGAGAACCACTATGGAACGTGCCGCTGTAGTGCACAAAATTATAAAATACAAATTTCAAATAAAATAAGATCACCAATTTGATTGTTTGTTGATAAGAAATATCAACGCGTCTTTATATCTAATTCTAAAAATGATACATTGAGAAAATTATAAATAAAGTATAGCGATGAGTGTAGTTTTATTTTAGTATGTTGGTAGGGATGTGTCATGAACAAATATAAATCTGTCAGAATTTGAATTACCTTTTTAAGGTGCGTTTTCATTAGTGATAATGGCAGTGGTAGCAGACGCCGTTATAGTATTTCCAATAGAAAATTGCTAGTGACTCATGTTTATGTACATGCAAACTAATATGTGTCATTATCACGATATGTAAGAAATACTATAATTTCGTATTCTACCGCCGCCATTAGCTACCATTACCTACCAATCGGAACGCACCTTTCGTCAAAGTGGTACCAACCTAGCATTTACTATACAGAAATCATTTATTTTTTTTTAAATACGTATTTCTTAAAAAGCAACACAATAAACGTTGATGTCGCTCCTGCCAAAAACTAGATAGCGCGACTCGCTCATATGCGACGGACACTCCGCCTTCGGTGACGCGCCGTATCACCGCTCGTCGCGCTATTCCGTACTTTCGGCATTTGTGACATAAATAACTATTATTCTAATGACGTAGTGTACGTAGTGTCAAATGCTGATGCTTTGACAACACCTACGATTTATCTCTATAGAATAGATTCTCATGCAACTAAACTATTAATTTTATATATTGTATGATAAAGTCATGTGCCTGGCCACATCAGATTTTTAGAATTAGATATAAAGACGGGTTGATATTTCTTATCAACAAACAATCATATTGGTGATCTTATTTTATTTGAAATTTGTATTTTATAATTTTGCGCACTACAGCGGCACGTTCCATAGTGGTTCTCCAACCTCTGATGAGATCAGCTGTTTTCGAATGTGACAACACAAAAAAATATTTGTCAAAATCCTGGCTACTATGTAATTTCATATCAATGCAGATGCGACCGATCTCGATCAAATAGAATTTGCTCTTGAAGGTAAACTATTAATTTTACCAAAAAATGTTATAGGCATAAATTATTCAAAACTTCCTCTACTTTCATTTATTAATTAACTATTTTGTCGAAATTACAGAAATGGCGGCTCATTTCCAAAATCCTTGAAAAAGGCTTAGAATAAACTAAAAAGCTAAACTATTAATTTTACCAAAAAATGTCATAGGCATAAATTATTCAAAATTTCCTCTGCTTTAATTTATTATTTAACTATTTTGACGAAATTACAGAAATGGCGGCTGATTTCTAAAATCTTTGAAAAAGGCTTGGAGTAAACACCCAGTTCCTTTGGACCCTTTTGAACCAAAAGCTTTTCAGCTCTAAATTTAATCATGAAACTTCTAAATATGAACTTTCGTCCCGATACCTTTAGTAGTTTCTCCGGAACCGTCGTCACAAAAATCGGGTACACACATACACACACACACACACACACACACACACACACACACACACACACACACACACACACACACACACACACACACACACACACACACACACACACACACACACACACACACACACACACACACACACACACACACACACACACACACACACACACACACACACACACACACACACACACACACACACACACACACACACACACACACACACACACACACACACACAGACATTTTTTTGGACCTTGGTCAAAAATGTTCAGGGGACCCAAAAAGACCTATTTCCGCTAAAATCCCAATTTTTTTTTTCGGCACGATTACAATACTTTACCATACTGCGTATGATAAAGTAAAAATCAGTTTTTAGCGGAAATAGGTCTTTTTGGGTCCCCTGAACATTTTTGACCAAGGTACAAAAAAATGTCTGTGTGTGTGTGTGTCTGTGTGTGTGTGCGTGTGTGTGTGTGTAAACGATTTTTGTGACGACGATTCCGGAGAAACTACTAAAGGTATCGGGACGAAAGTTCATATTTAGAAGTTTCATGACCTAACTTAGAGCTGAAAAGCTTTTGGTTCAAAAGGGTCCAAAGGAACTGGTAGTTTATTCTAAGCCTTTTTCAAGGATTTTGCAAATGAGCCGCCATTTCTGTAATTTCGTCAAAATAGTTAAATAATAAATTAAAGTAGAGGAAATTTTGAATAATTTATGCCTATGACATTTTTTGGTAAAATTAATAGTTTAGCTGCAAGAGCAAATTCTATTCGATCGAGATAGGTCGCATCTGCACTGATATGAAAATACATAGTAGCCAGAATTTTGACAAATATTTTTTTGTGCTGTCACCACAGAAATGTCTATGGCTGTCACACTCGAAAACAGCTGATTTCATCAGAGGTTGGAGAACCGCTATGGAACGTTGCCGCTCTAGTGCGGCAAAGCACAAAATACAAAATTCAAATAAAATAAGATCACCAATTTGATTGTTTGTTGATAAGATATATCAAAATGTTGTTATATCTAATTGTAAAAGCGATAAATTGAGAAAGTAAATAATGTATTGCGATGAGTGTAGTTATATTTTAGTATATGGGTACGGATGTGACATCTACAGTGTCATGAGTGAATATAAATCTGTCACAATTTGAATTAACTTTTTAAACTTGACGTTTCGTAGAAGTGGTATAAACCTAACATTTCCTATTCAGAAAAATAACCATTTTTGATTTTTTTAAATACCTATTTCTCAATAAGCAACACAAAAAACGTTGATGTCTCCTGCCGAAAACTACATGACCCGCTCACATGCGACGGCGACGCTCCGCCATCGGTGACGCGCCGCATCACCGATCCTCGCGCTATTCCGTACTTTCGGCACTTGTGAGATAAACAACTATTATTCTGATGACAGTAGATAGTGTCAAATGCTGATGCTTTGACAATACCTTCTATTGATACTATTGACTATCAAAATATTTGTCAAATCCTGGCTAACTAGTTTAATTTTAATGCAGACACGATTTATCTCAGTCAAATAGATTCTCGTGCAGCTAAACTGTTAATTTTATATTTTGTATGATAAAGTCATGTGCCTGGCCACATCAGATTTTTTATATTGTTACGAAAATGTTATAAAATAGCTTATAAACTGGACTACACCTCCACATTTCATGTTTAAAAACTATTACTACAGTATGCTTTTCTCCCAAACTCCTATTCAAATGATATTTATGAAGACATAAAAAAATTTTTTAGATTTTGTTGTCAAAAATGCATATAATTCTTTCTCCCTGTATATGTTTAAAACTGAGGGATCAACCCACACGTGAACACAAAAATCATCAAAATCAGTTAAGCGGTCCCAGAGAAAATCAACCTTTGACATCGTGCATTTGTTATTACCTACTCCTGTTGTATGTCCTATAAAAACAAAGATTATGACGTGAATCGAAAAACATGTTCAGCAAATATTACTGTTTCATGCCAGTTATTGCCAGCTTCTGATAGCTGGAAAATCCCATAGTGCTTCAAAGTTCAGGCAAGAAAATAAGTACATATACATAGTATAATATACTCAAAACTAAAAACACTCCATCCGTACTTCTTCTGAAGAATTAGGGTACCAGTAAATGAAAGAATCATCAAAACAAGCTACATGGTTGGGGAGAAAATCAAAATTTTTTTATTTTTTTTTTTTTAATTATCCCCTAATTCTTTTGACCAGTTTAGTTCAGAATTACCCCAATCTCTAAATACAAAGTTTTATGAACATAAAAACAATGAAACATTCATTTTTGAATTATTACAACATATTCACATTTTACGTTTAAAAAAAAAAACAATTGCTACAGTATGCTTTTAATCTCAATATCGCATTCAAATGATATTTACGAAGATATTTCAAGAAAATTAGGTTTTTGAATCTACAAAATTTCGGGGGAATTCTGTTCATGTTGTTTCTGGACTATTACTAATAAAGTTTTGTGATAGACTTTTACTAACAAGTTTTATATCTAATAAATGCGGAAAAATCCTCGACCGATAAAAAAACGTTAGTTTCACAATTGGTTATAAAATTCCGCTACGGGCGGCGCAAATTCACTTGGACTATATATTTATTAATTCAGCCTTTAAATTATTTGCTTTCTACGATGTAATGTGGTAATATCCAAATAGAAATTATTACTGTTCTGCTGCCTAATAAGTAATAACTAGTGTCCATACATCAAAGCACCTTGCAAACTTAATAATTATAGAGGAAGGGCTCGCGGGCCGCACCGTAGGGTGTTGAGGACCGCATGCGGCCCGCGGGCCACAGGTTTGACATCACTGCCTTAGATTATTGTATTTTTGACAAACTAAGTACTGGGAAGTATGAGCAGTGCTTGTCAAAAAAATAAACGTTAAAAACTAAGCACCACTCTAGTGGTCATAGACCAATAGAAATTTACTATTCTTATGTACAAAAGGAGCACAAAAAGTTAAAGTTATTGCAGCAGTTTTTAGTCGATGCCTGGTGGAAATTTTATTGCCTATACTAGAAAATAGTCCGCAGAGTATCGTAAATCGAATAGGGAAGTGATCAATTATTTAGAAATTCGTGGTTCTTCATTTGTTCAAACGAAATACACGTAGATAGAAATAACCGATAAAACTGGAGCGCATTTTAAATAATAAATAGACACCTTAACGAACATAATGCGCGCTGACGGACGTGTTCAGCTGGTGGTGGCGTTTCCCCCTACGACAGCGGATTATAAATCAACAGCCATTGATGTGTAAAATCCAGCAGAACGACGACCGACGACGCACGGAACGAAAATTGTGATAACGAACGCCGCGCCGTCCAATAATTTTACGACAATTTTATACCGGGCACGGCAAACATGTCGGATAGTAAAATTCCCATTTAATTTAATAAAACAAATACGCTGCTACATTTACCGCACAGTTATTGTTTCGAATTAAAATTTTAACAGGTGCAGGAAATTATGCGCACGTAATGACATTCATAAAACTCTGAACATGTCCGTAATTTTTATTTCAATTTAATGCAACTGTTTCTTCGCATTTTAATGAAAATTGTTGTTAAATAAAAAAAACTGACAGGTGCGAGGAGCTTCTTGTCTTCCGTTCAAACAAATTTTATAATTAGCTTAGACATCTTGCGGACATTGTTCAAACATCAAAATGCTACAGTGAGTACCGTACTCACTGTAGCATTTTGACTGTAGCCACTCATGGTCATCAATCCAGGCACAAGTTGACGCATCACATCGTTGGCTTGTTCACTTTGACTATACGTCACAAGTGTCATTTTTGAGATATTAATTTTTTCAATAATAAATGACATCTGCGCGGTTGATTTTTTCTAACGGCAGTGACCGTTGGTCACTGTTGTCCGACAAAATTCTTGCGAAGGTAACATAAAATAAAGTAGTGCAGATTTGTGTATTCTCTAATAAATCGTTGAGAAAATAGGAATAGTCCTAATGGCTTCAGAACTACTTTGAAATGGGGATGAGTCGTGAAGGTGGAACTAAAAAGTTCATCTGGTGGACATGTTGCTTGTATTATTGCACCCAAATACAATGAAACTATAGCAGCAAATTCATGATTCTTTGTTATATGTGGAGAAGGTACCGTATGATTATGAGGAAGCAAATCATTGCGACGGGAAAAATTCTGGTAACCTGGCTAAATGCGGATGTTTATGGAAAAGGTGCCATGCTAATATAAGTACGTGTATCGTACAGCGACGGAAAAAAGGTTCCCTAACTGACCTAGTTATAAACGAATGATAAGGCCCTTATATTTGCACGAAAGTTCTCCTGGGAAGCTAGTTAGACACGTATTTCAGTTTTCTGTGCAATATTTCTTAGTTTTATTTTTGTACTATAGAGTAATGATGAACCTGAAGGGCCTCATCAGCATTAGTGTTATTTAACGAGTTATATGAGGTAATGAAGAATACCATACTTAGTATACCTATGTCCAAAATAACATGATTTTGCAAATGGCGCCACTATGTGAGCAGTTATGAATTAAGTTAAAAAAAGTCAGAGACAATATTATACATTCTTTTGATCCTAAAAATACACTTCAAGAGATTATAAGCACGTCGTGATAAGGCATTATTGGGAGGAGGGGAGAAAGATTGTTTGTAAAAGAGGAGGAAGGCATTAAAGAACACCAAACAAAAAGCTGATACGACCGCAAAAGGAACCAGCAACGCAGGAGTGATGGAAGTGCAGAGATTATGTATTGGTTGGACGTTAGAAATTAAAAGGCTGAGAAATAAGGAAGAATAGGTAAGGGTTCTAGAACATTCGTGGCCAGACAAGGTCTCCCACGACGAGCTGCCATTAGAAGTATATTATGGAGAACCAAATGAAATGAGAGATTGAAAATTATATTGTTGGACACGATTGTCCCAACTAAAATATTTTGAGTTTTCGGTTACTTCCGGTTACACCAGAAATGATGTAACCTTTTGTATTTCAAATAGAATACCCTGTATTTTATCGCATTTTCGAAATCTTTATTAAATGTTAGATTAAGTTTATGTTACATTCCCTATAGCTAACATGAACCATTTTTGAGATATTCATATTTTTTCATTAAAGAATGACAGCTGCACGGTTACTTTCAATTACTTATAAGTTATCCCCTGTGATCGGTGGCAAAAAGTTGTCCGGCAAAATTGTTGTGAAGGTAACGTATTATGGACATATCGGTAGAGTTCTTCGAAAAGTTATACAAGGTGTACAAATTATGAGATCAAAGTTCAACTCGAGTAAAAAATTATTCATATGATAGGGCTGCTGTTTGAAAAAATCAACATTTCGTGATTTGTTCAAATGGCAACAAAATGGCAAATATGTATGAATTAATATTTTAGATCAACTTTGTGTAAAATGTCCTATACATAAAATTCATTTTTACCTACTTAAGTCGATTCTTAAATATCACAATAGAAATTGAACATTGCCAAATCTAGATTGCATTGGAAAACAACTGAAAAACAAGAACTAAACAGAAATTCATTAACTAGGTTTGTAAGTCATTCTGATTATTTTTTCTTAATGAAATTATAAAACTAGCAACAATGAAACGGACAATCTTAAAAATAAAAGGACGGCGATTAAGTTCTAAACACGTTTCGATTCTTTTTGACATATTATTGTTGGGGCGGTTTTCCTCCCTTTTCCTCCCTTCCGAGTTCGCACATAACTCATTGACCATAGCTCGAACTGTATCATGCATGTTCTCATTATCAGTTACTAGGTCCTGATACACTTTGTCTTTAATAGATCCCCAAAAGAAAAACTCCAGTGGCGTAAAGTCGGAGGAACGCGGTAAATACCTGTATGACACATGATTCACATATCTTCAAACTGACTTTAATAATGACTTTTAAACCTTTTTTAATGAATTTCTGTTTATTTATAATTGCTCAGTTGTTTTCCGCTGCAATCTAGTTTTCAATTCCCTAAAATCGAAAAATGCATTCATATGATAGGGTTGAGGGTTAAAAAATTGACTTTACCACTTTGTCAGGTTTAACATTGTTCTTACAATTTGAACACCTTGTATAACTTTTCGAAACGCTCTCCCAATGTGTTGATAATCAAATAGCATAATTTTGCCAAACACAGCGGATAATTAATAAATAATTTAAGGCAACCTTGCAGCTGTCATCTTTTATTAAAAAAATAATGTCTCAAAAATGACACATGTTAGGCAGAGGACATGTAACATAACTGTAGCCAAAAACTGAAAATATTTTAGTTAAAAATTTCGTATCCAACAACATAAGTTCACAAATTTTCACTCATTTCATTTGGTTCTCCATATACTCCATATATCTCCATATATCCTGTATATCGATTTCGGGTTATAGGGTACTACCAGTGAAAAGCAACCTTTCAAACAAAAAAGGAATCGTCTACATCGATCATTAAGGAATAATTGTACAGAACATACAAAAAGAACATATACACGTATCGAATTGACATTAATAATAAAAGTTGGTTAAAAATACATTCAGAATGTAATACACCCAGTAAAAATCCTAATTGTAAAGCGCAGTTACACACGTGATTAATAAAGCAGTGTATTATGGGTAATTATTGCTAGCAATACCATCCTCACGTCTAATTCATCCTGCTATTACAGTCAGACATTGACAGTGCTCGTGTTGGATAGTTAATTATGACGCATCAGTTACTGAATGCTGTCGTGCACTATAATAGACTATAGATCTTAGGGTAATTACTTGAAATAACGTTTAATGAACATAGTTATTATACAATGTGTACCAAATCTGACGTGATTGTATTCTAAATTGTAATTCCGTTATGTTAAAGGGGTAAAAAAGTTGTTTCGGAAAAGTGAGGAGCAATATTTGTTCAAATGCGCTTGATGTTACTACATAATATAGCAAAATATTAAAAATTCATATCGGATGAGTATTACAGCTTTTATCAAAGGTAACTTTTTACAATTATTTTGCCATGTTTAAACTGATGGGAAGAAAACTAATTGATGATGTGTAGAAATAATTAAACTATAATATACTTAATTTTTTTATCAGTTGCTTCAGGGTTATGAGTCTGATACGATCTTTTCCAATACCGTACCAATGTCGATGATTTTTTTAGTATACTGAAAGGAAAATCATCAAGTAACATAAACCGTCACGTGATATTACAATTTGGAAAACAAAAATTACAGCTTAAGTCATAAACCACTTCGATAAAACTTTTAGTACTTTGTAGAGATATACATGGTTCCTTTAAATGAGTTTTTTAGAGAACTAAGACATACACTCAAAAACTGTATGATTTTTCTGGACACAAGCGCCATCTGCAACAAAACTAGTAACACGTCCTTGTGGCCCCCATGTTCAAGAAAACTTTTGTCTATTTTTTTCGCAGGAAACATAATTTTTGAATTAGTGAAATGTAACACTAGTCTACCACTAGTTTAATGTAATATATACTATGTTTTGTCAATGAGTGTAGCAATATTGGATAGGAAATGAAATTAGCTTTCTATAATCAATATTTTGTACCGATATTAGAACGCATGCTCTACGGTAGGATATAGAATCGTTTAACGGATGCATAATGCATAATTTTTGATAATAAGTGACCCTTGTTAACCACAAACACAACTGTACACGGCGCAATTCAGTACTCAGTATTCAGTTCTCTGAAGGAGCAAACAACATGGTTGACAAAACATTAGACGACAACAATTTTTTTATTATTATTTTATTTATTTGAATTACAATTATTCAGATCTTCATATTGAAACTATCATTCTGTTGTTATTTCAACGTACCTATCTGGTGCTACTCAAAAATTTAAATTGCATATCTAAATTTGAAAATTTGCAGGCATCGGACACAACGGAACGTTCTCTCAATTCAAAGCACCTTCGTTAATCCAAAACAACGGTTGATTTATAAACACTGTGTTCATTTCACAAGTATCCACACTTAATAACTCTTGACCTGGTGCGATTATTGCTTTGAGTGGAAACACGTCGATTTAGATTTCGAGGGGGAAGTTCAAAATGGTACCTAGAAAATTTTAGGCTTCATCCGTTTACCCCATAGCCACCCCACTTCGAAATTTCAAATGGCACCCCTACCTTGTGATACATCATTTTGAAGAACATAAAATTCTCTACTCAACCATGTTAAAAAATATGAAATCGGTCAATCGGTTCTTAAGATAGACTACACAGATGATGCAAGGTATGAAATTTATTATTATTAGCAAAATATTGCGCATTGGATACACTGTTGAATTAAATTACAGTCATAAGAAATATAAAAATGAAATTAATTATAAAATAAGAAATAAGAAATTATTTTATTACATGTTCGATGGCCACCATTATTTGCTAGACAAAAATACATTGTTTTCATAATCATTGTTTTCGAACTATTCGTGAACTTTGACGAATTTTTCAAGGGTGATACTGGCGAGAGGAGTTTTGTACATTTTAGTCTTCCAGTGACACCAGAGAAAAAATTTCCGATGTGTTAAATCTGGGGATCCTAAAAATGATGGGGTGTTAAATCTGGAAACCTAAAATTCTCTAGGTACTATTTTTAAACTTCCCCCTCAATATCTAAATCGTCGTGTTTCCACTCAAAGCAATAATCGCATCAGGTCAAGAGTTATTAACCCTCCAACCGCGGGCAACGCGATTTCCCCGTTCACGAGTTCCCGCGATTTCCCGTGCTTTTCTGCAGAAAAATTGAAAAGTTGCCCGCGGCAGGAGGGTTAAGGGTGGATACTTTTGAAATGTCCACACTGTATACGCAAGAATATACAGTGTGTACGGGACGTTGGATTGTATGGGTACTTATGTTATTGATAGAGCTCTTTCATAATCTGTTCAGAAAACAGTTGAATTCCAAATGGTTGCCAAGCTATTTTGAAAAAATCAAAAGATGTATTTTTTACTTTATCATACGCAGTAAGATAAAGTATTGTAATCATGCCGAAAAAAAAAATTGAGATTTTAGCGGAAATAGGTCTTTTTGGGTCCCCTGAACATTTTTGACCAAGGTACAAAAAAATGTCTGTGTGTGTGTGTGTGTGTGTGTATGTCTGTGTGTAAACGATTTTTGTGACGACGATTCCGGAGAAACTACTAAAGGTATCGGAACGAAAGTTTATATTTAGCAGTTTTGTTACCAAACTTAGAGCTGAAAAGCTTTTGGTTGAAAGGGGTCCAAAGGAACTGGTAGTTTATTCTAAGCCTTTTTGAAAGATTTTTCAAATGAGCCGCCATTTCTGTAATTTTGACAAAATAGTTCATTAATAAATTAAAGTAGAAGAAATTTTGTATAATTTATGCCTATGACATTTTTTGGTATAATTCGATCGAGATCGGTCGCATCTGCATTGATATGAAATTACATAGTAGCCAGGATTCTGACAAATATTTTTTTGTGTTGTCACATTCGAAGACAGCTGATCTCGTCAGAGGTTGGAGAACCACTATGGAACGTTGCCGCTGTGCGGCAAATTATAAAATACAAATTTCAAATAAAATAAGATCACCAATTTGATTGTTTGTTGATAAGAAATATCAACCCGTCTTTATATCTAATTCTAAAAACGATAAATTGCGAAAATTATAAATAAAGTATAGCGATGAGTGTAGTTTTATTTTAGTATGTTGGTAGGGATGTGTATGAACAAATATAAATCTGTCAGAATTTGAATTACCTTTTTAAGGTGCATTTTCAGTAGTGATAATGGCAGTGGTAGCAGACGCCGTTATAGTATTTCCAATAAAAAATTGCTAGTGACTCATGTTTATGTACATGCAAACTAATATGTGTCATTATCACGATATGTAAGAAATACTATAATTTCGTATTCTACCACCGCCATTAGCTACCATTACCTACCAATCGGAACGCACCTTTAAACTTGACGTTTCGTCAAAGTGGTACCAGCCTAGCATTTACTATACAGAAATCATTTATTTATTTTTTTTAAATACGTATTTCTTAAAAAGCAACACAATAAACGTTGATGTCGCTCCTGCCAAAAACTAGATAGCGCGACTCGCTCACATGCGACGGCGACAGTCCGCCTTCGGTGACGCGCCGCATCACCGCTCGTCGCGCTATTCCGTACTTTCGGCATTTGTGACATAAATAACTATTATTCTAATGATGTAGTGTAGGTAGTGTCAAATGCTGATGGTTTGACAATACCTACGATTTATCTTAATAGAATAGATTCTCATGCAGCTAAACTATTAATTTTATATATTGTATGATAAAGTCATGTGCCTGGCCACATCAGATTTTTTTTAAATTATGGTCATGAGTTCTTTATTTGTGATCCCATCAAGAAAGCGTTTGGACATTATAAAGGCACTTTTTGTCTAAATTTTTTCGCCAATGAATCCGTCAGAAACATACGAAACTTTTGTTTTTCTTATGGACGTAAGTAAAATATGTTTCATCGAACCATAATATTTTTTAAATATATTCTGGGTTTTCACCAATTTCTTTGACCAGATGGGTACAGATCGGTAGATAGTAGATATCACATTGTTACACAAAACGTCTTCCATGGCACCATGCGATTTTCAGAAATTCTCGATGTGTACAGCTTTCAGGCAATTCTATCATCTTATTGTAATCAAATAAAACGGAAATGTGTACTTTTTTTTCGGAACGGTACAGAACCGGTAGACGATGCATTTGAAGAAAGCTGTTATACCCTAAATGATATCAATATTAATTGAATAGTTTTGTTATATTGCCACAAAAGTTCACGGTTTATGCATTTAGCTCTGCAAAACTGCACCTACGTAATATTCTAAGACGTCTGTAAAAGCATTCAGTACCATTAAGTCACCCTTGTATTTACATCAATTTATAGCAAATATTGTCAGAGGTATATCCCTGAAGGCGTTTGAAACTCGGAGACAGAAAGAATATCTATCTGTTGCATCATCTTATTGATATAAGGGCGGGTGGTAGCGAGTTTCGTCCAATTTGTTTCAGCGGCGCGTCATCAAAGTGCGGAAGTAAGGGCAAATAAAATTGAAAAACACGCGCGATTAATCGGATCGAAATGGCATCTCAGGCCGTCGTTTGAGAATCGTTTAGCAATCTTTATGCGATTTTTGTATATATTTTCTGTAGGGTATAGAGGGATGTTGTCGCAAAGTGGCCGGGACTTATTAAACGGCTACAGTGATACTCGTCCCAGCAATGCTGCCTTTCCTCTCTCCCGCGGTGTGATTCGGCTCTCAACAGGATCGATATTTGGCCGCTAGGGGGGCTACTGGAGCCGCACCCCGTTCTTTATATGCTTCGTCTCTGCCTTGCTCCTTTCTTCAAATGTAAACACAACACAATCACTCAATCGGTATTTATAGATCTGGAATTGGGGTTGCCGATAAAGAATAGGGGATGTACGGAAAGGATAATCGCTCTACGATGAAAGATTGCCGTGGATGCACGCAAGTTGCTGTATTTTTATCAAAACCGATGAGGAAACAAGTTGTGAAAGTGAAAGGAATGTTTTATTAGTTTTGGCGGACGCGCCGGGATATTTAAAGAATTGACAGAACGCTAACTACTTTTGACAAAATTAAAGATTGTTTAAAATATGTAGATTTTATTTGTTCGTTTTTTGTGCATCATTTAAATTCTGAAAATTTTGGTTGATATGCTCACGGCTAAGGGCTGATTTTACAAACTCGTTATACCACGGTATAAGTAATTATTGGTATAGATATCAGAGTAAGTTGGGAATATAAGTATTTTAGCCAATGGGAAGCAGCGCAAGATTATTTATTCTGGGAACTACCATTCTAGTAGATATATGTATTATGTACACTTGTACGATCGGCCTTTAGTAATCAGTAATCACAAATGCTCAGTCGGAGAGTACAACAATGCCAACTAACAAAGTAAATCATTTTTAATTAAATAAAAAATGCAAAAAAAAAACTTTTACAAATCGCCAGTGTTTAATTGACAATTTTAGACTATTTTTAACCTGTTTATAAGTGCGCTCTAATTTAAATACCACACAACGGGAGCAGCTGTCCCCCTTCCCCATAAAGAAGGTGACCCGACGTTCCGCCTTTTCACATTTTGACCGGCGTATTTTTTTTTAAATGGCTTATTATATATACATTTTTATACATTGTCTATTAGTACATATGTATTTCTTGTTTTCTTTTTGTCCAAATATCCTTTTTTTGAAGCGTTCGATGATAGCAGTAACAGCAGTATTTCTTATTGATATAGGTAATTATAGTATATTATTCTATGAGCAAGTAATGACAGCAATTTCTCACGAGAACGAAGTTTGCAGCACGAGCCGTAGGCGAGTGCTGCAAAACGTTTGAGTGAGAAATTGCCATTACTTGCGAATGGAATACTATACTTTTTCTACAACCATGCAACGAAATTTTATAAATTAAAGAACACAGTGTATAATACCAACAATACTTACATTTGTATTCCGTAAATTATTATCTAACCCATTTTTATTTGATTTGATAGACTGGAGATGAAGGTATGTTTCTACTTTAATTTATAACCGTCGTGTTACATGATAATCTTTAAATAAATTGATTTAAATTATTGTAATAGTGACATCGCCCTGTATATTTGTACAGGGTCGCGTAAATCATTTCCTTAACCCTGCGCCTGATTAACGACCTCGAAATTTATTGCCGTCTCGGCCCACCAAAAATTAATTTTGAAGTCGTTTAAACTTTGTTCCTTTAATGAGGATATTACAATAAATTTCGGTTGGCGGAACTTTAGTTCTCGTTTCACTGCTTATTACGTGCTATTTATAGAGTTCTGCTTTTCCTCGCTTCTTTTGCTAACCCCCTTTTATATCACCCTTTCATTCTTACTTTATATTATTTAACCTAAATCGAAAATTATTCGTTCTCCTCTCTATTTGTTCCGAGGTACAATACTGGGTGTTAGATATAAAAGTAAAATATAGAATTATAGGTAAATTATACCGAATGGTCATAGTAGACCAACGTTTGGTAACGAAGTCATCTTGAGAATATGGAATATGGAATATGGTACCAACTGTAGAAAATGCATTAGAACTGTAGGGTGTGTTAAGTATCATAGATTAGCTACTTTAAAACAAAATAATTAGTCTATGAAACTACTATTTATTTAAAGTCTCTAATAAGAATTAAAGATATCCAATATAATAATTCCTAATTCATAATATTTACTGATTCAACTCAACTATAAAGTACATATAATAATAACTAAAAGAAAAATACATGCATAAGTAATTGAACCAACCGTATGGTGTGATTTGGTCTAAATTGTCAACCTTTCAAAGGCATTAAATAATAAAAAAGCAGAGAAACGTTATTTGGTTTTACAAGTGCCATCATAGGATACATAAACATGATACTACTTTTCCTATGCTCTTTGGAAGAAGATTTTTTTTTTTGATATTTTTGAAGTAATTGTTCGGGGTTTGGGAAAACTTAAGATTACTTAAGGATTTGTAGTAGACTTTCCAAGGAAGAATTTGGCATATTATCATGTGGATTTGACGCCCCATACCCACATTGACGGGGCCCTGAAATCTACGCTCAAATAAAAAAAAATACATTCGTCAGAATATTTAACCTTCAAATCATTTAAGTTGCTTTTTACTTTATCATACGCAGTATGGAAAGTATTGTAATCGTGCCGAAAAAAAAATATGGGATTTTAGCGGAAATAGGTCTTTTTAGGTCCCCTGAACATTTTTGACCAAGGTACAAAAAAATTTCTGTGTGTGTGTGTGTGTGTGTGTGTGTGTGTGTGTGTGTGTGTGTGTGTGTGTGTGTGTGTGTGTGTGTGTGTGTGTGTGTGTGTGTGTGTGTGTGTGTGTGTGTGTGTGTGTGTGTGTGTGTGTGTGTGTGTGTGTGTGTGTGTGTGTGTGTGTGTGTGTGTGTGTGTGTGTGTGTGTGTGTGTGTGTGTGTGTGTGTGTGTGTGTGTGTGTGTGTGTGTGTGTGTGTGTGTGTGTGTGTGTGTGTGTGTGTGTGTGTGTGTGTATGTGTGTATGTGTGTAGGTATCGGGACGAAAGTGGGTATTTAGAAGTTTTATGACCAAACTTAGAGCTGAAAAGCTTTTGGTTCAAAAGGGTCCACAGGAACTGGCTGTTTCCTCTAAGCATTTTTCAAAGATTTTGCAAATGAGCTGCCATTTCTGTAATTTCGTCAAAATAGTTAAATAATAAATTAAAGTAGAGGAAATTTTGAATAATTTATGCCTATGATATTTTTTGGTAAAATTAATAGTTCGGGTTTCAGAGCAAATTCTATTTGATCGAAATCGGTCGCATCTGCAATGTGTGTGTGTGTGTGTGTCTATATGCATGAGTGTGTACCCGATTTTTGTGACAACGATTCCGGAGAAACTACCAAAGGTACCGGGACGAAAGTTCATATTTAGAAGTTTTATTACCAAACTTGGAGCTGAAAAGCTTTTGGTTCAAAAGGGTCCAAAGGAACAGGATGTTTCCTCTAGCATTTTTCAAGGATTTTGCAAATGAGCTGCCATTTCTGTAATTTCGTCAAAATAGTTAAATAATAAATTAAAGTAGAGGAAATTTTGAATAATTTATGCCTATGATATTTTTTGGTAAAATTAATAGTTCGGGTTTCAGAGCAAATTCTATTTGATCGAAATCGGTCGCATCTGCAATGTGTGTGTGTGTGTGTCTATATGCATGAGTGTGTACCCGATTTTTGTGACAACGATTCCGGAGAAACTACCAAAGGTACCGGGACGAAAGTTCATATTTAGAAGTTTTATTACCAAACTTGGAGCTGAAAAGCTTTTGGTTCAAAAGGGTCCAAAGGAACAGGATGTTTCCTCTAGCATTTTTCAAGGATTTTGCAAATGAGCTGCCATTTCTGTAATTTCGTCAAAATAGTTAAATAATAAATTAAAGTAGAGGAAATTTTGAATAATTTATGCCTATGATATTTTTTGGTAAAATTAATAGTTCGGGTTTCAGAGCAAATTCTATTTGATCGAAATCGGTCGCATCTGCATTGATATGAAACTACATAGTAGCTTGGATTTGACAAATATTTTTTTGTGCTGTCACCACAGAAATGTCTATGGCTGTCACACTCGAAAACAGCTGATTTCATCAGAGGTTGGAGAACCGCTATGGCACGTTGCCGCTCTGGTGCGGCAAAGTACAAAATACAAAATTCAAATAAAATAAGATCACAAATTTGATTGTTTGTTGATAAGAAATATCAACACGTTGGTATATCTAATCGTAAAAACGATAAATTGAAAAAATTATATCTAATTGTAAAAACGATAAATTGAATAAATTGTAATTAAAGTATAGCGATTAGTGTAGTTATATTTTAGTATGTTGGTACGGATGTGACATCTACAGTGTCATGAACGAATATAAATCTGTCAGAATTTGAATTAGCTTTTTAAACTTGACGTTTCGTAGAAGTGGTATCAACCTAACATTTCCTATACAGAAATGTAGCCATTTTTGAATTTCTTTTTAAATACGTATTTCTCAAAAAGCAACACAAAAAACGTTGATGTCACTCTTGTCGAAAACTACAACGCGCGACTCGCTCACATGCGACGACGACGCTCCGCCATCGGTGACGCGCCGCATCACAGCTCGTCGCGCTATTCTGTACTTTCGATACTTGTGACATAAATAACTATTATTCTAATGACGTAGTGTAGGTAGTGTCAAATGCTGATGCGTTGACAATACCTACGATTTATCTCAATAAAATGGATCCTTATGCAGCTAAACTATTAATTTTATATATTGTATGATAAAGTCATGTGCCTGGCCACATCAGATTTTTTACTTTATCATACGCAGTATGGTAAAGTATTGTAATTGTGCCGAAAAAAAAATTGGGATTTTAGCGGAAATAGGTCTTTTTGGGTCCCCTGAACATTTTTGACCAAGGTACAAAAAAATTTCTGTGTGTGTGTGTGTGTATGTGTGTACCCGATTTTTGTGACGACGATTCCGGATAAAGCTTTTGGTTCAAATTGGTCCAAAGGAACTGGCTATTTACTCTTAGCATTTTTCAACTATTTTGCCAATGAGCGGTCATTTCTGTAATTTCGTCAAAATAGATAAATAATAAATTGAAGTAGACGAAATTTTGAATAATTTATGCCTATGACATTTTTTGGTAAAATTAATAGTTTAGCTGCAAGAGCAAATTCTATTTGATCGAGATCGGTCGCATCTGCATTGATATGAAACTACATAGTAGCCAGGATTTTGACAATTATTTTTTTGTGCTGTCACCACCATGTCACCACAGAAATGAGGTTGGAGAACTGCTATGGATCGTTGCCGCTCTAGTGCGGCAAAGTACAAAATACAAAATTCAAATAAAATAAGATCATCAATTTGATTGTTTGTTGATAAGAAATATCAACCCGTTGTTATTATAACTAATTGTAAAAACGATAAATTGAGAAAATTGTAAATAAACAAAAAATCTACAGTGTCATGAACGAATATAAATCTGTCAGAATTTGAATAAGCTTTTAAAACTTGTTGTATCAAGTGGTATCAACCTAACATTTCCTATACAGAAATATAACCATTTTTAAAAATTTTTTTAGTTACTTAGTTCTCAAAAAGCAACTCAAAAAACGTTGATGTCACTCCTGCCGAAAACTACATAGCGCGACTCGCTCACATGCGACGGCGACGCTCCGCCATCGGTGACGCGCCGCATCACCGCTCGTCGCGCTGTTCCGTACTTTCGGCACTTGTGAGATAAATAACTATTATTCTGATGACAGTAGGTAGTGACAAATGCTGATGCTTTGACAATACCTACTATTGATACTATTGACTATCAAAATATCTGTCAAATCCTGGCTAACTAGTTTAATTTTAATGCAGACACGATTTATCTCAATCAGATAGATTCTCATGCAGCTAAACTATTAATTTTATATTTTGTATGATAAAGTTATGTGCCTGGCCACATCAGATTTTTTCTCATAGAAATGATTACTGTAGGTCTAGTGGAATTTGTTAATATTATTATATTTATATTATTTATTTATAACCATTTGTCAGTTAATTTCCATTTGTATAAAACAAATTCTATTGTTTAAATAATTTGTTTTTCTCGAAAATCCGTCTGAATTGTGTTTTCTGAGTTCGAAATGGCAAATTATTATCTTCCAGTGACATTATCCATTAAACAAATTCTTCCTGTTGTTTAAACAATCAATTATTATTCATTTTCGATTTTTTTCCTAATTATGGTAGAAAATTCAGCATTTTTGTGAAATTAGCTTATAAATTTCATGTTTGAGATACCTTGCCTATATTATCTAATACACCCACATTTTTTAAATAAATTCTACTTGTTTAAACAATTTTGTTTGCAATTCACCTAAAATTCATTTATTTTTTAGATCGGTCTGGCCAAGTCTCAAGTGACATCATTTATATATTGGGATGATATCCATTGTTTAAATAATAAAATATTATTCGTTATCATTATCATATATTCGAAAAAATTTAATTGATCTAAATCCTAAAACATTCGTTTGAAAAATATTAAATTGCTTAAAGTCAACCAATTTTATTAATTACTTACATTTTGTTTCTCCATTTCTTATTCTTATTTCCTGCCACTGTGTGTCGCATAAAGTTGATTTGTTGCTGTCTAGAAACTCTTCCCTGTACTCTAATTTGACGAACTATTGAAAACAAATAAAATGTCATTATTTATACAATGGAAATCATCCCAAAATATAAATAATATCACTTGAGAATAACGGTTGGCCAGACCGATCTACAAAAAATAATGTTAGTTGAAAATGCATTTTTTTTTAAACCGATGGCATTTGTTTAAACAAATGTTGATTTATTAGATAATATATCTCGGGATATCTCGAGATAACTAAATCTTCCACTAGACTTTTAGCAATGAGAAACAAAGAGAATGAAATGATTAGAACGGTTAATTTTCTGAAGAATATAAATTTTTTCATTTGAGGGATGTTTTCAGGGCACTATGGGGGTGGGTTTGGGGCGTCAAATCCATATGTGAAATAGGTCAAATTCTTCTTTGCTTCTTCTTTAAGTCCTCTATAAGTCATATAACTTTAATGTTAAGTATTCCCAAACCTCGAACAATTATTCAAAAAATAACAAACAAAAATTTTTTCATGCACATTCCCATGTTAATTTTAAGCCTCGATAAACTGTATTAAAATTCAAACTTTCGAAAAAAAATATGTGTTCATATGTGTTTTTTGGATTTGGAAACCATTTGGGGGATCGTTGCTTTCTAAATCAAAATAACCACCATAGAGTCCATAAGCGAAAGAGTGCTATGTAATAAACATAATAACAAAACGTAATTTCGTCGCTGATGAGCCTTACCACAGTTTTTCAAAAGTATTTACTTTTTTTGCTATATTTAGTCATTGTTGCTCGTTAACGCGGTAAATTTTGAAATAGTATTGTAACCTCTTTATTGTTTATCAATTTGTTATTGAGTCTTTTTATCAGATGCTCGTTTGACACGCTAATAGACTTATCTATTTTGTCCATTGTGTACCTGTATTTCGGCTTTAAACATTCTCTCTCGACAAATGAGTGATTTCCAAATAATATTGTTTTCGTAATATTTATTAACTTCACTCGAGTTATTGTGGGATAATGTTTAAAACCGATTGGACAATTGTTCATAATACATTGGGCCTTGCTCGATGAACAGGAACTAGAAACTTTTATCGAAAATTAACACCAGTTACTCCGAGCATATTAGTAAGTAATAAAAATGCTATAATACTGGTTGAAAAGCATACAAAATCTTAAATTCTGAGATAAAAGTTCAATTATTCTGAAATATAATATAATTACTAACAAATTATTAATTACACTTTAAAAAACGCTAGAAAAGCGGCACAATTACTTGATATTTACTTAATATCAATACTTGTATAAAAGGTATATTTTGATGAGCATGAAAGACACATGAAAAACTGTGTAAAAAATGTCACAACCATAAAACCGATAGAGATTTTTCATGGTGAATGCGATTTGAGTTTAACGATCAATATGTGCTGTGTTTTGTGCATAATATTTTTCATTTTCATATTTGTTGTGAGTCATTTTAGAATATTAACTACCAACTAACAATTTGGGCTGTCGGTCTGTTATCCTCTTATTATGTCATTTACAACACATAACTCAAGACGAAAATGCTACAAAACAGTTAATAGCATAGTCATTAATACTACGGCAGCCGTTAATACTAAAAAATCTTATACCGTAAATCCAGTAATACCGGATATCCAGTACTCCTATACTGTGCTATTAAGCAGGCAGCTACAAACACATCCGCTTATCCTAAATTAGTAGGCTTACCATACTAAAGATACACAGAACAATGCGCATAGCTTGTGGTTTTGCAACTAGAGAATGCCTATTTTTTTCATGTTTCTACCTCTGCAAAAACTCTTATTTTACGATATATGCACAAAAACGTTTTACCAATTTTATTCTTTAATTATTTTGCAACATTTGCGGGGTCACTACACATATTTTGTAAAATACTATTTTACTTTTATTGATAAGCTTTGGAATAAACACTGCACAATTGTCATTTTTTAAAGATTCTGCTTTATCGCTTTTTCGTTTTATCAACAAAATACAGACAAGTATTAGTATTTCAAGTTTTATTCTATAAAACCGGTAAACACAAATACAGTATGCATTAGTTTTTTATAAGGCTTGCGGAGGTGGAAATTCTTTTATAGCTTTTACAAAATGGTTTTATATATTGCCTTCATATGTCAAATTGTAGGTAATTGTAATTGTAATACTTATAAACGCCGGGTTCTTATATCTATGATAAATTGTATATGTTTATAAGTTTTACAAATATTGTTTGTTGATATATTTCTCTCATATACAGAGCCGTAGAAGAAAAATCCCCAAATGGCGATAATATGTAATGCATTGACTGCAGCAATTTGATGTTGTGGTTGGTTGCGTAAAGAAAATATTTAAGTATACCGTTTTCAAAAGTTGTTGGATTATTAACAGTTTTGTTCCACGCAAACAACTTTTCGTATTGATTTTAGATTATGTACTCAACTTCAAAAGAAACAATTTAATATATAGATTTATTTCCAAATACAGCTACAAGTTAGGTATGACAGAAAGACACAAATAAAAAAATAAATTCAATACAAAGAAGAATCAATACAGAATACAAACTAATCTCCTCGAAATAACGCCGACGATACAAACTCATCAATACTATAGATGGATTTGACTAATAAATATTTTTTTCAGACGTGTTTTAAAAGTTGCCAATGGTAATTGTTCTAAGTTATCACTTAACATATTGTAAAATTTTATTCCCTGATATATTGCAGACTGTTGCGAGACCTGTAAACGATGTAAAGGTATTGATAAGCGATTCTTAGTTCTTGTATTATGGCTGCGTGTATTGGATTGGACTTGGAAACCTTGAATATTATTCCTGATGTAAAGTATAGAATTGAAAACATAAAGAGTCGGCACAGAAAGAATACTATACAATCGTTGAAATAATTCCCTACAGGAACTCCTGAAACTAACCTGGCATAAAACATAAAACTGTAACTATTTTCTTCTGTATCAAAAAAAAACCTCTGCATGTGACATGAGCCACTCTAACTCACCAAACTGTGAAAATTGGCATAGTAAAGTGAAACTGCTGTATCCAGGTTTGTCACTCGCAAGATCCTTCTTCTTTAAAACAACACCCACATTAAGCCTCCAACAGATCATCAATATGTGGGCCCCAACCCAATGGCGGATCAATGCGTACACCCGACAACCTTATTGACTCGTCTACTAATAATCTTTGTAGCAAAAGTAATTTTTTGTGTTTTTGTTGTATTAACTTTCAGTTAGTGCAGAACCACTGCTGGGCTTCCTCGATGCTAGCCGATTTGTTCTGCAGTAGTTCACCCACTGTCGTGTCGTGTCATCCACATAAATAATTGGTTGGCAAGAACTTAAGTTAGAGCTGAGATCGTTGATGTAAATAAGAAATAAAATATAGTATGATAAAGTCATGTGCCTGGCTACATCAGATTTTTTTTTAAGAAAATGGTCAAGGTTAGCTGTCTTGCGGTACCCCTAATTGTTTTTTCAATTGTTGAGTTTTTTGTGATATATTAGTCCCACAAAGGCAACTTTATATGAACTTTATAAGTCATACGTTCATATATTAACTCATATACGTTGCATCTAATGAAGTAACTTATTTATTTGAATTATACAATATTTCGCCCCAGTGTTTGATCATTAAGGAAACACGTTAATTCTAAGTTTGTGGTGGAGGTATGTCGAAAGAGTAATAAATATTTTATGTTTCAAGAAGATGGTAAACAAACGTTCTAGTTTACTAGTTTTGTCACTCGCAAGATCACATAATTTAAACACATGCGAAGATTTATTGAAAACTTAAATAGCGTGGTCAATCTCTCAGCTATACCTACAGGCGTTAATTGGCTAGTAAAGTCTTCGTTTAATTGAATACTTACATATTTCTTTTTACTTTATCATACGCAGTATGTAAAGTATTGTAATCGTGCCGAAAAAAAAATTGAGATTTTAGCGGAAATACGTCTTTATGGGTCCCCTGAACATTTTTGACCAAGGTACAAAAAAATGTCTGTGTGTGTGTGTGTGTGTGTGTGTGTGTGTGTGTGTGTGTCTGTGTGTATGTGTGTAAACGATTTTTGTGGCGACGATTCCGGAGAAACTACTAAAGGTATCGGGACGAAAGTTCATATTTAGAAGTTTTATGACCAAACTTAGAGCTTAAAAGCTTTTGGTTCAAAAGGGTCCAGAGGAACTGGTAGTTTATTCTAAGCCCTTTTCAAGGATTTTGCAAAAGAGCCGCCATTTCTGTAATTTCGTCAAAATAGTTAAATAATAAATTAAAGTAGAGGAAATTTTGAATAATTTATGCCTATGACTTTTTTTTGTAAAATTAATAGTTTAGCTACAAGAGCAAATTCTATTTGATCGAGAGCGGTCGCATCTGCATTGATATGAAACTAAATAGTAGCCAGGATTTTGACAAATATTTTTTGTGCTGTCACACTCGAAAACAGCTGATTTCATCAGAGGTTGGAGAACCGCTATGGAACGGTGCCGCTCTAGTGCAGCAAAGTACACAATACAAATTTCAAATAAAATAAGGTCACCAATTTGATTGTTTGTTAATAAGAAATATCAACCCGTCTTTATATCTAATTCTAAAAACAATAAGTTGAGAAAATTATAAATAAAGTATAGCGATGAGTGTAGTTTTATTTTAGTATGTTGGTAGGGATCTGTCATGAACAAATATAAATCTGTCAGAATTTGAATTAGCTTTTTAAGGTGCGTTTTCATTAGTGATAATGGCAGTGGTAGCAGACGCCATTATAGTATTTCCAATAGAAAAATGCTAGTGACTCATGTTTATGTACATGCAAACTAATATGTGTCATTATCACGATATGTAAGAAATACTCTAATTTCGTATTCTACCACCGCCATTAGCTACCATTACCTACCAAGTAGTATGTTTGTACGGATGGTAGATTCTCATGCAGCTAAACTATTAATTTTATATATTGTATGATAAAGTCATGTGCCTGGCCACATCAGATTATTTATTTTCAGGTGTCATTCATGTCCTTGTTTGAAATTTCATATTTATGGTAATGCATTAGTAACATTTAGCCCTGGCTGTTGCAGTGGAGCAGTGGATCATACACAATTTTATCAGCAAATTACTAGCACTCATTGAAACTGAGTTATATACCGGGTGATCCACGCCATAGGTACTCCCGTTTATTTTTGTTGTCTGTAAAGCTGGACGAATGAAATTTGGGAATGTGTTAATAGACAAAAAATGCCATTCTTTGGGATACTCTTGAAGTTAATATGACTTGCGGTTTTTCCGGAAATGACGTCGTCATTGAAATTTTAAATGGCACCCTATATTCTTTGTGTGATATTCTCAATCAGGATGACATTCTGAATACAAAAACATATAGATCGTCAATTTTTATCACCAAGGCAACGCAAAAATAACTTTTTTTGTGTGTTAATCTAGGTGGCTAGGAATTGGTGAAAATGAGTCATTTTTTTCACGGGTACCCAATAGTCACACCCTGATTATTCGATAGACACCTTTCCGATTACAATGACACCAAATACTTGATATTTTATTGAAATTCTTAGCATAAAAATGTTGTTAGAAGCAAGGAAATCGAAAAAACTATTAACCTAATAAACAAAGTCAGCGTAAAGTCAAAGTCACTCAAAGGACTACTCGAAGGAAGTACCCTAACGTCATTTTCACGCTACGATTATCAGCAAAATATCAAGAATTTAGTTTCTTCTTCTTCCTTCGAGTCGGTCCATTGATGGACTTTGACTTGTGCGCTGACTTAGATCATTAGGTCAATATTTCTTCGATTTCCTTGCTTCTAGCATCGTTTGTACGCTAAGAATTTCAGTAAAATATCAAGTATTTGGTATCATTGTAATCGGAAAGATGTTTTCTATCAAATAATCAGGGTGTGGCCATTGGGTAGCAGTGAAAAAAATTACTCACTGGCCAAAAACCACTTAAATCACGCTAGAGGGCGCCAGTAATGCAACGTCGGCCAAAATCGATTTAGTTAGTGAATATTTGACAATTTTCGACTATTTTCACCAATTCTTAGCCACCTAGATTAATACATAAAAAAGTTATTTTTGCGTTGCTTTGGTGATAAAAATTTACAATTGATATGTTTTTGTGTTCAGAATGCCATCCTGATTGAAAATATCACACCAAAAATGTGTGGTGCCATTTAAAATTTCAATGATGACGTCATTTCCGGAAAAACCGGAAGTCATATTAACCTCAAGAGCACCCCAAGAATGGCATTTTTTGTCTATTAACACATTCCCAAATTTCATTCGTTCAGCTTTATAAACTGAAAAATAAACGGTACCTACGCCGCGGGTCACCCAGTATATATAGTTTCTTTTAAAAAAATGTACTTACCCGGTTATTGCATTCAGATCTTCAATTTATGTCTTCAGACTCAGATTCTACGGAAAAAGGAAATCAGAATCAGTTATATTTTCTTCGATTTTATTATATTTATTGTAGGTATTATTGTAAAATTAAATGATTCGCAATCTGTGAAAAGTTCTAATATAGTAAATTAAATAAAAAGTAATAACACTCAAGGTTCAGATATAGTAAATCATTGAGACCTAAACATGGTTCGTAGTTTAAACTGGCATCTAAACTCTCCCCCCCCCCCCCCCAGCTTTAATAACTTTCTCACAACATTTGTTAACATCATCGTTCGTGTTCCACAGATTTATTTCCAAACTTTACGTGCGCACTGTAAGAATTATTTACTTTATTTTCCGCAAAAAAATACAATATGCCCTTCTACAAGAAACTCCTAATGTCTGTGAAAATGTCAGTTGATTACGTGACCTTTTTTATCGGCTCATTATCGCGCGAAACAAATGTGAAATTAATAACTAGCGAGGGCGCGAATTACGTCGGGGGTTGGGGGTGCTAGGAAAGGGGGTGGTAAAATGGAACAAACCAACGGGGACCAGAAGAACTAATTTCCCTCGCTCCCCGAACTAATGGCTCTCGGATAGCAATCTATCTCGGGGCCCGTGCGAATAGGGAAATATTTAGATCCGCCTTGGGAACTGCAGAACAACACGGAGCGCGCCGACCGGCCAACTGCGGGACGTTAATAACGGCCGCCGCCCGTCCTGAAATTCCATTATTTTGCGGATTACTTCGTTACAGCGCAGAAGGACAGGGCCGTGTGAATTATTGAAAGGGGCCGTTTTATTGCGGCACTCTTCATTTACTAGTTGCTCACTCAAAGGTTGCACGGCGGCATGTATAAACTCGACAGCGGACGTGCCTATTTTTAACCAACGTTAACGACGACTACAGTGGAATCCGCCACCTGTTATTGCAAACCCACTTTAATGATGCCATAATGTCACTGTTAATGCTTGTAGATGTCCTGTGAAGGACAGAAATAAATAAATAAAGTTATTTTGTGTTCATTTGATCTTATTGTTGGTTAGAAGATTATGGTTAACATTGAAGAATTTTAATTTAACATTTATTGTTTTAAAAATATCCACTATCAAAACAAACTTTAATAATAATAAAATGTATAATAATAAATTGTAGTCAAAGCGAGAAGTCGAATAGGCAATTTTAAAAGATATGTGTTATATAAAGGATCATTATAATTTTTAAATGATTATAGTCGAAGTAGGCCATGTCAATGTTACTACATTTCCGCCGCTTTATACAAACAAGTTTCAAACTTACATTAGGTTATGCAACCAATTCAACAATTGCATATCAAACAGTATCATAGTACATAGTATATCATAGTAGTACGGCAAACACAAATTTTTACATTGGATCTTACCGCCTACTTCGACTAAAGATTATAATAAGCCTGTATACATGTATTAACCAAAATTACTGGAACACCTACATAATTCTCCAACAGTAATAAATTTAAAAAAATTGTTTAAACAAAGGTTTCTTGGCTTTAAGCACGCTATCTTTTAAGCAAGCTATCGTTTTATGTCAGCTATCGTTTTAATATATGTTCAATATACTCATTTTCTTATACAAGTTTGCTTACCTTTCCTTTTTTAAACAGAACACTCTATATATTATTACATTTTTTAATTCTAAGATTAATTCTAAGAATTGTTTATAGGAATCATTTATTTATAAAATGCATTATTTTTTAATTATAAGCTATTAACCAAAAATAGTCAAAATTACCGGAACACCTAAATAATTCTCCAACTGCAAAACACCCTTTGCTCCAATATGTTTTCAATATACACAGTGGGCAAAAAAAAATTTTTAATCACTCGTATTTCCAATAATATTTAGTCAATTCAAATATTTCTTTTAAAAGCAAATTGCTTGTAGTGGGAGGATTGAAACCATAATATATTCACAGTAACAGAACGTTTCAATCCAAAGTTATGTTATGTTTATGTTTGGCTATGCAACGTTTCTGATAACATCGGGCCAATTTAATGTGAAATGAAAGGTGTAATAAAATAAATAGGTAATGACATTTGTTTTCTTTTGGTCAAAAGGGACAGTAAAGACTTTATGGCATAGTGTACAGGGTGATTTTTCTCGTATACCGGGTGAAATTTTGAACCGTCGTTTTTTGCTGTTTTTACTCAAAAAAGAAGTGGAATTACGAATATGGTTTGTTGTCAATCCTCACAATATACGCAAATTAGTTTTTCAAAGAAATGTTTACTTGAATTTACTTAAAATCTTTGGAAACATGAGTAATTGAGCATTTGTACCGTTTTTTGTTTGCCCACAGTGTATATTATTTAATATATTATAATAATTTATTTTATTATGGAAATTTGCAAACCTTTCAGAACACCCTGAATATTTAACATTTTATAATGCTTGATTAATCTTAAAGAATTGTAGGTAGGAATTATTTTTTATAAAATGCATTATTTTTTAGTTGTAAGCAATAAATCAAAACTCATGGACTTTTACTTTAACCAAAAGGGTTTTAAAAGTGCAAACTGCCCCATTAAAATAAATGTGTATGAATTGATTAATTGCTCACAACTCAAAAATGACACATTTTCAAAAGAGCTGATTTCTGAAAAAAATATATTTAGAGTGTATTTGAACATGGAAAGGATTGTAAATTTCCATAATAAAATGAGCACATTGTATATTAAAACATATTTAAACGAAAGGTTACACAATGATTCCTGTAATAAATTCTTAGAATTAATCTTAGAACTAAAAAGTGTAATAATGTACATGGTGTTCTATTTAAAAAAGAAAAGGTTGCCAAATTTCTAAAATATAATGAGCAAGCCTGTATATTGAAAACATATTTTACCATAGCTTCTTTCAAGTCAACAAACTTAAAACAGTTTTAGAAATTTAGAAAAACCCTGTATATAGGTATACTTGGAATAACATTATGTATAAGCTAAGCTATTACTATGGAAAAACAAATGGCCACACTTGTAAGACCGTCCTTATTTTAGCTAAAACCTTGGACAAAGATTTTTGCTCATTTCTTGGTGGTCACAATTGATATATTTAACAATCTGGTCAAAAGTCGATACAGTCCGTTTCGGATAAGTTTTTTTACGCAACGTACAACGTAAAACGCTTTGAGCAACACGCCGTCATGTCACCAATACGGAAGCAGTGGAATGTTTTCCTACAGAGCGGAAAACGTATTACAACAGCGTTGTACGTTGAGCATGATAGTTGGTAATAGTATGACTGGTTTAGGCTCCGTTCTGAAAACCTCGCAATTACAAAACGAAATATTTAGATACGATGTTTTTCTGTCGACGGCCGTGTCTATGCCGTAGATAACGACTCAGCTTAAAGCTTACGGAGTCCGCGATGAGCTGACCACACGTGATAGCAGAAATCGAACTTGGTGTTAAGATACAGCTTTAGAACAATATAGAAATAGAACAAACTATTCCGCTCACTACTACTAGTGTACGTCCAATTAGTCATACTAGTTCGAATATATGAGTATTTCGAGATGTTGTAATATTAGCATTATTTGGCAACTGTAATTTAGTTTGACATGTCATCGAAAACTGTCACTCACCGCACTAGGGACGTTTTCCATAACCATACTAAAGTTATCAATATAACCCTAATTTTCAATTAATTGGCTTTTTCTTTGAAAATTTACATATGTAAGGCCACAAATTTAGAAATAAAATACAGACACTTATCAGATCTGTCGATACCACTACAAAAAGTATACAGTGGATTTTATAGGTTAACTTACGCCTACTGTATTATGTATCGCCGCAATCGGGATATTATGACCCGAAAACTGAAAAATGGAGGAAAATTGCGATGTTAGGGCAAGGCCAAGGCGTGTAAGGTGTTGACGTTTTGATTTTTTGAGAAGAATAGCTGCGATTCAAATCCCGATGGGAGTTTTTTTTTAATTTTGTTTTAATACTACATATCATTTGTTCAAGGTACATATTGTGTTTTTAAAGATTTGTTTATCTTTGTCATAATATTATACAGGAGGTAATATAAATTACAACGATGTAATACGAATTTATCATACGAATCACATACAAGAAAATGGAAATAATAAAAACAGGTGTTGTAATTTAGAATAACTGTATAAATCGATCTTGAAATTAACAACAATTATTTATCACTAATTAAAAATTATATGCGCAGCATATAGATATGATACCGTGTCAGGTGGAAAGTTGACAACACTAATGGCAAAATTATTAATATTACCTTTTCAGAAAATGTTATTTTTCATAAAAGCTTCTGATTTAATTCTTCTCGTGTCTTAAACCTAAAAGGCAAATATTAAATCCAAATCTATAACAAACTCTTAGGAGTAAAGTAGCTTTATGTTCAAAGCTATGCAAATATAATATTTGAAAAAGTAGTTAGAACTATTGTAGGTCATCAAATACGAAATTATAATCACGTTTTCCATTGCATATACCGGCTGTTTTATTTTGCCAAAAAGATAAAAATGACATTAGCTCAAGTACCTACTTTTATATTAAAACCTATGCCATATTATATTTTACGTACTGTATATAATGAACAGAGATTTCCGATATGAGCGAAAACAGCGCACATACTACTCTATCAGCTTTATTAGTCCACTGGTTTCATTTATCTACCAAATTAGCTAGCCTACCGATTCGCCTTCATTCCTATCTATTCGGTCTAAATGTCAACTAGTCACATTTATTTAATGCACAATATTTATTATTTGTTTTATGCTCAAATTATTAAATCTAATGCACAAAGTATTTATTTTAATGGACATATCTAATATACATAAATAAAACACGCTTAAATCGCACCAATTTTTAAAGAAACCCATTTTTTAGAAGGCACGCCTAACAAATTATTGCATTGCACCGTTACACCGTGCGTGTAAATTGACCAAAACGGTGCTTTATTATTATGTCCTACACTAAATAATACATAATATAAACCAAAAACATATTGACAACCTCTTTAGAACAAATTTCAATCTAAACATATTCAAAAAGGACAAATTCTATTGTGATTATCTCGTGTTTTGTGCTGAGTAGTTCATTAATTCTGATTGCCAACAACTGTCAGGTGTGCAGTTCGATTTGTAGGGTTCGGGCCGCAGTACGATAAAACAATCACAAGTCGATGCCGTCGATGGTGTACCACAGCGTTGTAGTGCTATTACGATAGTGCCGAAGTTAATGTTTGTTCTGCGCCACAGGGCGGTAACCTGATGGGAACTCCAAAGGATAGGAAAGTTTAACACCAACAACAATAGTTGAATTGTTGGTGTGAGTAGTGAGAGATCTTATTTGCGAGATTATTTATTGGTGGAGATTTAACCGTTAGGTACCGTAAATTTTATTGTTTTGCAAGGTCTACAGGTGTCCCGATAATGTGTCATCTGAAGATTGTGAATCTGATAATAATGATATTTAAAAAATATTTTCTTCCAAATATACGGAATGACGGTAAATAACATAAATTCAAAAATACTAATACATGCAAGTTAGTAGGTAGCACAAAATCAAAACGGGGGTATAGTTTTACCTATAAGTTATTATATATAAAAACTACTATTTTATGTATTTTGACTCCTTTTTATAAGAGTAATTGAGAAAGGAATTTAGATCTAATCTTAAAATAAAACAAATCTGCAACAAACGGTTGAATTATTCTTGTATCACGTCTCCATAAGTATTTCTAAATGAAAGTAGGGTATGCCAATGTATAAACGTTATGAAATTTTTGCTTTCTATCACTTTACAATAACTTAATCACATATTTTTAAGTACTTAATTTTTAAAAAATACAAATATCTAAGCGAAATAACTGTTCTGGTCAACAATGAACAAAATCAAATTTTGTTATTATTTTATCACTGATTTCTTCAAAAGCTAGACTTAATTGATAAAATATTAGAATTTCTGCCTTCAGATTCAGATTCTACGCAAGAAATCATAGCAGAAACAGTTTTCATTTGTTTTTTGATTGCAGTTAATAACTGATACGTATGTAAATATTATTGAATTAAAATTATTATAGTTTTTGAGCCCCCCCACACTTCGTGTGTTATCTGTGCCGTTTATTATGTTAATGAATGTTGTGTCTTCTATTCATTTTTGTTGTAACTGGTACCTATTCTTTATTGTACGCAAGCTTTTATCTGCTACAAAAGTAAAATCAAAACGGTAAAAAGGGAACTTTTGTACATAGTACATAGTGTACGATTTTATTCGTTTGTCGGTGTTTCCCGTGTGTTCTGATTTAAGTTCTCCCCCTGACTTACTGGAGAAGCAACCATTTACCGAGAGTTTTCGACTCTTTACCACGGTTTCATCTCACAAGAGTTTTAGGTTAGGACTGTTTAGGATAACTCTTACAAGGGAACCAAATTTGTGCTGGACTGAAAATAAAAAATTAAAAATGTATACTGTTTTATCGATTGGAGATTTGACGTATCGACGAAGATATCACCTAACTGTTTTTGCTCTTTCTGAAAACCGTTCAGTCTTTTAAACGGTTCGCGGCTATCACTTCATTTTTTAATTTTCAAATTCCGGAATATGCAGTCATGGAAAAGTGTGTGTTAATGAATTAAAGAAAACACCTAATTTATTTTTCTATTTTGATGTTTTGAATTGCCGCAAAGGCAGTAAAGTTATTTTAATTTTTGATATTTTTGTTATTTTTTGTTTGTTTTTTATATATGATATAATTCGGGAATGTGCAATCATGGAAAAGGTGTGAGTTAATGAATTAAATAAAACACCTATTTTTATTTTTGTTTTATTTTCATGTTAAGCAAACCCTTTAAAATTAATTTTTGATATTTTTTATTTTACCGTTTTGATAAATAGTAATAACAGTAATAATAATAATAATCCACGCCTTAACATCCCCCAACAACTTTCGCCACTACGGTGGCATCGGCAGGCCCGAATTATCATTATTATGGCCAGCGTCTGTGGCACGCCTGAAGTTGTTTGGATTTCAGCATTCGCCGAGGAGTAAATGGCCCGCACAGACGTGGGCCATAATAATCATGATTCGAGCCTGCCGATGCCCCCGTAGTGGCGAAAGCTGTTGGGGGATGTTAAGGAGTGGATTATTATTATTATTACTATTATATCATATTTAAACAAAAAATAAAATAAAGGGAAATACAAAAAATTAAAATAATTTGAACATTGAAAAAAATCGACCCACAGTAGCCGAAATATATATGGCTATTACGTCCTTGGAGATATGCTCCTTCAAAGTTAGCCGTTATTTAAGAAACTGCTGAGCTGAGGGTGAGTCGTCGCTCAAAACCGTAAGAACAGACCCATTAAAAAGCATGTTATTTCTTTCTAACGCACTAGTAATGTTCTGTAACGTCTGCCCCAAATAACAGCTGAAATCGATGACAGCTCTCGTGGTTTGGCCTATACATTACGGTGTATCGCTTTTATACCTATGAATTATTTTTTTACTAATCAAATTTGCTTGTTGGACAGTCGGCGCTCTAAGGCGTAACGAGTAGTGTTTAAAAATTTGAAAAAAAATAATAACAGCTTCGGCCCAACGTGAACAAAAATACAAAGCTTTGATATAATACTGTCTGCAAGTATTGATGTTATTTTGTATGTCACCCAGAATACAATCACAGTCTCCTTGGAATAAAAGCGTATTATTGCACGAGCACATAATTAAGGATATAAATCGCTAGCATGAAGTTTATACCCGAGCCGTAGGCGAGTGTATAAATAAGCAAGCGATTTATATCCGTCATGTGCGAGTCAAATACAACGTTTTATCTAAGACCCACAAATCCATTTTATATCAAATATTTTAAATGTATTTGTCAATGGTAGTGAGGCGAACTGTCAACCACGTAGGTGTTGACAGTTCTCAGATATTTGCAGAGCAATTGATTTAGGAGAATGTCCCTACTAATTTAGATAAGCGCAATCCATCCAGGAAAAATGGTACACTCAAAAGTGGCCATCAAAATGTTTTGAAGAAAAAAATATTGATACCAGTAAAAATGCTTTTGATTGCGACTGTTTGTTTTTATGCAGGCTTTCAACCCAACCTTGCTTAATAAAGGAAGCTGAATTGTATGGAACCTACTTCACATGAGTGTTGATTTACAGTAGGTAGTGCAATTTTATCATAAAACATCGATAAATTTTCGTTAGAAACATTTTAATTTGTTTTCAATTTCCGCAAAGCCTGGTTGGTATGCACAAATATTTATTGTTTTCACTAGAGCTAAAAACTTAAAAAATAAACTTTAGGCAAGTTTTGGAGGCAAAAGATATATTTTTTATTAATAAAACCAGCTCAACATATATACATGCTACACATACTTGTTTGTGATGTAATTACAACAATTAATACAGGAATAAATATAGAGGTTATGTTATCTCCTCGAAACATTATATAAAATGTTCACATATTATTTACACAACACCATTTACAGGAATTGATTATCGATTTGTCACTTTCTTCTCCGCTCGTGTCAAAGATGTCTTGAAGAAGTCTTCTTTTTACGCGCTGATGAATGTTTTTTCTCCAAAGTTGTAAAAGGTTGCGCCATCACAGCTATTGAGGTTTTGTAAAAACTGTTTGTCGATCTTGTTAATGTGTTCATCAATAGTTGATATGGATACATCTTTGTGTATCTGTTTGTTTCTAACGAACCATGGTGAATTTACCGCGGTTCTCAGTATTTTGTTTTGAAATATTTGCATTCTGTTGATGTTTGTTTTTGATGTTGTTGCCCATACACCACAGGCATAAGTTAAGACTCGGCGGAGCAGGGATTTATAGAGGAGTAAGGTGCATTCTGGTTTCAGGGACGATTTTCGGCTAATGAGGGGATACAGCTTTATTAATCGTTGGTAGCAGATGTTCAGTTTCGTTTTTACATGATAGTTCCATGTCAGTTTTGTGTCGAGATGTACGCCTAGATATTTCACCGGATCGGTTTTCCATTGCATTGGTGTTCCATTTAATGACAGAGTTTTGTTTGTTTGTACTCTTCGAAGTGTGAATATTTGTGTTTCGCATTTGTTGTTGTTCACCTTCAGTTTTCATCTCGCTAACCACTGAAATATTGAATTTGCTGCTTCTTGGACAACCCCTATTGCATCTGTTAGTGATGTATCTCTGTAGATGAGTACTGTATCGTCTGCATACATAGCAATCGCCGATTCCACTTCTGGAATATCATGAACATACACGTTGAAAACTGTCGGTCCAAGAATGCTTCCTTGGGGCACCCCCGCAGTCGCTAATTTAATATTTGATATTGTGTTGTTTATTTTAACCGAAAAGGTTCGCTTCTCCAAAAATGAGGCCAATGATTTAATTAGATATGGTGCCAAATTAATTTGCTTCAATTTTAGCAGTAAACCAGGAATCCAAACTTTGTCAAATGCTTGTTGCAAATCAATAAATAATGCTACTGTATAATGTTTCGACTCGTAGCCCTTTTCAATGTATTCTACAAAAGATATTGTACAATGGATGAAGTTCACATTTTGGGCGTATCTTTACTGACGTAATTAGGCAACACCCCAGGCATTTTCTTTCATGCGGTAATTTTGACTTTTCTACGCACAAGGGTGTGCATTAAGCGTACAATTAGTTAACGTTAAAGTATGTTACATAAGTACGAAATGTCATCCGGTAGAGAGCTCTTTACAAATTCTATTTTTAAGCCCGTTAAAATGCACCGAATGAAAAGCAAAATCTCCGGCGGCTGCGGACAAAAGAGGAAAACCCGAATAATACAGTGTATGTCATTGATATTCAAGTAAGTAGTTATATAACGAGGGCAATCTATTTGATTGATGTGTCAAACCCCCTGTCCTTCGACAAAGAGTGATCCCGAGCGATTTTTTCTCGCCTCTCGCGGCCGGAAATATGACGTTGACGTTTTTTACTTTTTCGCCTTTCCCTCGATCCTTCTTTGGACCCTTCGATTCGATTTTCCTCGATGCGCGACGGCCGAATACGGAAAATAACGGCTGAAACTTTTCTCACACCGTAAACTCACTTATCTCCTCCCACATGCTGGAGATGCCCAACAATGAAGCGTAAATGAAATTTTAATATACCTTCGTTTCATGTTCTTGCTATTTCGTGTTAAAAGTTACGAGATCTTAAGATTACAGTAGGGTGACCAACCAACCCGAAATGAGCGGGACAATCTCAAATTTAGCTTTCTAAAAAAATTATTACAATGACCTGAATTTCAAGACAACACCCAACAAATTATAATAATTTAGTACCCTGTCGGTGTATTAATATGGTAGGTTGGAGTAAATAGTTTACAAATTACAAACGAATCTACAAGTGATCTAAAATGACTGAGGACAGTTTGAATTTCCCGCCAATTTGAATAATTGGGATGTTGATGGGATGTTGGCAATGGTTGCAAATGACAGCTGTTATTTTGGTCCAGTGGCGTAGGTGTTCCTTCTTGTAAAGCGATTCATTCTCTGATTATAATTAGGTATATTAAATTGAAACAATTAAGGGCTTGGAAATTTACTTAGTCTTGGTAAAGACATTGTACATGAATAAAACGTTAGCAAGACGGCATATTTTAAAATCAAAAAAAAAAAAAAATTCAAATATAATATAAACATAATATAACAAATAATAAAATCTTATCTTAAATCAAATAAAATAAATATAGTATTTATAACGAATTAAATCTCGAACAGATAAAATGTTGTTGCAGAGGAACTTAACCCTTACTGACGATTAGTAATTAGTACCACTAAAAATATGTCCAAAACTGCGGCGGGAAATTCAAACTGTCCTCAATTATTTTAGATCACCGGTTACTTTCAATTTTCGAAAACAACCGACCTGCACACAAAACAATTTACTTATTTGGACTATTCCATCTGTGATTATCTTGACGTTTTGATTATTAAGTATCAATAATCTTCGTCAGAGTAAGTATGAAAGCAGTTTTGAGAAATTGATATGATACTGATTATAATATTGGCACTATTATACAATAAAATTTAGAAAATTGTTATTGGATGTTGAGATTATCGATATTCACATAAAACAATAGTGGAATTTATTGATTCTGAATGAAAATCATGGTTTAAAGTGAGAGAAAACATTTAAATGATACTTTTTAATTATTACATTACGCATTTTTGCTGGCGTTTTCTTGTGAAATATAACAGGTATCATGCAATGTGAAGAATTGAGAAGTAAAGAAACAAAAATGCTCATTCAACAACTTCTTAAAATGATTCCGGTCCATGTTGCAAAGATATACATATATAGATAAATTACGAAATAAAAACCTCTTAAGCTTTGCAAGAATTTATTTGTATATGCTCTGGTACGGGTTTTGACATTGCGTCAGCATCAGCAAGAATCTGCACCGGATAAAAAGACAAATAACAGATAGAGCACAAAATAAAAATAATAGTAAATTAATCAAAGTATAGAAGATGGTGATATACAGGCGGGATGTAAATTTTAAATAAATTAAAAATTACAGCCACAACCTGGATTTGAACCAGGGACCTTTGTATCGCTAGTACAATGCTCTAACCAACTGAGCTATTGAGGCCTATGACAAATGTTAGGGAAAATAGTCATATCAAGGATAGGAAGTAGACACTACCAAACCTAACCTGTCGTGACACCTATCAAGTGTCATCCATCTTCTATACTTTGATTAATTTCATCATTACGGTAAGTCCGTATCATACGAGCGTTCGTATATTGATTTCTAGTAATATTTCATGTTCAGTAATTGACGTTAAATTACATATATTTCTGGTGTGAACCCTACGTCACGTAGATGACACTTGATAGGTGTCACGACAGGTTAGGTTTGGTAGTGTCTACTTCCTATCCTTGATATGACTATTTTCCCTAACATTTGTCATAGGCCTCAATAGCTCAGTTGGTTAGAGCATTGTACTAGCGATACAAAGGTCCCTGGTTCAAATCCAGGTTGTGGCTGTAATTTTTAATTTATTTAAAATTTACATCCCGCCTGTATATCACCATCTTCTATACTTTGATTAATTTCATCATTACGGTAAGTCCGTATCATACGAGCGTTCGTATATTGATTTCTAGTAAAAATAATAGTATTAATAAACTCACAGTCAAAATTGGTTAATAAGTGTACATCCCAGCAATGGTATCTTTGGCACGTGGCGAACGGACATAAGAGATGTAGAAAAATCTGATGTGGCCAGGCACATGACTTTATCATACAATAGATATATAAAATTAATAGTTTAGCTGCGTGAGATTCTATTTGATCGAGATCGATCGTGTCTGCATTAAAATAAAATAAGTTAGCCAGGATTTGACAGATATTTTGATAATATCATATAAATACAAAATGATGTAAAAAATGTTGGTAACAGCAGGCTGTTCCAACACTAGCGTTGCGATATATATATCTCTCTCTCATCCGACGTAGTGCCACTGGACACACTACGGATGAGTCAAGTTCGTGGATTCGATTGACTGGTTTGGATCCATAGGCTGCCACAGTGCTGCCACCAGCTGCCACATGTATAAGGTTATCCATGGGCTGTCACTGATTTGGCGTTAGTGATGCCGAATATTACCGGCTAACGGCCGCGGTAATACCGACTGCAAACTTTAAGCTACAATAGCGCCATCTGTCGGCGGTCCTTATAACTACTGGCCACGCATGCGCAGTTTGATCCCGGGCACCACATCGATAGACAAAATATATATCTCACATTGTTGGAACCGAGACAACACATTGGCGCTATAGGACAAGCTCCGTATAATCCCTAATACGTATATGGATAATATTGACAGTAGGTATTGTTAAAACAACAGCCTTTGACACTACCTACTGTCAGAATGAACATAATTGTGAAATCCTCGCTAACTTAGTTTTAATGCAGACACGATCTCGATCAAAAAGAATTTGCTCATACAGCTAAACTATTAATTTTACCAAAAAATATCATAGACATAAGTTATACAAAATTTCCTCTACGTTAATTTATTATTAAACCATTTTGACGAAATTACAGAAATGGCAGCTCATTTTCAAAATCCTTGAAAAATGCTAGAGGAAACATCCTGTTCCTTTGGACCCTTTTGAACCAAAAGGTTCCAGCTCCAAGTTTGGTAATAAAACTTCTATGGTAGTTTCTCCGGAATCGTTGTCACAAAAATTGGGTACACACTCATACATACAGACACACACACACATTTTATATATTGTGATAAAGATAAAGTCATAATAATGATAAAGTCATGTACCTGGCCACATCAGATATTTTCCACTGTTCCAAACAACCGCTAAATGATTGTATTTACATATGGTTTTTTTACACCACTGGATGTACATTGTGTGTTGTTTGCAATGAAAATATCCGAAAAATCTTATGACGTATTTTTAATTTGGGACCCCAAAACGACCAAGGTACTATTTCTTCATTGGAAATGAGTGAATTAAAGGAATAATTATATTTAACACATACTTCAAACATTGGCATTAAACTTTTTAATCTGTTCACGATTAAAACTTAATAATTAACTAAACTAGTTACTAAAATTAATTAGATCCAACTTTTAATTGGGTCTTTATAATTACCGGTGGAAAGTTGCCTAAAATGTAAAGAGCGAAACTAATAAAAACTAAAGGGTCTAAATTACACCTGAAACATGCATACGTTTCGTTCGGGATGTCCATACACCTTAACGCAACTGCTCACCGTCTGCATAATTAATTAGAGTATACCTAATTTGAAGTTACACTGGCACTAATTATGGGCTAATTTACGAGCATTAGTTCAAATACGGGATATATCTCGGGTTGGCTGGTTATGAAATATTAACATTGGGGCGCAATAATGTACGGATTTAGGGGGTAATTTAGTGGATATACCTTCGGATTTAATCGTCTTAAGACCCCGGTAGATAGTGACCGCCCAGCCGCTGAATATCCCCGCCCGTGTATTATTTGACATATTTTATTGCCCGAACCCTTTGGACTATACGAACAATTTTTCAATAAATCCGGGGAATTAATATTATACCTTTATTTGATACATCGTATGCCTATCAATGATAATAATATGTGGCAACTATTTGGAAAACTGCGGAGGTAGTGGTGATTCCCAAGCCAGGAAAACCACCAAATGAAGCATTCTCCTACAGGCCGATTTTTTTACTGCCCACATTGTCAAAACTGTTTGAAAAACTACTTGCAAAACGACTGAAGCCAATCATAGATGAAAGAAAACATTATACCCGCCCATCCGTTTGGATTCAGAAACAAACATTCGATAATTGATCAGGTACACAGAATAACAATGATAATAGAGCGAAATTTAGAGGGAAAAAAGGTATGCTCCTCTATATTCCTGGATGTGGCAAAAGCCTTCGACAAAGTTTGGCACGAAGGTCTACTCTATAAGCTGGATCGGCTACTACTCTATATACATATATCCATTATATAGCCAACTATTAAAATCATATCTTGCTGACAGATTCCTACTTCCGTATAATGATCTTCCGCAACCATCATGGCAGTAGATACAAATGTTGAAGGAGCAACACTAAAACTGCAGAATGCTTAGTGATTGGATGCAACGATGGCTAATTACATTAAGGGGGATTCCAGTCTTTTCCTCGAAAATTCCCGCTTTTTAGAATTTTTTATTGGCAAGACTATGCAATATATCAATTCCAAATTTGGCGCAAATATTTATTAGCTTTTCAAGTATTTACAAAAAAAAATAAATATGATGATTCAGGCTTACTAGCCACCCGCGACCATGACACTGAGCAAAGATCCGCGGTCACTTGTTGGCATGATTGAGCCACTCCAGGTAATCTGAAATAAAAATTTCGAATAGCTGCCTACTAGATACATAAGTAGTTATCGTTTGATGAACCAGAAAATAACAGTATTAATATTTGAGGAAATGGTGACTTGTCAAACACAGAATATCGATTTTTCTCCATGAATGATAATGTTTTCTCCATGAAAACAAATGTACATAACTTATTGCGTTTCTGGTTCGTCAAACGATAAAAGCGTGTTACTGAACATCCAGTTACAATTTGAAGTCAATCGGTGAAATAGTTTTTGAAATATCATGCCAACCGTTCGCGAAAAAACTGTTACGAGAAAAACTTTCAACTACAGTTTATGACGTTACATCGAGTACTTAGAGTATGTTTCTGCTAATATGCTATACCAGGGCCATACTTTATTTCTTCCTCCCCTTCCTAGAGTTTATTTTGAGGCATTTGCTCATTTCTACGCCTTGTTTGAGCTCATTTTGCAGCCTCCAGTGCACGTCTCGACGACCTCACCAGACGCTGTTTTTCGCGCACATTTGCAAATACCTTTGTTTCCGTGCGAATAACGATTCTTATTGTTGTCATAGTTTTAAGGACGGCAAAAAAGCCTTTATTACTAATACCTACTGCTGCATAAGCAGCAATTTTGATAAGTTTTGAGCTACCGTGAAGATGCTTGGGTGCGAGGCGGCAGACAGTAGAATTGGTAAGTTTGGTAATATTGTGTAAAGTTACCGAAGACAGATTTTTGTGTTGGAAAATATTACCGATATTTTAATTTATTGCCGTTAACCACACAAAAATGTAGTATAAAAATTAAATTAGATTTTATATTATTATCTATCTATTATCTATCACACGCCACGCCATTAGGTTTGTATGGATATGACCTGTGGGTAATATTACCGGTAATATTGCAAGGTATTAAATTACGGGTAATTTATCGTCACGGTAATATTACAGTTAATGTTACCATTTTTTAAATTACCGGTAATTTTACATCACGAGTTTTGAGTGTCACCACCTAAACACTGTTCTAGCAACTCTATCTACGATAAGTCGTTGTAAATCGGCTTGATGGTATTTTCGACATTTTTATCAAGTATTTTCTCGGCCTTTTGCACCAACTTTGTGATCCCACTGCGCAGTACATATGCTGGGAATGTTCATTCATGTAGAGCTTATGATAGAATTTGGCCCACACAGCAATGTACATGTTATCAACAGTCTGGATGTCTTCTGATTGGTAAACCATAGAAACTTATCTATTCTTTTCATTGTACAAACCGCTTCGGACATTTTTGTTGTCTACCAGTACGTGTAGGAGTTTTTCTTGAATATTTCCTATCCATGACTGTTCACGAGAGAATTTCACAGAATTGTAAACCACCCACTGCAAGATTTTTTTGCTTAAAAATATTTAGCTCGAGAGGAAAGATTGTTGAGCTCGCGATCCGACCGATCCGCACGTTTGGCACCTGCACGCCGTCGGCTAATTG
The DNA here is from genome assembly GCA_964023965.1 of Melinopterus prodromus. Classification (NCBI taxonomy): domain Eukaryota; kingdom Metazoa; phylum Arthropoda; class Insecta; order Coleoptera; family Scarabaeidae; genus Melinopterus; species Melinopterus prodromus. Next base: position 44,923,190 of record OZ030394.1, read on the forward strand.
CTCATAACTTGGCTAATTTTGCAAATTTTGCCTTGAAACGTCGTATACACATTGTTAAGACCTTAAATAATAAAATAACGTACAAAAAATCGCAGATTCCCCCCTTAAACGAAACCAAATCCGTTCACATAAATTTTACCAACTAGCGAATACGATACGATCCAGTTAAAATAAATAACACCACCCTACCTTACTCGAGCACCGCAAAATACCTCGGTATGACGCTAGACACCAAGCTTCGCTGGAAAGCACATGTTAAAAAGAAACGAGAAAAATTGGGCACAATATTGACGACATATAATAAACTCGTACTATACAAGCAGATACTTAAACCTGTCTAGATGCTTCCAAAATAAGGTGCTAAGGAACATCGTTGGTGCACCTTGGTATGGAAACAAAAATCTGCACACGGATCTTGAGATGGAATTAGTAACCGATGAAATTGGAAATTTAGCCGAAAATCACGAAAACAGACTTCTTCAGCACACGAATGACGAGGCAATCCAGCTTCTTGACAATACTGACAGTGTGTGCAGACTCACAAGTACTAAATCTTTTGAGCTAGTGAAGTAATGTTACAAGTGTAGAGCACAGTGTTATGTGAGTAATAGGTGAGCAAAGCAGAGCAAGTTTATTATGTGTTTATTTATGTGTGAAGTTTAAAGCGCCAGCATCCATGCTAAATTTAAGTTACAGGAGGAAGGAAACGCAGTTGCCTAGGCACATGCTATTTGCCTGGCCAAATAGATGTGTAGTCTTCATTTATTTTTTTAAAGCTATATGCCTAGGCAAGTGTAAAATGCCAAATGCCAAAACCATCGTTAAGCAATTAGTGCAGAAACAATGTACAACACAGTGACCATCTGGTGCATTGAGACGTTTTGCATGTACAAAGTTGTGGAAATTTTTAGAGCTCTTATATCCAGCTTTGATTAAATAGAAAACCACGATGGATCATTATTGGACATTAAATAATTGATTGTTTTGCTAGTATTTTATTATTATTTTGCCTAGATTGCATTTATAACTGGACATCTGGCATTATTATTATTGTTGTAATTAACTGAAATGTCTGAACAATAGGAATTTGGTCCGGCTACATTTGTTTGGCACATCACAGTGACCTCCGAAGCAATATCGGTGGCACCATCACGAAGAAATGTAAACGTTTCTACGCACCTAAAGTTCACCGTGTTGCACATTTTGTACAATTTGTCAATTGTAACGCCGAAAATAGCGCGACAATGCGTGCATTGTAAACGCCAAGTAGAAAAAAATGTTTTTAGTAGACAAGGGAATAATCATATTAAGTTCTGCGATTAATATTTCCTTTGGCTTAGTTTTAGTTTTAGTTAAAATACTAAAGGAATTGAAATATCAGTACTTCAAAGAAACTCTACATCTGTTTCCGACCGTACCTTCTTGTTCACAATGCGTTACATACACTATGATTAGACAAGCAATCTCTGCTCACAAGCTTCATTCTCAACTCCAGCTCTAATGTTTCCTTTTAACTAAATACGTCAGTAAAGCTTCTGCTCTGTTTGGGTTCCTTTAACTGACAACCTCCCGTTTTGCAGCCTTCTGTGAACTGTTATAAACCGACGCTATGAGTACAGAGCAAATTCCAGCGAGTTGGATGACACCTTGAAGCGTGCATTGAAGGTACGCGGCTGCGACGACGGCGTTCACTTTCAGCGCTGGAGGGAAGATATCCAGCTACGGAGTGCGCACACATGAGGTCGGCTTGTATTACAGAAACAATGCCCGCTTTATTTAAGTGAAGAGAATGGCGCATGCAACAGTTTCCGGACAAAACGCTGATAAAATTTTGCTACCCGACCCAAACCAGATAGTACATTTTGCCTTAATATATAATTGTTGATAAGCTATCGCGGGATGGGCGGAAGTATATCATTTCATGGTAGGTAAATAACGGGTGCCACTTTTCAGCACGACAAATTAAGGTTTCTCACGACGTTTTAACGACAGAAAATGTAAATGAGCGGCGGAAAATGTGTTTTAAGCACAAAAAGGGCTAATTAACAGCAACATATGTTTTTTGTAACAGAAAATAAAAGTCTATGTTTGTTTAAAAGACTGGTAGGTGGTTTTTATGACTATGACTTTCCGGGTTGAAGATAAAAGCTAGAAGGTGTTAACTATGAGTTAAGCTCGAATTATGTATGGGTTTTACGTGGTTTGTAAGGTATCTCAAGATGGTACTAGGTAATCCAAATATAGGCAATCCAAATATTACATAATATAGGTTATTTTAAAGTACTTTTAAAAGTCTCTATACGTCAAATTAGGCTTTGTTTTTATTAAGAGATATATGCAATGATATCCATATTACCGTATGTATCAGACTATTTGGACATCCAAAATGAATATGTAAATTTGTATTCCATGACAATGTAATATTTCTACATGATTCTGATTACAATGAAACACACAAAACACATGCTATAATAAAAAAAGTACATACAATAAGAGCTGCTATCACGAGGATATTTATTTTCCATGAATACAAAATGAATAATACAATCAAAATATTTCAAATATTTCGAGACATTTACTACACATACCCAAGACTGCAAAGTTAATTAAAAAATATGTTTTAATACTTAAATAAAATGTCATACACGTATATCAGAAAATATTTAAAAAATATTAAGTATTCAAGGGTTGTTTTTCAAAACTGATGTTTTTGATCATTTTTGTAGTATTGTTCTTGAATTTTATCTATATTATGATTTCACAAATCAACCAATGTAAAGTACTTATTGTTTCATAAATCTAATAATAATAAAAACTCATAAATAACAAAAACGTAAAAAAATACAGTCAAAATACAGAATCTGTGTTGCTGGCACCCTTAATTCTCGTTAGGAATCCCTAGTTTGTCGTGGTGTACACATTCTGTCGTGTACGGCTTTGTCATTATACGAATAGCTACTTTGTGGTGCTGCATATATACATTTGCCGTGCAAAAAATGCCGTTGCGAATACCAAATTTGCCATTCTGATATATATGCCCCGTAAATAATCTTTATCAAAGGAGGATTAGTAGTAGTGACTTTTAAAATAAATAAGTTAAAAAGACAACTCAAATTGCATTAACACACTGAATAATCTATCACTCCTATAATCGGAACATATTGTATAGCTACGTCATTTTTACGGATATGTTCAAAATGACAAAACTTTATAGTGCTAAATCCAATCATAAATAAGTAAAATTATGTAGTAAAATTTTAAGTAAAGTAAAAATTATTTTAAAACCTCTGAGAATGCATATAAGGTCTACTCCAACATACCATGTCAGCGCTACGTTTTATCATTGAGTTGTCAATCATAATATAACAAGTCCATCACAAAACAGAACTTACTGGCACGCTAGCTGAAACCATCTGTTCTACAGCATTATTTATGTGGAGCAGCATTAGATGCTTGAATCGCTGAATATGCACGGAAATCTCTAATTGAACTGCATGTGATTGCGCCCTAGTATACGCAGGACTATGTAAATTGCATTTCAGCTGATTATTGAAAATTAGGCATACAGCAATAATATAATATTATACACTCAGGCCGTTACATACCACATGTCATTTACGTTTGGATCGATTCATGACGTAGGAGTCGAAATTAAGCTGCTTATAGAAAAAGTTCGTCTCCTCCTGTTTTTGAAGTGTTGCAAGTTGTGATAACTAGGTAATATTACCAATATTTTCACAAATATTGAAATTTTAATTAAAAATATTTAGAATCTTTATTTCATATATTAAAAACAAATCGGATTTTAATAAAGACGCAGTTGCAGTTGAAAATGTAGAGATCGCTGCCCACTAGTTTTCATAATATGTAAAACTACGGCAAAAAGTGTTTATCTCTAACACGCGGATTTTATAAATAACGACACCGCTCCCAATTTGCACTTAAAAACCGTCGTCTGACGTCACAATAAGGTCTTTGAGCAAACGCACCATTCTGGAAAGATTTTATTTATTTATTTTTATTTATTTTTATTTATTTTTATTTTTATTAATAACGGTGGAAAACGTCAATAACCCAGCTATTTGTTGTTGTTGTATGGCATTCCTTCCGCTGAAAACGAATTAATGTAGTACTCGAAAGTGATATAAACTACATATAAAGTAATATCATATCAGATTATCAAAAAGAAAAAGATACAACACGCGAGTTTGGGGTGTGAATGTATAGCTGCTGATTACAAAGTTCTAGAAACAATAAACGTGTCAAAGGAAACTTGTGTATTGAAATATTAATATTAGATAATATAATGTGTGCTTGTGCTGCAATAATACAGAGTCTGTTTCAACCTTGGAAATGTTGTTACCATGAAAATGAATGATGCCCAGGTAATGATCCGGGATTTGGACTATAGTATTTACACGGAAGTGAAACACAACGCTAAAATGATTTAAAATGTTTTGCAAAAATACTTTCTAGAACCTTCGAATATCGGTTTACTTATAATTTTGACTATTAGTAGTATTGACTACTCCTAAGAGAAACATGTTCTCAAACCTTCAATAGGGGTTTTGAGACTTAGTGCAAGACCCCTATTGAAGGTTGGAGAAAATGTTTCTCTTTGGCACTAGCCAAACGTATACCAGAACGGCCCACAAACGGATTTTTAAAGAAAAAAATCGGTTCGTACATAATTAATAATATTGAAGTCGGTCTCGTCCCTTTAAATATGAACGGGTTGTGATTGGTGTGACGTAGCATGCCTGGTCGAAGGCCACGTGACTTGAGCTAGTTACGATGCGATTGTCATGCCCTCTTTCTACAACATGTGAAAAGATTGACATTAACGGTGGACGTACGTCTTCTCAAACGACTGTAACTTTTGACAACAGGCAAAGATTCCATAACCCAAGTATGTATAGTTATTCGCTACCAGAACACGCACAACGTGCTATAGATGCTATACATTCAACTCGATGCCGTTATCGTGCCCGTAGGTCCTATTTTTTCGGCTGCTGTCTACGGCCAAGGCTCGCTGAGCTTCTCACCAATCTTATAACGTCACGGAGCGTTTTGCCGCGGTCTAAACTTTGATGTTCAATAGAAATTCAGTGCAACAATATTAAGCGGAAGCGGAAAAATTTTACACACGGTTTTCTTACCACCCAAGGATTTTATTTGTTGAGTTAGGTAAAATAATGCCAGACCCATATTGGCATTGAGCTCGTTACGAAACCAAAAATTAAGTATATTCTGTTCCTTCACCCTTTAAGTCAAATAGATTTTCAGTTCAATCAAGTTCAATTATTTTCTTCTGTAATACTTCGTTTTTAGCAGGGTTAAATGGCTAAATGCAGTACTGCAAGACAATTTTTACCATCAATAAAAAAAATTTGATTATTATGCTTTTTTCCGCAGAATTTGAATCTGAACGCAGAAATTTTGAGTTGAGCCTATATTTTGCGCAAGTCAGTGCGGAAAAACAGGAGAAAACAAAAAACAAAAAACTCCTAAAAAATGTTGTTGGCCAGGATGGTTACTTAGATTATTGTATTTTTAACAAATTAAAGGTAGAAGAAATATGTGCAATCCACTGATATCTAGACTCAACAAAAGAATGGTTTAAGTTTTTTTTTAGATTATGCTAATAACGGTGGCATGTACTATCGTGGCCATATATTATGTCCGTTCTTTTGACGTCCATTTTCCCGGAAACCTAGGGGCGAAAAAGTTTGAAAAAATTCTGGGCCGTCCTTGATTAATATGCTACAACACATAAAAATTAGAAAGCTGGAGTTTCAGCACGTTCTTTTGTAAGAAAAAATTCTGATGTAGCCAGGCACATGACTTTATCATACAATATATAAAGTTAATAGTTTAGCTGCATGAGAATCTATTTTATTGAGATAAATCGTAGGTATTGTCAAAGCATCAGCACTTGACACTACCTACACTACGTCATTAGAATAATAGTTATTTATGTCACAAGTGCCGAAAGTACGGAATAGCGCGGCGACCGGTGATGCGGCGCGTCACCGAAGGCGAAGCGTCGCCGTTGCATGTGAGCGAGTCGCGCTATGTAGTTTTCGGCAGGAGTGACATCAACGTTTTTTGTGTTGCTTTTTGAGAAATACGTACTTACAAAAAATTAAAAATGGTTATATTTCTGGATAGGAAATGTTAGGTTGATACCACTTCTACGAAACGTCAAGTTTAAAAAGCTAAATCAAATTCTGACAGATTTATATTCGTTCATGACACTGTAGATGTCACATCCGTACCAACATACTAAAACGTAACTATACTCATCGCTATACTTTATTTACAATTTTCTCAATTATCGTTTTTACAATTAGATAACAACGTGTTGATATTTCTTATCAACAAACAATCAAATTGGCGATCTTATTTTATGTAAATTTTGTATTTTCTACTTTGCCGCAGCAGAGCGGCAACGTTCCATAGCGGTTCTCCAACCTCTGATGAAATCAGCTGTTTTCGAGTGTGACAGCCATAGACATTTCTGTGGTGACAGCACAAAAAAATATTTGTCAAATCCAGGCTACTTTGAAGTTTCATAGCAATGCAGATGCGACCGATCTCGATCGAATAGAATTTGCTCTGAAAGCTAAACTATTAATTTTACCAAAAAATATCATAGGCATAAATTATTCAAAATTTCCTCTACTTTAATTTATTATTTAACTATTTTGTCGAAATTACAGAAATGGCGGCTCATTTGCAAAATCTTTCAAAAAGGCTTAGAATAAACTACCAGTTCCTTTGGACCCCTTTCAACCAAAAGCTTTTCAGCTCTAAGTTTGGTAACAAAACTTCTAAATATGAACTTTCGTTCCGATACCTTTAGTAGTTTCTCCGAAATCGTCGTCACAAAAATCGTTTACACACGCACACACACACACACACACACACACACACACACACACACACACACACACACACACACACACACACACACACACACACACACACACACACACACACACACACACACACACACACACACACACACACACACACACACACACACACACACACACACACACACACACACACACATTTTTTTGTACCTTGGTCAAAAATGTTCAGGGGACCCAAAAAGACCTATTTCCGCTAAAATCTCAATTTTTTTTTTCGGCATGATTACAATACTTTAGCATACTGCGTATGATAAAGTAAAAATGCAAGATAAACAATGATTATGTAATAAACTTTAAACCTGTGAATTAGTGGGTAACCTATAATCTATATTTCATTATTCTAGCTCTTCTAATAAAGGAATTGCTGGCATTGCATAATATAGCTTTTTGTGGGTCAAGGACTAATCCAATGATTTTACAAAAATTAAAAGGAAAAATTAAAATTAAAAGCTAGCATTCCGCAGGTGATTTTACTTTTTAATTCGTTCAAAGCTATGTATTATTTCCGGAGTAATTAAGTGCTAAAGTTAAACGAATAAAATATACGTGGAAAAAACAGCGCCAATTCTTCTTAACTTGGAAAAATCGGGAAAACGCCAACACATACATCATCTAATTTTTATGAGTTGTAGCATATTAATCAAGGACAGCACCAGAATTTTTTCAAATTTTGTTGCCCCTAGGTTTCCGTGAAAATGGACGTCAAAAGAAGGGACATAATATGTATATGGCCACGATAGTACATTTACTGTGGTAAAACAAAATAACTTTGCTTATTTTTATTCTAAATTTTAAGCCCTTTGGGGCACGAGTTAACATGTCTTGGACGATCTCAAATTGCACAGGAAATATATATATGGATACAAACAAACAAATTGAGAGATAATTTTTGTATATAAATAAGGACCAGCCTTGGCCACCCTACCGTATATGAATATCGTTATATCAATACCGTGTGCTAAGAGAACTGTAATGTACTTAGTCTAAGTACAGTGCCAGGTTCTTCCAATAAAACACTCCTAGTGATTTTATATGTTTATTTGACTAGGAACATCTTAAGACTAACAGTAAAATAATATATGTACAGAAATGCATATCTATTGTACGTACAAGGTGTCACAATTCAGCTGACAGGCTGGATTGCCTGCCCCGCAGTTATTATGAGCCTTGTACGAAACATCCTGCTAAATGTGTCTTATAAGCTAATTCCGCAATCGAGGTGCTATGGACATTCAACGCGTATTCTCTGACTTAAATATGATTATTTATAAATTAGCTAGTTCAATATATATAGTCCATTACATCTCCCTTGGGGAAGAGAGAAAAAAAAATTATGAAACATTAATTTTTTTTTCTATCATTTATACAGTTTTATCCTATTCTTGTGAACTTCTACTAACTTACGATCTATTCTAATAACAATATTTGGACTCTTAACATCTACAACATTATAAGGTCCATTAAAAATCGGATCTATTTTCCTTCCGGTTTCATTCTTTAATAAAACTTTATCTCCTATTTTATAATCTTTAAAGCTACATTTTTTGTCATATTCCGATTTTCGTTGCAATTTTGATTCCAGCAAATTATTTCTCGCGTCATTCCATGCTGTTTGTAATCTAAACTTTAATTCTTTTGGATAATCATCAAAATTATATACTGGATCTATCGCATTTGCTAAATTTGACGGTAGTCGACATTCCTTCCCGTAAACTAACTCATGTGGTGTATATCGAGTTTCTGTGTGAACTGTGTTATTGTAAGAAAAACACCAATACGGAACCCACGAACTCCAAGAATTTGGAAATTTAAACGTATGCATTCTTAAATATGCACCTAAACTTTTATGTGAATTTTCTAAAGCTCCAAGAGTTTGATGATGATATGCAGTTGATTTTAATGTTTTGATTTTTAACAACTTACAAGTTTCCTGAAATACTGAAGCCAAAAATTCAGTTCCTTGGTCCGTAATAACCTGTTCTGGAACACCATACCGTAAAATAAAATTGTCTACAAATGCCCTTGCAACTGTTTCTGCTTCTTTATTTTTGATTGGATATGCCTCGACAAATTTTGTTAAGTCGCACTGCAACGTGAGAATATACCGATAATCATTATTATCTTGATCAATTGGGCCCACTAAATCAAGGAAAATTCTCTGCAATGCTGACGATGCTGTAGTTGTGATTGTCATTGGTTCTTTGCGCGGTTTTGAATGTTTGAATCTTTGGCAAGAATCGCATTTTTTAACAAAGTTCTCAATGTCTTTATACATTCCTGACCAAAAGTAATATTTTTTTACGTTATTATACATTCGTTTCATACCCGCATGTCCTCCTGTTGGTAATATATGAAAATCGTTTAATATTAATTGTTGAATCTCTTTTTCTGTTATGCATTGGGTACCTCTAATGATTGTCATTTTTATACCGGTTTTCTTAATCTCATTTTTTAATTTCTTTACATCATTTAAAAGTACTGCGCAGTTACTTTTAATTATTGTTAATTCTGGAATATTAAACTTTTTACAAACTGTATTCAGGTCTCTCAACGACGTGTCTAAAACTGACGTTGATCGAGTTGCCTGTGTTATGTAAACTATTCCATTCATTTCATCATATATTACATTATTCAACATATAACATTTTTCATCAATACTTTTATTATTTATTTCATTTTCTTGTATAACCTTCAATTCGACTGAGTCTACAGATGGTTTCAATAACTCCACGACCCCAGGGTGATCAAGCCTGTTTTCATTTGGAATATTATTAAAAGAATCCACAGAATCATCGATTTTTCTTTGTTGTGCTCGAGTTATCGCGCATATTTTTGCTGTTGAATTATCTCCTAATTCTTTCAAATCATTACTGTCTATGATTATTCGTGATAATGCATCGGCAGTGACATTATCTTTACCTTTCACATAATTAATTGTGAAATCATATTCTTCCAAAATTAATCGAAACTTTGTTAACCTGCTTGATGGATTTGTCATACCGAATAAATATAACAATGGTCTATGATCACTAAGGATCAAAAATTTTCTGCCAAATAGATAAGGCCTAAATTTTTTCACTGAGTAGCAAATACTTAATAATTCCTTCTCAATAGTTGCGTAATTTCTTTCAGCCTTATTTAAGGTACGACTTGCATATGCTACAGGTTTATCATTACCATTTGAAAGTACTGCCCCTAAGGCAAATCCAGACGCATCTGTTCTTAAAATGAACTGATTATCAGGCGAAAAATCTGGATATTGTAAAATTGGAGGTTGTATTAAAGCTTGTTTAAGAGTAACAAAGGATCGCTCGCACTGAGAATCCCAAAGAAACTTAACTCCTTTCTTTGACAAATGATTTAATGGTGCCGCTATGTCCGCAAAATTCTTTATAAATTTTCGATAATAATTCGCAAAAGCAACGAACCTTTTTGCCTCATTTCCATTAGTTGGCACTGGATATTCTTCCATAACTTTAATTTTTTCCGGATCAGGACGAATTCCTTCCGCTGAGATGACATGACCGAGATATAAAATTTGTTTCTTTAAAAATTCGCATTTGTTTGGATTCAATTTTAAATTTACTTGCCTTAATCTATTCATTACTTTAACTAAATTCTTGTTATGATTATCTAAACTATCTCCAAAAACTATTAAATCATCTAAGTAAATAAAACAACTTTCATAATTTAGTCCCGACATAGCTATTGTCATTGCTCTTGAAAAAGCACTCGGACTTATTTTTAATCCCATAGGTAACCTAGTTAGTTGATATTGTCCCCTATCAGTAGTGAATGCCGTACATGGTCGCGAATCTGAATCTACCCAAGCTGGTAAAAGCCTTGAGATAAATCCAAATGCGAGAAATATACTGCCCCTGACAAAGAATCTAATATTTCGTCAATACATGGTAACGGAAATTTATCATCTTTTAGTTGTCTATTCAATAGCCTATAATCTATTACTATGCGCCATTTTTTATTACCATTATGATCAGGTTTCTTAGGTACGATTAATAAAGGTGCTGACCATTCTGAAGTCGCTTCCTCAATAATACCATCTGTTAACATTTTGTCTACCTGCTTGTGAATCTCCTCCTTCTGTGATTGAGGTAATCTATATGGTTTTACATAAACAGGCATTGCATTATCCTGCAAATGTATTTTTTGTTTACTAGTATTAAGTACCGAAAGTGGGTCGCCTTCCATGTGGAAAACGTCATTAAATTTAGCACAAATTTTGTCGATTGATAGTTTTTCTTCCTTATTTAATCCATCTTTATTTAAAGTTGTTAGCAATTTATCAATCCGATCAACAGAAAATTTTGTCTTATTAAATGCACATGCATCATAATTCGAAAAACTTTCTAGTTTAGGTACAAAATTTTTTAATTGGATGTCTCTATCATTTGTGTTTAATATTCTAACTGGTAATAATTTGTTAATTGCTTTTGTTAAAATTCCTGCAGTAAAAACGCCTTCGGAAATTTCTTCCGGTAAAACAACATAGTCTGAGTCAAATTCCACGTTGAAATATGATATTATCTCACATCTCGGTGGAATGAGAGGAAAACATTCTTTTCCCGATTCAAGCGGTATGTAATTTTTCTTTCCCTTGTACCAAAATGAAAACATGAATTTCTCATAATCTATTACCGAAAAATACTTCATAAGGAAGTCAGCCCCAATAACTCCATGAAAATCTTTTGTTATATCGTTCATAATAAAAAAATTGTGGTTTAATTTACAACCGCCCAACGTTAAACAAATATTTGCTGACCCATGCGCTACTGTTGAACCTGATATACCCTCTATTTCTAATCGCTTTGTTGTGTCAACATATTCCAATTTATTTATACATGATGCGAATAGAGCACTAATTGAAGCACCCGTGTCAATTAATAATTTTAAGATTTTATTTGAGTATTTTACCGATAAATAATTTGAACCGCCAAAATTCAGAATAATGCCCTTTTTTGGATAAGATTTTGCATTAGGAACGAAAAAACTGATCTTCTCGTTCTTTTGAGGTATTACCGTTTTTGGGTGTTGAATCAGAAGTCATATAGAGTCTTCTGTCTGACGAACCGTTAAAATTTCCTCGACCTCGTCGTCCATTGTAATTATTACTTTGGAATCTACCGTTATTTTGCCCTCTAGAATAATTTTGTCCTCTATAATAATTTTGTCCTCTGATTTGATTTTGCCCTCTAAAATTATTTTGACATCTGAACTGAGTTTGTCCTCTAAAATAATTATTTCTATAATTTTTATTCGAACCTCTATCATTTTTACCGCGCAGGTTGAATACCTTTGCATGTGAAGAGCCTTTTTGTGCATTCTCTTCGTCTATTGCACCAGAAATAGCGTCTTTTAATGTGGAATAATTTCTTGCTTTGACAATTGTTCGTAATTCGTGATTACGTAAACCGTTTGCAAAAACATTTATAGCCAACTTCTCGTTTGCCGGTCGCAATACTTTAGAAGTTTCGTTATTACCTTCTGACTGACTTAGCGTTAGATTTACCATTAAACATTCGATAGCTTTACCAAACTCATCAACGGATTTATCCCTCTGCATCGAGCTATGCAATTCAACTGATAGAGCCGCCGCGGATTTTTTTGACAACAAATGAAGTTTCATATCGTTAATCAATTCTAAATTATTTTCGTAGGTCGTCTTTAACCTTAATTTAGCACTTTGCGATAATTTTGTTTTCAATACTACATTAGTTAAAAGTTTTTTCCCAGCTTCATCTAATAAAGAATCGTATAATTCTATGGAATCAATTAATTGCTTCGTTTTATCCTCTGAATTATCCATAGTTGGCAAAAGGCTTGCCGCCGTTCTTAAATCGAATTTTTCTGCCATTGTTACTACGGTGCTATCTAAAATTCCTTCTTGATTAATAGTAATTATTCTATTTTCTAAACTATCACGAATTTCCCTAATCAATGTTTCTATTTCCGCTACGTATAGCTTAGCTTGCTTAAATACGTCTGGTTCTACTTTTTCGATACCTTTGTTAAATTCTAACCGTACGTTTGAAAATTCTTCTTCTATTCCGGTTAACTTTGATAATTTTTTATTCGTTACCTCTAAACTTAATCTACGGGCTTGATTATCTTTTAATAAATTTCTATTTATAACTCTAAGTTCTTCGCTAATAATATTAAAACGTTCCAATTGGCTATTTGTCATTTATCCTAATTACTAACTTACAGTGTGTTTAATTTTACCGCATCAACATTATCTTGGTAGGTTGCGCACAACACTGCACTTAATGGCCTTTCTTTTCACTTTCCACTTTTCACAACTCGCAAATTCATTGTTGCTCCGTTGGATCACGTTCTGGATTTGTAGATACGAAAAGATGCTATGCACGGATTATGCATTATTTTTGCCCATTAATTGTCCAATAATTCACCACAGCACATGTGTTGGTTTGCACTGTTTCTTACAATTTTCAGCCTGAGATACGATTATCTCTTGTTTGGAGTGGCCCATTTTACTTGAACACTAACATGTAGTTGTTGTTACACTGCTTCTTATGTGAAGAACTGGCAGGATCGCCATGTAATGTACTTAGTCTAAGTACAGTGCCAGGTTCTTCCAATAAAACACTCCTAGTGATTTTATATGTTTATTTGACTAGGAACATCTTAAGACTAACAGTAAAATAATATATGTACAGAAATGCATATCTATTGTACGTACAAGGTGTCACAATTCAGCTGACAGGCTGGATTGCCTGCCCCGCAGTTATTATGAGCCTTGTACGAAACATCCTGCTAAATGTGTCTTATAAGCTAATTCCGCAATCGAGGTGCTATGGACATTCAACGCGTATTCTCTGACTTAAATATGATTATTTATAAATTAGCTAGTTCAATATATATAGTCCATTACAGAACGTTAAACAGAAATTAACAAATAAGTGTAATCTAAACCATTTTATCACAAACTTTTTTACTTTATCATACGCAGTATGTAAAGTATTGTAATCATGCCGAAAAAAAAAATTGAGATTTTAGCGGAAATAGGTCTTTTTGGGTCCCCTGAACATTTTTGACCAAGGTACAAAAAAATGTCTGTGTGTGTGTGTGTGTGTGTGTGTATGTGTGTGTGTGTGTATGTGTGTGTGTACCCGTTTTTTGTGGTGACGGTTCCGGGGAAACTACTAAAGGAATCGGGACGAAAGTTCATATTTAGAAGTTTCATGACTAAACTTAGAGCTGAAAAGCTTTTGGTTCAAAAGGGTCCAAAGGAACGGGCTATTTACTCCTAGCATTTTTCAACGATTTTGCAATTGAGCCGCTATTTCTGTAATTTCGTCAAAATAGTTAAATAATAAATTAAAGCAGAGGAAATTTTGAATAATTTATGCCTTTGACATTTTTTGGTAAAATTAATAGTTTAGCTGCAAGAGCAAATTCTATTTGATCGAGATCGGTCGCATCTGCATTGATATAGTAGCCAGGATTTTGACAAATATTTTTTTGTGCTGCCACCACAGAAATGTCTATGGCTGTCACACTCGAAAACAGCTGATTCCTTCAGAGGTTGGGGAGCCGCTATGGAACGTGGCCGCTCTAGTGCGGAAAGTATAAAATTCAAATAAAATAAGATCAAAAATTTGATTGTTTGTTGATAAGAAATATCAACCCGTTGTTATATCTAATTGTAAAAACGATAAATTAATAAAATTGTAAATAAAGTATAGCGATGAGTGTAGTTATATTTCAGTATGTTGGTACGGATGTGACATGAACGAATATAAATCTGTCAGAATTTGAATTAGGTTTTTAAACTTGACGTTTCGTAGAAGTGGTATCAACCTAACATTTCCTGTACAGAAATATAACGCAAAAATATAGCGCCGCGTCACCGCTCGTCGCGCTATTCCGTACTTTCGGCACTTGTGAGATAAATAACTATTATTCTGACAGTAGGTAGTGTCAAATGCTGATGCTTTGACATTACCTACTATTGATACTATTGACTATCAAAATATCTGTCAAATCCTGGCTAACTAGTTTAATTTTAATGCAGACACGATTTATCTCAATCAAATAGATTCACGTGCAGCTAAACAATTAATTTTATATTTTGTATGATAAAGTCATGTGCCTGGCCACATCAGATTTTTACTTTATCATACGCAGTATGATGATTTATGGGTCCCCTGAACATTTTTGACCAAGGTACAAAAAAATGTCTGTGTGTGTGTGTGTGTGTGTGTGTGTGTGTGTGTGCGTGTGTGTGTACCCGTTTTTTGTGGAGACGTTTCCGGAGAAACTACTAAAGGTATCGAGACGAAAGTTCATATTTAGAACTTTCATGACTAAACTTAGAGCTGAAAAGCTTTTGGTTCAAAAGGGTCCAAAGGAACTGGCTGTTTCCTCTAAGCATTTTTCACGGATTTTGCAAATGAGCTGCCATTTCTGTAATTTCGTCAAAATAGTTAAATAATAAATTAAAGTAGAGGAAATTTTGAATAATTTATGCCTATTATATTTTTTTGTAAGATTAATAGTTTAGCTTCAAGAGCAAATTCTATTTGATCGAGATCAGTCGCATCTGCATTGATATGAAACTACATACGTAGTAGCCTGGATTTGACAAATATCTTTTTGTACTGTCACCACAGAAATGTCTATGGCTGTCACACTCGAAAACAGCTGATTTCATCACAGGTTGGAGAACCGCTATGGAACGTTGCCGCTCTAGTGCGGCAATGTACAAAATACAAAATTCAAATAAAATAAGATCACCAATTTAATTGTTTGTTGATAAGAAATATCAACCCGTTGTTATATCTAATTGTAAAAACGATAAATTGAGAAAATTGTAAATAAAGTATGGCGATGAGTGTAGTTATATTTTAGTATGTTGGTACGGATGTGACATCTACAGTGTCATGAACGAATATAAATCTGTCAGAATTTGAATTAGCTTTTTAAACTTGACGTTTCGTAGAAGTGGTATCAACCTAACATTTCCTATACAGAAATATAACCATTTTTGATTTTCTTTAAATACTTCTCAAAAAGCAACACAAAAATGCTGATGTCACTCCTGTCGAAAACTACATAGCGGGACTCGCTGACATGCGACGGCGACGCTCCGCCATCAGTGACGCGCGGTCACGCGCCGAATCACCGCTCGTCGCGCTATGCCGTACTTTCGGCACATGTGAGATAAATAACTATTATTCTGACGACAGTAGGTAGTGTCAAATGCTGATGCTTTGACAATACCTGCTATTGATACTATTGACTATTAAAATATCTGTCAAATCCTGGCTAACTAGTTCAATTTTAATGCAGACACGATTTATCTCAATCTAATTCTCATGCAGCTAAACAATTAATTTTATATTTTGTATGATAAAGTCATGTGCCTGGCCACATCAGATTTTTTTTTTAATAAACTTAACCTTGTTTACCTCAATTAATTTCAGATACCTACACATCGCAAAATCTTGTTCGGTAAAAGGACCGCCGCTGGCGATACTATATATTTCCTGTATTGCGGCTATACAAGTTAAATAAAAAAGGAGAACGTGAGGGAACAAACCCTCCGAGCAAGCAATAAGTTGGTAAGCCACGCTTTGTGTCAGTATCCTTCGATGTCGCCCACCGAGGACGATATATCCGCGTGTATATATGTATAAAAGGACGAGAGAGACTCGAGCCGAGGCAATTTTCTGCGCGATTCCGTGGGAAACATCGCACAGAATACACACAAACTTTTCCTTCTTTACTTCCCATGAAAGGGGCCGCTCTATTATACCAAACTTTCGGTCGTTCTTAAAGCTGAAAGGGCCGGTACCGCTCAGGCGTTAAAAATCCGCGTAACTAATTTTATTAGCATCCCCAACCCATTTCGTTGAGGCTGTCAAAGATCATCAAAATTATTAATTGGATGACGTTTTATATGAAATTAGCCATAAGCTGTATTATGTGTCATTCCTAATATCTTAGTTTTTTAATAAGTAATAATTGTGTTATCATTTTTCGCTATTTGTCCAATTCGTCAATTTTTACCATATTCCAATTATGCTTGTATGTATAGGTATTATGTACGCATTCGTACGTAATAAAGACAAATGCGAATTAATAATTATTATTACATATACGTACAAAATGGTTATAGGTTTCTCAACGGCAATTAGTGGGGATGGAGTTTAAGCTTTTAGGCCCCGCAGATAATGACTAGCATAGGTTCTGAGGTTATGGTTGCTTTTTTGACGTTTCTAGCTGGCCATGACGACGCGAAATAAACAACTGGAATCTTGGAATCTTGAGGCCTGTTCACCAAAATCGCTCGCTTTTTGGAAAATTTTTAAGCAAACCGTCAGAGAGGCCTTTTTGGATCAATTTCAAAAACTCACGCAACATAGAATGGTCCATATGGAGCGACGGGCGCGTTTCGCGCGCCCGAAAGGGCTTCTCCGAATGTTCCATAAGCAATTACGAAGCACTTTTTCGCACGTAAAATGATGAGAAAAAACACGCTAAATCAAACTACTTAATATAGACGAGTGCTGAAGCCTTTGAAAATGATAAAAAGTGAAAAGATAATAATAGTTGAATAAAAGCCATTGGAAAAAGACGAGAATACAACAAAAATGAAAGGAAAAATAATTTACGGGCGATCTGAGGTCGGGAAGTGGAAGAGGATGAGTTTTGAAGGGTAAAAAACGGTTTATCTCGATTTATGGTAAACTACAAGTCCTATGGAAAAAAATTAAATGGCAAAGTTGTAGGTAATAAAAAGATCTACAACTTTTGTTTACCTTTTTTTCACATAACTTCGGATTCGGATTCTAGTTTTTGTCGTTTCTTTGCATATTTTTAGAACATTTACCATAGCAATGTATTTTTTTTACACTAGAAAGTAGAGATTTCAACGAAAAAAGTCTACCGACTTTTTTAAAAAATCAGATATTTTGACGTTAGAATTTTCGATTGAAAATTAGTGTGCTTTTTCGATAAGTCTAAATAAGCTGAAAAATTAAATATTTTAAATCAAATAAATTACGGTGTGTTTGGGACATAAAAATTTAAGATGTCACCAAATTTCGTAAACAAAAAATTGTGAAAGATAAATATAAAAGACCAAAAAGTTAGTATTTGAATTTTTCACATAAATTTTGAAGTTATGTAAAAAAGTGTAAATACAAAAGTTGTAGATCTTTTTATTACCTACAAAAAGATCTATAACTTTTGTATTTACACTTCTTTCACATAACCACAAAATTTATGTGAAAAATTCAAATAACCAACTTTTTGGTTCTCTATTTTTACATCTTACAAGAAAGAAAAATTTCACGAAATTTGGTAAAAACTTACCTTTTTATGTCCCAAACACACAGTCATTTTTCTGATTTAAAATATGTATTTTTTCACCTTATTTTGACTTAATATCGAAAAAGCACCCTAATTTTCAATCGAAAATTCTCACGTCAAAATATCTGCTTTTTTAAAAAGTCTGTAGGCTTTTTGTTCGTTGAAATCTGTACTTTCTAATGTACAAAAATTTATATTGCTATGGTAAATGTTCTCGAAAAATGCAAAGAAAAAAAACTCGAATCCGAATTTTTTTAATCATTATGTACAATTTTAAGCTATTTATTAAAATTTATACTTTAATTAAGTACTCGAAAAACGTAAGATTCCATGTTACATTGATAAACAAAAAATTGTAAGTCGAAATATACCTACTACTATAATTAACAGCCAAATAAGTTAATAAAGTTAATATTTAATAATACCTACAATATTTTGAGAAAATTGTAGAATATTCTTTAAATTATATGCGTAGATGCCTATTTATTGCCAGAGATACCAATAAAACTGTCATTGTTGTGGGTAACCATATTGATCTTGGTCCTTTTGAATCAATTAAATTCCTATAATCATGACATTTAGTTTCTCAAGCCAGGTTCTGGAAATGTAAAAGATCTATTTTTTAAGTCTAGTAGTTTCAATTTTGAATCCTTCAAAAACATCGTTGCATTTCTGCATTGTTTTTCTGGTTGCGATACAATATCTTGATTTGCCGGAAAAGGAAAGAAAAGTATCGTAAATTCATTATGTATTAGGCGATAATAATTTGTCAAATTTGGCCAATATTCTTTTAAAAAGAAATGGGAACAAAGAATATTTCGAAAAAAAAATTGATTACAATTAATCAAATCTATTTATAAATGTAAAAATTATAATATAACACTGAATCAATTAATATTTCGAAAATATCAATTAGCAAACATTAAATCATTTTCATATTGGCAAATCTCCCAGCCACAGAAGGTGCAGCAGAACAACATTGTTACAGGACATATTATCAGCTTCAAACCTGGCTGGGTAACGAACTGACAGCAACAGATTGGGGCTGGAAGCAACATCAACGTGGCATTATAACCAAATTTACGGAAAAGGAATTAATTCCGGTAATATTGCTCAAAACTATTTGCTACAGCTGTGAAACTGGATGTAACAATTTAAAATGTGGCTGCCGAAAACATGGTTTCAAATGCACAAATTTATGCTCAAATTGTCATTGTTCAGAAAAATGCTCCAATGTGGAAGAAAAAAGCTACGAGGAAGTTAGTGATTCAGATGAAATTGTGGATGAAGAACCAATGCAGACTGGAAATCATATTGGAGACGAAGACGGCGATTGTCTTGAAGATTTCGTAGTCTACTAGAATCGGGAAGGGTTATCGAATCTAACGATGAAGAAATGCCATTAAAGAGACAAAAAGTAATGGATAGATAGTAACAGATGTAAATAGAATTTAATAAATCAACTTTTTTTCTGAAAAAAATAGCAGCAGTGACATTTTTTAGATGAAATCCCCTTTAAATCCTACCTTTAATTATATTTAGAACAAGTATTTTCGCATATTTTTTGCAATCTTCATGTTTTGTGGATTTGTAATTTTTTGTTTATCAATGTAACATGGAATCTTACGTTTTTCGAGTAATTAAAGTATACATTTTAATAAATAGCTCAAAAGGGTACTTAATGATTAAAAATATCGGATTCCAGTTTCTTCGTTTCTATGCATATTTTTAGAATATTTACCATAGCAATGTAAATTTTTGTACACTAGAAAGTAGAGATTTCAACGAACAAAAAGCCTACCGACTTTATTTAAAAAAGCAGATATTTTGACGTGAAAATATTCGATTGAGAATTAGGGTGCTTTTTCGACGTTAAGTCAAAATAAGGTGAAAAATTAAATATTTTAAATCAAAAAGATTACAATGTGTTTGGGACATAAAAAGGTAAGCTTTCACCAAATTTCGCAAAAAAAAACTGGAAAACATAAAAAGACCAGAAATTTGGTTATTTGAATTTTTCACATAAGTTTTGAAGTTATGTGAACAAAGTGTAAACACAAAAGTTGTAGATTTTTCTATTACCTACAACCTAGACATTTAAGTTTTTTTCCATAGGCCTTGTAGTTTTGGCGGAAATCGAGATAAACCGTTTTTTACCCTTAAAAACTCACCCTCTTCAACTTACCGACCTCAGATCGCCCGTAAATTATTTTTCCTTTCATTTTTGTTATATACTCTTCCTATTCAAATGAGTTTCATACTACAATTATTTTTTTTTTGTTCAAAAATTTATCGACCCTGGTCTATATAAATCAGTGATTCCCAAACTGGGGGGCGCGCCCCCCGTGGGGGGCGTAGAGTAACGTTAAGGGGGGCGTGAGACCACAGAGAAAAATAATACTCCTAGACAAAAATTTAAATTCAAAAACTAAACTCTAAAACTTTTCCTCACAACTTTAACGAATCATTAACATAGCTATTAAAGTAGTTAATTTTATTAAAAATTGTGCCTTAACACACGAGTTTTTTTTAAGTTCTTTGCGCAGATTTGAGTTCAGAGTACAAAAAAACTGGTATTTCATACAGAAGTACGCTGGCTTTCAAAAGGAAACATGCTATCAAGACTGTTGAATTAAGGATGGAAGTACAGCTACTTCTCAACCAACAGAAAAAACACCAGTTATGTGAAGCGTTTGCTATCAGCAAACGCTTTTCAGATCAAATTGGGTTAACTAGCTGATATTTTTGAGGCACTGAACGTGCTTAATTTGAAGTTACAAGGCAACATTTCAGCAAACATAATAACACATCATGATGCTATCCAAGCTTTTTTAGAAAAAATACTTCTGTGGAAACGCCGTCTGCAAGGTGAGGCCCCCAATTTTTCATCATTTCCGAAATTTCCGTCATTAATGAATAATGAAATGATGGTATTATTGCTGCAAATGAAGAAGTCACAAAAGACATTATCTCTTATTTTGAAGGCCTTTTAGATGAATTTCAACGTTATTTTCCTAATTTATATTACAATGAAGAAATTTTGACATAAACACCGTTCCAGAACACATGCACGAACAAGCAATCGACTTGGAATATGATTCAGCGGCGAAAGGTGACGTCGAACATTTGGAAATTACATCTTTCTGGATAAAATGGTATTCAAGCTATCCCATAATCGCGGAAATAGCTTTAAAATTGTATATACCTTTTTCGACGACCTAGTTGTGCGAGAAAGGGTTTTCTGTTTTCATGGGAATTAAAAACAAACAACGAAACAAGCTTGATGTTGCTAGCAACTTACGTTGCGTGCTTTCAAATATAGCACCAAGAATTTCACATCTCGTTAAGGAAATTCAGCACCAAATTCGTCACATTAACGATTTTGTAGTTTGTTATTTTTTGTTAAATATAATTTTCTTGTCTTAATTATGAGGGGCGTGAGCATTTCATGATCTCAAAAGGGGGGCGCCATAGGAAAAAGTTTGGGAACCACTGATATAAATGATAAATATTTATAAAAGAAAAGTCATTCGTTGCATACCTTAAATTTTATTAGCACCAAACCTTCTTTTATAATTATTATGATCATCTCGGCATTGAAGTTTGTATTAATAAGTTGAAAAAATGTGACAGCCTTCTATTTTTCTTCTTAAAAATTGGCTTTAATACTTAAGGTTTTTTATACCCATATAGCTTGACAGGTACGTACAAACTATACCCAAAACAAAATTTGGAGAACAAAGCCAAAGCTGAAAACGGTTGTGGGTTGATAAGAGTAATGTCAAAAGAACAAACCGGATGTCCTAAAATAAACTTCAATGTTGTAGATCTTCAACACCAATTCATTATAACTTTTTTGACAAATATACATGTAATGAAGTCAGTTCCGTTATTTTTGCGCTCATTTACCGATCACCCTGTATGTTATAGAGAGAAAGAAGTTTTAAAACAAAAACATCGGAATTTATTACTTGGAGCAGCGTCAGGCCCAGTTCAGGGTGCGACGAGTTATGACCGCTGTTGCTCAGCCAACTAAAGTGGGATTTATGCCATGTCCTGTTTGCCGTGAAAGTCATAAAGCAATTTGGTAGGTAAACGTGAAATTCCGAGTGTAAAATTAGGAGAGGGCCGTGCTCGTGACATCCGCGACATCTAGCGGCAACCCTCGCCGCTCAAGCGTTTATGCCCGTCATAAGACTACATTTGCGTATTACTTTAAAGATAATCTACGAGCACTTGCTGTTGTTTATAAAGAACACATTTTGTATCGATTAAGAGTTTATGGAGTATCTTTTGAAGAAGACTATCCGATGCTATCGGAAAGGTATTTTGATAAATAAAAACTAAATAATTACAAAATATGCAAGTAAACAATTTCGTTAAATATCTGCCGTTCATACCATGAATATTTTATCTAAAAACTAATTTAAAGTTATTAAAATACTTGAGAACGTGAACTAGATAAAAATATTCTAGCCTTTGAACGTGCCCATTTTTCGAAAGACATAATTCTTCAAATGTGTATCCTAATGTGTAGTTTTGAATACTAAAATCTTTGAGTAGAAATAATTATTTTTTATTGCACATGAATGATTTCAATTGATTGTAATATACCGGGTGACCCACGCCATAAGTACACCCGTTAATTTTTGTTGTCTATATAGTTGGACGAATGAAATTTCGTCATCAGAAATGACGTCATCATAGAAATTTTAAATGGAACTCTATATTCTTTGTGTGATATTTTCAATCAGGATGACACTCCAAACACAAAAACATATCGATTGTCAATTTTTATCACCAAGGCAACGCAAAACTAACTTTTTTGTGTCTAGTTAGGTAGGAATTGGTGAAAGTAGTCGAAAATTGTCAAATAAACACTAACTAAATCGATTTTGGCTGACATTGCATCACTGGCGCCCTCTAGCGTGATTTAATTGGTTTTTGGCCAGTGAGTCATTTTTTTCACGGGTACCCAATGGCCACACCCTGATTATTCGATAGAAAACATCTTTCCGATTACAATGATACCAAATACTTGATATGTTATTGAAATTCTTCGCGTAAAAATGTTGTTAGAAACTTAGAAGCAAGGAAATCGAAAAAAATATTAACCCAATGATCAAAGTCACTCAAGGGACGAAGGAAGCACCCTTAACCGTCATTTTCACGCTACGATTATCAGCAAAATGTAAATAATTTGGTGTCATTGTGTCGGAAAAAGGTTTTTCCTCGCATAATCAAGGTACTTCCTTCGAGTAGTCCATTGGACTTTGACTTGACTTCGATTTCCTTGCTTCTAACACCGTTTGTACGCTAAGAATTTCTATAAAATATCAAGTAAGTATTTGGTATCATTATAATCGAAAAGATCTATCGAATAATCAGGGTGTGGCCATTGGGTACCCGTGAAAAAATAACTCACTGGCCAAAACCCAATTAAATCACGCTAGAGGGTACCACTAGTGCAATGTAGGCAGAAAATCGATTTAGTTAGTGTTTATTTGACAATTTTCGACTATTTTCACCTTTCCTAGCCACCTAGATTAATACATAAAAAGTTATTTTTGCGTTGCCTTGGTGACCGAAATTGACGATCGAAATGTTTTTGTGTTCAGAATGTCATCCTGATTGAAAATATCACACAAAGAATATAGGGTGCCATTTAAAATTTCAATGATGATTTTTAATCATTTCCGGAAAAACCGGTAGTCATATTAACCTCAAGGGTGTCCCAAACAATTGCATTTTTTTGTTAACACATTCCCACATTTCATTCGTCCAGCTTTATAAACAGAAACAATAAACGGGGGTACCTATGCCGTGGGTCACCAGGTATACGGTGCTATTTATTTCACTCTGAACAAGGGCCTATGTATAGTTTGACTACGTAAGAAATTATATGTACTTACATGAGGATCTATTGTAAATCTTACATTAAATTTCCTTTCTATTGTAAGGACTATACGGACGAAAAGGTGGAAAAGGACGAAAATGGCCAACACCAGGAGTATCAGAAGGATAAAAACAACGAAAAATGGCGAAAAGATAAAAATTTTAAAAAGATAAAAGGGGTAACTGGGATAAATAGGACAAGTATAAGAAAAATTTAAAGCGCAAAATGGCCAAAAAAGAACAGAACGACAATAATAACAAAAAATGACAAAAATTAGGGATAAAAAGAAAAAGCGCACAAAGAACGAAAAAGACAAAAGAAAAGAAGGACGAAAATGACGAAAAGGGAAAGCCGTTAAAAAGATAAAAGGGATAACTGGGATACATAGGACATTGATAAGAAAAAAAAACGCAAAAAGGACGAAAATAAAAATAAAACTAGATAAAGGGAATGAAAAGAACAAAATGTAAGAAAAATGAAAAATACTAGAACGATAAGCCGAAAGGACAAAGATGACAAAGGATAAAAAAGAAAAACGGTTAAGAAGATAGAAGAGTTAAAACGAGGACAAATTGAAAATTATAGGGCATTAACCCAATACTTTATAAGGGTCTCAAAGTAAACCGTATACTAAAAAACGCCAAGAAAACTAAATATTCACCTTATTACGTTCAATCCATAATAATAATGAATACATTCCTAACTAGTAGGTAACTAGTAAGGCGCAATCTTGGCCCCTTCTGGGCTTAACCTTTCTTTATCTCCAGTGTACGCAAATTGGCGCACTATTGTATTATTACTGAGACATACTCTAATATTTAGGAATCTATAAATATATTAGTTTTATCGATATGTCAGATAACAGTAATAGACCACATTCATCTATAACCATCCTCCGAAAAACTTTTATTTATCATTTGTCATGAAACTATCTAAAAAGTTAGTCAAACTTCCTCGTCATAAAACATTCAATAAATTCCCTACTTTTTGCATATTTACGGTTGAGAACTGCAATTCGTTGCTATGGAACCGTAACAAATGCGATCTATATTTACATTCAGACAATACGAGCTTTCGGTGAAGCAAAAATTCCGGGGGCTTTCGAGTCAAAGCGGTTGTATGTGCGAGTGTGCAGAAACGGATCGGCAGGGACGCACGGATCGATAGAGTAGTGACGTCATGGGTGGGCCAGTGACGTCAAGCGACGCCGTATAAACCAAAGAGGGGCAGAGCTGCATGGAGCACTAGGCCACTGCCGGCCAATGCACCTCTCTCTTCCTACTATTCCATCCTACATGTGAAATGACTATGCCGTCGGTTGATTATTGATGAAAAAATCACTTTGGCTCGCGAGTCTTGTTAACGGTTTTCGGTTTTTTGATTTCCCTTTTCTTTCAGCTTGGGAACCTGTTAGGGCCGTAGGGGAACACGCACGCCATGCCGGATTCCGCGGATCTTTTGTTATCTTTTTTGTGTCGATTGCGTCGAGTAACAAAGGATGTTACGTAAGAGTGCTTTCTTCATCTGCGGAAGTGCTCGGACATAATCAATTTAAAAATGCTGGTTTGATGGAAATTGTATATTAGGTATACATTTTTCGATTTTTAATTTATCCAGATTTAGTTATTAAACACAGAAATTGTCATATTAGTCAAATTAGGATTTAACTATCAACCGCTGTAAGATTTTTGTATACACCGTTGGTTGGACATCACAAATATCGTGCAAAAGTCTCTATCGATTCGTGCCTGCGTCGCAATTTAAAGATGACCGAATTGAGTTTTAACAACAATTTAATTTCTATTGCTCAAACGACAATGAGCGTTATAAGGAAATTTCTAGATATTTTAATTCCGTACTATAAATCAAGTCATTGACAACATGATAGAGCATCATATTTTATAATAAGAAAAGCAATAGCATCCAATTAAAACGTGACAATGTACAAGATATGTCCATCAGAAGGTAAAGATCATAATCAAGCTCATCAGAACTGTCTTATGTAATACTCTCCTTGTTTTTGTTTGCGGAAATGCAACACAATTCTGTAACTATGTATCTCAATGTACGTTAGTAGCAGGAATTAATAAAACAGAATTGTTCTATTGTGGACTAAGTTTAATAAATATTTGTGCGCGATCGATTTCGGCTTAATGCCATCTTCAGGCGTAAAACGTCAGATAGATAAGTTTAGTTTAATACATCAATTGTCAAGCTATTGCATGTGGTGTCCGTCATGGTGTAATATTAAAGTATCTCTTGGCATCATACGTCTATTGCCCTTGCAGACAACGGGGAACCAGCAAGAGATACTTTAATATTACACCATGACGGACACCACATACAATAGCTTGACAATTGATGTATTAAACTAAACTTATCTATCTGACGTTTTACGCCTGAAGATGGCATTAAGCCGAAATCGATCGCGTACAAATATTTATTAAACTTAGTCCACAATAGCACAATCCTGTTTCATTAATTCCTGCTACCATAAACTTGGGCTAAAACAATGGAGTATTTTATCAATTTAATCAATGTACGTTAGTAACGGATACTAGTTTTCGAAAAATCCCATAAAAACATGGGAGGTATTTAAGGAAACACTTTTTCCTTCTGAAGAACTAAATATATCGAAAACGGTCTAATCTTGACTACATGTTCATTGGATTTTTTGTCATACTATTATAATGCTCCCTTAAAGTCCCTTGTAAATGTTCGTGCCTCAGACTGTGACAACCTTTATACAATGTGTGTTTCTGTTACGTGCAGGTGACGCCTTTCAGTCGTATTCTGAACGATTGGCTCATTGTACGAAAAAATGCATATGACATTTATTGTAGATGATTAAAACAAGGTCTAACAGTTTTAATACAACTTTCACTTTCGCCAGACCATAGAAAGGAAGATATTGACAAAAAATCTCATAAAGTCATGCCTGGGCACATGACTTTATCATACAATATATAAAATTAATATTATAGGTTAATAATATGGTGATATACAGGCGGGGTGTAAATTTTAAATAAATCAAAAATTACAGCCACATCCTGGATTTGAACCAGGGACCTTTGCATTTCTAGCACAATGCTCTCAGATGGGAGAGCATTGTGCTAGAAACGCAAAGGTCCTGATAAGGTCCTGAAAGGTGATAGATCTTTTAATTTTTTTCAATAGACTTTTTTCATCTTTTTCGTAGTAGTAACCGTTGCATGTCTAGTTGCTATTGTCTACCTTGTCAATATACTCTTAAATGAAGCGCAACCTGGTCGGTCTGTCTATTTGGGTTCTCTAGAGAAGAGGGTTGACCCCAGTCCCGGGACCCCTATACTGTATGACTTCCCATCGAATGCGTATTCATAGCCCGCTCTCCTCTCCCGTCCAACCCCCTCTCTCACCCTCGCCACCAAAGGAATCACTTCCTGTGTCGAGGCACTGTGAGAAAAAAAAATCACAACTTCTTCCGAAGAACTGTGACAAAAAATCACAACCTCTTCCGACAAACATTTTATGTAGAGACTTAAAAGATTCGATCAATAGAGAATAAAATATTGATTTAAAAAAACAGCTAATAACTCGTAACCCAGACACAATATCGATGGGGATTTTTTCGCACTTTATTTGTAATGTGCAACCAAATGTGTATAGAACAATCCAGCTGGTTTGGAATTTTCCAAAGTTTTCCGCTTTTTTGTGTAATTTTACTGGACTATATTTTCTATAGACATAACTAGGCACGCCGAGTTGAATTTTTTATACATCTTCATTTAGTATTTATAAATAATGTGTCAAACTAGTATTTTTTTCCACAGATTTAACAAAATCGCACTTGGTAATTCACACTAGCGTTGGAAAAAAATCGACATTCTGGTTCTACAAATCGTTTGAGAGTGCTTGCAAGTTTATAATTTTCGTTTTCGAACGAAAATATCTAGACCGGAATCTGAATAATTTCTTGTATAATAGAATTCTCGTACACGGTCACTTTTCAAAGGCTACTTCCTTTTAATGATAAGATACGGTGAGGTAAAATAAAGACTTCGTAATTCTGCCATTCATTTTTCCCTTTTGCAAAGAAATTACAACCGCTGAGGAGTTAGACATAAAAGATGGCCCTAACTTATTTTATTTGTTTTTAATGAAACTCGTATTATATTATACCTTTGTTTCTTAAGCACAGTATCGGTTTTTAGTTACCTTTAATTTATTATAGGTAGAATAGACTGTTATGAAAAAATAAACATCCTTTTTGCGATTTGTTAGATTCTATTGTCTACTATCTATTGTATTTTGCATATATACAGATTTTCAGAAATATACAGGTGTCCCAATGGAGTGGTCCCGGAAGAACTACTGTTATACCGGGTGACCCACGTCATAGGTATGCCCGTTTATATATTTTTATTTATGACGATGGACGAATGAAATTTGGAGATGTGCTAATTAACAAAACTGCCATTTTTGGGATGATCTTGAGGTTAGCATAACTTCCGGTGATTCCGGAAATAACGTCATCTTTGAAATATTTAATGAAATTTATCTTATTTGTATCTTATTCTTAACCAGGTCGACATTCTGTTCACAAAAACATATCGATCGTCAATTATTATCACCAAGGCAACGAACAAATGTTTTTTTGTTTATTCATCTAGGTACATAGGAATTGGTGAAAATTGTCGAAAAGTATCAAATAAACACTAACTAAATAGATGGTTGTCGATATTGTATTACTGGCGACTTCTAGCGTGATTTAATTTGTGTTTGGCGAATGATTCATTCGATAGGTAACATTTTTCCGTTAGTAAGACACAAAATACTTGATATTCTGCGAATTTGACAGTTTTTATGCCTGAATAAACCCGCAACGTTGTTCAGTCAGGTAAGTGTATATTGAAAGAGTAGAGAAAAATTGTTTGAGATTATTGCCAGGTATTTCGATTATTAATATAATTATTGTTAGTGCCTAATTATTGGTTAATGTTGTTCCTTATTTAGTTCGTTGTATTTATCGTGATTATTTTAGTTTGAATTGCAATTTTAAAAAGGCCTTTAAAATACAATAGTGATTTTAATCGAGACGGTGAGCACAATGTATTGTATTTCACAGTTCTCTGTAGAGAACTGTGAAATTCGGATATTATCCAATACATATTACCATTCATCCACAGATCTTTTTAACCATAATATTCCTAATAATATCACCATCATATTATTAACATTTCAAGAAAATGCTTTCGCAGTTTGTTTACAACATCTAAACAGCCTGAATACAAATTAAATGCTCTCTGTTATTAAACAGATAAGGCCAAGTTGAATAACATCATATCACGTTAAACAAGTAGGAAGTAACAATATTTGTTAAGAAATATGTTTCCTAGACTGATAGTTTTCAATAAAAAAGACAATAAACAATTGGTTTCAGATCAATTCTAAGGCCCTAGCTTATTATTTATTGCCATCAAATGTAGTAACCATGCATGTACCACAAAACCGTCATGAATGTATGTACATACAACTCTAGAGACTCACTGAGTGTATAACATTTTATATGTTACTGTAAAAGCCCAAAATACGGTCAAACCTAGGATTAACGCGTTAATCCTAAGTTTGACCAATATGAATTGGTAAATGTCCGAAAAACGGTATTTATCATTATAATTTCGGACTTTTACCAAGACATAGCGGTTAATCCCAGGATTTACCTCATGGTATTGATGTAAGCTAGTTTTAATAAATCACCAAACCAAAAGTTACCGCAAATGTTTTGCGCGAAATAGTTTTGTTATGACTTTGTGTACTGTAATAAGTAGGTAAATTACATAATCACTGGGAAGTGGGTACCAGTGGGTACCGCAAGAAAATATAACAAACACACTTTGATTCTTGAAATAAAAATAAAGATTGCGTAGCATTAACCAAAACATAACTGTTTTTTATTTCGCAGTCGATAATATTATAAATGTAATATAAGTATTTTTAAAAGATTTCTTTGGCATGTATTTATCGAAAATCAACACTAAAACGACTTGAACACATCAGCATTAAAACAAAAGCAAAAGCGATTACGCTAGAGAATAACATCTTACCTCACACCGGCAATTTGTCTCTTCAAAATTGACGAAGAATGAACAAAAGGTGAATGGGAACACAACTAACAACAAATGTCACACATTTATCACGTTTTTAAATCAATACACCGATAGCTTTGATAACAAACACAGAGAGACGCGTAAAAATTGTAGACGCCATAATTTTCTACGTACCAGGGTTTACAAACGATTTAGCACGGACGAAAACAAAAAACACACACGGACTACAAACGCACATTCACACACCATAGTGGGGAGTGCGTGTGATTAGTGCGTTGCT
Source organism: Melinopterus prodromus (assembly GCA_964023965.1). NCBI lineage: Eukaryota > Metazoa > Arthropoda > Insecta > Coleoptera > Scarabaeidae > Melinopterus > Melinopterus prodromus. Next base: position 44,953,748 of record OZ030394.1, read on the forward strand.
GGAATAAAAAGCACCAGAGTTTGGTAGATATCTACAAAATACGTGGTTAATTGCGTGGTAAATTAATATTTAAAATTAATAATTTTACGTACCCCGGCAATTTACCGAAAAATATAAATACCTACCGAAATTTAGCATCTTCGGTTTAATGCATCATTGTCTTTAAAAAATCTTTATAGCTTACAAAATAACGTACGTTTTCACATCCTAGTAAAAGCGGTGCGATAAGTTTTTCCTCACCACCAAATACCTTCTCAAAACATCAAATGGAGTAAGACTTCTCTAATGTACAGATTTTTTGCACTTATGGCTGACATTTTTACATGCCTATCAGATTTGTTGCGCTATTTTAGCTTGTTAAATGAGAAGATGTACCGGCGGCGGTGACACAGAGTGATGACAAGGAGCGCGATACGCGACCCACTCGCTGCCTCCGACATATCTTCTCATTGAACAGGCTAAAATGACGCACCAAATCTGACAGATCTGTCTTATAACCATTGATGACTTTGCAAGTAGATCAAAATACCAGCCCTTAGACTCTTGACTCTCATTTACTCCTGGGCTACACTGGGCAACATGCGGCGTGCGACATGTTATTTTGTTTATAGAGTTTTATTTGAGTTGTCAATAACAGCAATATATTTGATCCAATGTTGTTGCCTGTTGTTGCTGTCGCCATCTGTTGCTCTGGTCTAAACTAAGTACAGGCAAGTGTCTGCGCAAATAAATACATCTGAGGTTCACCAAGAGGGCCAACACGAACCAGTAAATCCTAGATTTTACCATTGTATGTATTGGTCAATTCTAGGATTAACCGGTATGTATTGGTAAATGCCCAAAATTATATTGGTAAATACAATTTTTCGGACATTTACCAATTCATATTGGTCATAACGCGTTAATCCTATGTTTAACCCTATTTTGGGCTTTTACAGTAACATATATATTACTCAAATCACTGGGACGAATCAAACATTGTATGAACTCAACGCTCATTTGCAATGCAAAATGTAAACACGCCTGACAGCCTGATTTTTTCGATATACCGTTTGAAAGAACTCGAGGAAGCGTGGAAGCAACAAAAGCAAAAATGAAATAATAGACAGCCCTCTTTGATAATTTTCCACTCAGCGCAAGCATCCAATATCGCATCCGACGTCAATGTGTTGACAATTCATGGTACGAACTCGGTCTAATCAAATTACGACGAAGCAGCGAGGAGTGTTTCGCGAACGCTGCGCCGCGCTGTACCCGATAGAAAATTCATTGGGATAATGGGCACCCGCGCTGAGCTGAATCCGGAGCTAATGAAAAACAAACCGCGTCTGCGAGAAGGGGCTTTGTCCCGAAAGGCCTACGGGTGCATCGGTTTTCCCGCAACAGATCGTGTAGTACGCGCCCCTCTTATACGGTTATTGTCTGAGGGGGTAACTGCCCCCGAAGCACGCCCCGTCCTGATACTCATTGGGGATCACTTCAAACGCCAAGACCTGCCACCCCATCGATTCTTCGAAGGTCAAAGGTATAACGGAGGAGTTCGTTGAGTGGCAGGTGACGCTCTGAAGACCCTTAATGTTGTACACTATGTAGATCGATTGTTTGCAATTGAGCATTCGTGAGCCTCCAATGAAGCATGTAGTACAGCGCCACGAATATGGTATCAGTAAAAATTATATGCGCAATATATAAAATAAAACGTACAGTTATTGTAACCATTTGACCACATATTTTACCAATACACAAATTATTGAATAATGCGAAGAATAAAATCTGATGTAGCTAGGCACATTACTTTGCGGATATCGTGGTGTCACCCCAAGAACGATAATCTTTAAGATTAACAAAAATCCGATAAACATAAAGTATTATTTTATTTAATTGATACATATGAGTGTTATTAGTAAGTTACAATATTATGATAATAATAGGTTCGTTCGAGCAGTCGCCAAAACCAGTCAAAACAATTGGGGATTCTTGTACGCATACGCAATGCAGGCTTTTTCAGGGCAAAACCGCCATTTGGCATGCGCAGGAGAAAGAATAAGTGCTTTATGCACTTATTTTGGGGCTGCTCGAACAAACCTATTATAGTACTGTTTTATTAGAGGTATGTATTTTCATATAGATGTTTGAAAGTGAATCTCTGCACTTCTTAAAATCTCTTCTTTCTAGCTTTACCAGCCACAAACTCGGAAATCACATTTTCAAAATTTATATTTTGTGTTGACTGGTGTTCTGTTGTTAATATGCCAAGATTGTTAAGTCTCGTTTGAATCATAGTTGCCCGCAAATAATTTTTATGTCATTTTAATTTGCTAAAACACCTTTCACACGAAGCAACTGATATACAATTTGTTATAAATATCTTTAGTGCGATCAATCTAGAGACGTCCAATTAGAAACTGTAACATTCCGCTTTTAAATGTCTTCTCAACGTTGGTATCTCTAAGAGGAGTTGTATTTCTGATACCTCATCATAAAAACCAGAAAATTTGGATACAGCTAATTTCTACTCAGTGTTCGCCAAAAGTAGTGTTTGGCTGCACAACCTCGAACAATGAAGCTACATCTTAAATTGACTGATCTAGTTCGAATTCAATACCTACTGAATCGGTCAAGACATTTCAACATATCCTTTTCAGGTTCAGCTCTCTGCGTAAGTCCTGCACCGGTGGCCAACTCACCGGCCATTCGTTTTTTACCACGAATTCGTCATTCTATAGGAATAACATAGGTAGTATATAACATAGGTAGTCCCCCGATTTTTTCACTGCTAGATCGATTGCCTCTTCTACTATATGACTCGCTTTTCTGCAATATATAGACGAAGTGTATCTATTTTTATAGTTGATCAGCACATAAGCTTTTATTTTGCAATGCAATCCAAACCAAATTAAACCAACTCTAATAAAACAGAGACAAATCACAACAGCAACATTCTCAGACACCACCGAACAAGAAATAAATACGGTAATCAGCTCACTGAAGAACAACACTGCACCAGGTTTCGACAGGATCACAACCAACCTAATAAAAGAAAATAGAAAAATTATCAATCCCATCCTCGTCAAATTTACAAATGCAGTACTAAAAAGCGGAAACTTTCCTGAATATTTGAAAACCACCACAATACTTCCGATCTACAAGGCAGGAAATAAAAAGAAACCTGAAAACTACAGGCCTATTGCGCTTTTATCCACACTCAGTAAAATACTTGAAAAAGTCATCCAAATCCGCATCATAGAACACACGACGCGACATAGAATAATAGGCCAACAACAATACGCATACCAGAAAAGATCATACCAGAAAAGATCAGGAACAACGTCAGCAGCGTACGACATGATTAATCAAGTAAAGACGAAAAGAGACCAGGGAAACACAGTAGTTGCATTCTTCATCGACCTCAAAAAAGTTTTCGACACAATATCGCAGATAAAGCTCACAAAAAAGCTGGAAGACATTGGGATCACCGACCAAAACCTACAATTAATCAGGACCTACCTTGCCAACCGACCACAGACCACAATGATAAACAACGTAAAGAGCGACCTCAGATATACAGAGGAATTTGGAATACCACAAGGCGGAAACCTACCTCCAATCATGTACATCATCTACACTAACGATATATTCGATCTAAAACTAACTGCTACCCCCTACATATATGCAGATGACACCTGTCTGATATACTCAGGAAGAACTCAACAGGAACTACAACAAAAAATAAACACAGATATGGAACTACTTACAGCATGGTACCGTAGCAATTTACTGACAATTAATGAAAACAAAACAGAATACATAGTTTTTGGAAAAAGGGCTACAAATAACAAACTGGACATAAGAATCAACGGAGTAGAAATAAAGCAGGTGAAAGAAGTAACTTACTTGGGACTTCACATACGTGAAGATTTAAGATGGGACACACACATAAATATGCTGCTAGCAAAAAATGCCAGAACTCTGGCCAAAATGAGAAAAGTGCGACATTTTCTGGACAACAAATCAAAAAAAATAGTATACAACACCATATACTCACCTGACAACAACTACCTCATTCACGTATGGGCTGACACCACACAAAAAAAACTTACAACAGTTCTAGTTCAACAAAATAAAATCCTAAAAACATTATACGCGTTAGATAAGTACACACCGACCAACGAACTTTATAGAATCACAGACCAACTAAATGTAAAAAAACAAATTGCACTGAACAATCTCACACTACTGCACAAACTGAAGAAAAAAGAGATAAAAACCAATGTCAAACTCAACATGAACAACGACATCCACAGATACGGAACAAGATCACACACCCACATAAGAACACACAAGTATGGAAGTTCCAGATACAACCAAACACTACTAACCGAGACAATAAAAACATATAACAAACTATCACAGCACATAAAGAGCCTCTCAGTACAAACATTTAAGACAAAAATAAAAAAACTTTTAATGGAAGATAGATTATAACAGATTGAAGAAGACACACAATCCCTCAATTCCATTAGCACGAGGAAAGACGTCTGACCCCGAGGTGAAGCAAGAGGGATGGAGTTACGTTGTTATTATAGGAAATAGAGACTTTGTACTTTGTAACGTCTATTTAAATGATTAAACGAACTTACCTTAGTGAAGTTCTATCATAATTATATGATCTTTCCATCCGGAATATGACAATATAGTAGTCTCTTTATTTCCACAATAAGCCACGTGTCTTTAAAGCCATGGTATCGAAGAAATGTCCAGTATGACAGGTATGGGTAAGCCGGCCTTGGTATATATCAGTATATATCTGACATTCTCTTGAAAGCATAGGGTCTCTAAATTGGTCAGGGTTCGGGAAAGTCTAAACAAAGGAAGGGTGGGTTATGTCATATTCCGGATGGAAAGATCATATAATTATGATAGAACTTCACTAAGGTAAGTTCGTTTAATCATTTAATTATATTTCCTTTCCATCCGTTCATATGACAATATAGTAGATGTTTAAAGCACAGAGCAATTTAGAGCCAAAACAGCATTATCGTCTGTTTATGAATAAGAAACAACAAAATGCACTTGAAAGAACATGTTAACATTTTGTTGACATGTTATTGCAACAATATATCGTTATCATGTTATTCAAAGTTAAAGAGTCAAATGTAAAAACTTTCATCAAACTTCTTTTCATGCATGCAGTTGTAAAATTGAAGAACAATTGAAGAACAATTGCAAAATTGTGGGTATTTCAACCAATTTAGGCAATTCAATCTGCCAACACAAGACTAGATGCCAATGCTTGCATGACTTGTGACAAGTGCATGAAATACATATGGAGAAAGGTAATTATCGGGTAATTCCGTCATCGAAGAAAGCAACCATATGCACGTGTTTCGGACTATTAGTCGTCATCAGTACGGAATACATATGAATCAACTTTTAATAATTCCAATGTACTAATCAGTATAAATACTTTAATATACCTGTCTATGTGGCCCTTTTAAGCCTATAAACAATAAGAAGGTATATATCATGATGTAGACCTTTGTAAATAATCGGTAAATGTACTTTGTAAAAAAGATTAATATTATAGATAAACAATCGTACAGCAACAGATAACACACATAGATGTATATAAATAAAGACTGGAATTAATTTCATATGGTTATGAATAAAATTAGACGTTTAATAACCATTGGGAAAATCTTTGAACGCGATGAGCAGCGGACAAAGGCAAAAGTATAATTAATTAGATCTTTTAATTAGGCTTTTTTAATTTCAA